>OU898280.1:21036087-21051087 GCA_918026665.1 Diabrotica balteata
CACATATCCCACATATGCCACATATGTGACATACATTTGCACTTAAGTTTTTTGCTCTTTAAGTTACTGGTGTTTGTTATAAAAAATATTAATGATACATTATTTTAACAAAAAAAGATATACCTGTTACTAACACTGTAGTTACAAATCAACTAAAAAATTCTGATTTAACGCAATTACTCCAGGCAACGAAAGAAAATTAGACAAAAACATCAATAATTCTTAATTTTGGTATCAAATGCTTTTAATAAAGTTAATTGTTAACGAAATATTAAATTAAATAAATATGTCAGCACGATAGTTAATAGAAGGATTTGATAAAATAACAGACTTATTGGATTTTACATCAAACATTTTACTTTTGTATTAAATTAAAGACATAATCAAAATATTTTATTTCTAAACCAAATTAAGAAATAGCTAAACTAAATAACATCTTAGTAAGTTCTTTAATTCATTTGTCACCACATTTTATAAAAGAACGTCTCATATTAAATAGCATCATTGGTTCTAAAGAAACTATTGCAGCATTTATTATAAGTATAATAATAAGTATTCTGTTGGGATTTTTATGCATTAAGTAATTATATTAATATCTCACAACATGACCAAGGAATATGACTACAACGATTAATCCAACGTTAAGGAAAGTTTTATTTAATTATGTTCTCACTGCCCTCTCTCTATAATGTTGTGGTGTACCATCTTGCATAAACCACATATTTCGCTTTAAATTAGATAACAATTCTTCCAATAAATCAATAAAATTATTGCAATGTAATTCGCATGCCCGTAAAAAATAATTACCAATGTTTCCAAACCATCCGTTTATTTTAAATTTATGTTTAAAATGCATATGGTATGGTTTGGTACCATTTGTATTTATTTTTTACGGACATTCGAACTACCTTGTAATTTGAATGGTGTGATTTATTTACATTTTTTATAAAATGATTTTATTGATTTATTGAAAGAATTATTATCAAACTTAAGGCGAAATATGTGGTTTATGCAAGATGTTACATCACCACATTTTAGAGAGAGGGCAGTGAGACCACGTAATTTTCGAATTTAAAAAAGACATTTGTTTAGTGTCCTTTGTCCCGAAGAAAAATAAAATAGTGTTAGTAGCTTCTTCACTTATTTATTATACAGAATTTGACCATAGATTAAATACACCTAAGATTATAGACTTTTATAATCACACAAAAGGTGCCTAGATTTGGTTGACGAAATATTATCGTTGGCATTATATAATGTGTCTCGTAATAGGAAGCCTCTAACCTTTTTTTTACTGCTTAATAACGCAGGAATAAATAGTTATGATATTTATCAATATAACCAGCCAACTGAAAAACTAAAACGCAGACTTTTTTAAATACCATGGTTTTGCACTAATTAAACCATATATTGAAAAAAAAGGTAACAATCAAAGAATATCATCAGACATAAGAGCGAAACTAAAAAGAAATGACAGCGGAGAGAACACTCAAGAACCTGCAAACAAGAAACAACGAACAACATCCAGATGTGGAGTGTGTCCCCGTGGAAAGGACAGAAAGTGCCATTTTTCTTTGTCTTGAACATTGTGTATATTTTTATTCTAAATGTGAAAATAATTAATAATTATGCTATTTACACAAAAGTTTTATAGTTACCTACTTTTTATAAAATTTGTATTTTTTTTGTTCTATACCTCTAATAAAAATGTTGGTAACAAAAGTTGTGGTAGTGGTTTAACTATAAACTAAATTTTAGTATATTTTTAAACGTTGAATTTTTAACAGAAATGTTTTAAATGATTTAACTTTGAAAAAGATTATATAACAATATAACCATGATTTAAAAGTTTAAGGTTGCATGTAAAAATATAATATTTCCTTAATTTTATAAATAAAAAAAAGGGTGATAATTACCCCAACACATAGCTCCTGTCAGAAAATTTCACCACACAGTCGCCGGGTTAAGGGTGAGGTAGAGTCACTAAGACTCTGATTTCTAAGTTAAATGTGTTTACAGTGCCCTAGCGGAATACCCACTGAATACCAATAACTACCGATAGTGACTAAAAGGTACATGAGCGCACAGGGCCACCTATTCCGAAGTACAAATTCGCGTTAACCTTGCGCAGCTACGTCACTTGCAGCTTAGTATTCACATTGCTCTTAATTGTATACATAAGCACTCGTAATTTAGTCATCCTAAATATGGATATTTTGCATATTATTTTGCTGTCTTCATACATTTTAAATAAAAACGAATGTTTATCATGTTTTCTTAGTCAAATATATTGAATTTTTATGCTAATTAGAACAAATAAGGTATTAGTACAAAAAGATAGCTACTTATTTAGGTACCTACATACTTCCACTTTTTATAAACTTTTAAGAAGGAACAAAATTTTTATATTATGCATAATTGATAAATATATAGTTAAGTTTAAATAACTAAAACAACCGTAACTTACAGAAGTTAGATGCCAATTTTCAAAATAAATATTACGATCGCCTTAATATTCTTGCTAAATAACTAAAGCAGTTTTAAAACAATTTGCGTTTAAAAATATAAAACTATATATCTTATGTAATAGTTTTTTCTATTTTTTTTTAGTACGTGCTAAATTATTTTTTTATTAAAATCTTTTATACGGAAGTACATAAGCGTTCGAAAAAATATTTTCTTAGCATCTTGAGGACAATCAATATTAACACTTGCGGATAACAGACTTGAAATATATTGTTTGCCAGTAAATATGGTATCTCCATTAAAGTTTTGAAAAATTTGCTCTAGTTTTTCCAAATGAGCCATAAATTCGTTTGAAGGTTTACATAGTCCACCTTCTGTCAAATGATTGGTCCAGGTGTAAGACGTCGAACTTGGGTTAGCTAAATTTGGTAACTTGCTTTTAAGCTTGCTACAAATAAATCCTTCTAAATGTTCTAGTCCATCATATCTTAAATCATCGAGATCTTCACAGAGGACTATGTCATCTCCATCCGTGGGATTGGTGTCAATGATTGTTTTTTTAAGCAAGCTTTTCTATCATACTACCGCTCATAGTTAATGTAGGAGTACCAAGGGATCTTGGTTTAAGCGCCTCGTTAAAATATAGTTCATATTATATCGTTTGCCTACATCTTCAAGCAGCAACTGCAGAGCTTTATTTGATATAAGAATACCTACAATGTTTTGTAAAATGTTATAAATGTGTTTTTACTTTGATATACTGTTTAACCTTTTTGGAATGGAAGCAATGATTTCTTGCCTTTAACGCGCATTGTTGAAATCATGTCAGACATTCTATTTAAAACATCATTTTGAGCTTCTAACTCCAAACCATAAACCCAGTTTCTGGTTCGAGTGTCGCTCACAGGAACGCTCACATTAAATACGTCAAACCAATCGTTCACCTATAACAAGTTAAAACAAATTAGTAATTGATGTTTACCTTACAAATTGAAACACTTACTAATTTAGAAAGATCTGCCAATTGTGTCAAATTTGTGTCTTGATTAATGAGACCAAGCATGCCGCACCTACTAATCGCCTTCGATACCGTATGGGAGAATAATTTTGCAGCATGTTACTCTCTGCCTTTGAGCTCCTCTCACATTAAGCTTTTCTTTGTCTGTTTTGTGGGTAATTTTTAAATCAGAACCTGTCGTTGCATTGAGAACAGATTGAACACAGTCCTTATTCAGTTCTAGTCCATTAAAAATAAATCCTTCATCCACAAAATGATTTCTGATAAGCTTTAATAGGTGTGGCACGTCAGCAAAAACATAAACATTTTGACCATTGTGTGGGTTTTTAAAATAAGGTTTGGATTCTGTAATTTCCAATTCTGTGTGCAGTCCCCTATTTCTACCCCCTAAATCACAAACCATGGCTACTACTTGGAAACCTAGTGAAAATTTGTAAGTAAATATGAGTGCCTAAATATGGTATGCTGGTTTTCACCTGCTTCTTCTACAAATGTAATAATCTCAGATAGGATAGAAAAAGTCATTTTTGTGTCATAATTGTAATAGACAGGCTGTTTCCACTATTTAAATAAACCTGTCAGCATAATTTTTAAATAAACCTGTCAGCAGTTGATGTTTAAGATTGGCATAAAAATTAGTATCTGTAAAATGCTTTGAAAAAATATAAGCAGTCTTTGGGTTAAATTTATCTTTCCTACCGGTAGCGTGCACCCACTGTTTAATTAGATTTTCCTCTTTAGGGAAACGAAAAAACCTCGTGTCAGGGCAAGGATTTCGCTTGCTCTGGTTATCAGAGGAACAGCCAAGTACCGCACAACGCATATCGTAAAAATTAAAAATATAATTGTGAGAAAACTCCGAAACTGATAACTGCACTCTTCGGTTGCTAGTTTCTGACTAATGCCGCTACGCTGCCACTGACGTCACTCCCTGGCCGAAGGTCGAGCGACCGTGCGCAATATGTTACCTCTGTAGTTTATTATACCATGATGAGCGCACGCAAGATTCAAGGTCACCGGAAAAAAGTTACAATAACGTAAGTACTAGCAGTTAAATTTGTATGTATTTTGATAGACAAAATATACTGCTTTCTTTATCTTAAATGCGACACAATTTATAATGCAACTTCAACATGTTTAAAAATTAAAACTTTCATCTGCTTTTTCTCCATTGTATAATTTTGTTAGCTACTTCCTTTATTCTCTTGACTTCATTTTTTCTGTATATTTTTTTTATATTTAACTGTATAACTACTAGAAAAAAAGAGTAATATACTTCCTTTTAATTTCACTAAATAGTTGTAGAAAAATCTCTTATAAAACTCTCTAAAGATCCCTAGCTTCCTCAGGAATGGCGGTAATCGACTTTCTTTTGCTAAGTGCTTTTATACACTTCGTATATCAGAAGGAAATGATAAATGTTCAACTTAAACCTGCTAAATGTAATATACATAAAAGAACGCACCATAATAAAAACAGTTACAGTTACAAAGTCACAGAAGTGTACTTAAATGCTGTTTTTGTCCTTTCCGTAGTCTAGAAAATAAGGAAATTCGTGAGCAATGCACAATAAACTGCCACATTTTAAGTCGTTTCCCATAAAACCTGGAAAATTTGATGAGATGTGACAATTGGGATTTGGCCACTCATCTCCTCTATTTTCGACGTTTCTTTTAAAGATACATTTTATATACGCTTTTTGGGGGAAATGCGATCTCGCAACTAATTTTTTTATTACTGACACAATATAAAATGTACGACGTAAACTTCCATGTACATTTTTTAAATTTTATGTAAATTTTTACGGACAGACCAGTGTGTATATTTTAATAGATGTAAATGTATGAAAGAAATTATATTCAAATTAAATATTTTCAAACTTTTTTAAGATACGGAATATAAATTTATTTCATTTTTATAATAGTTTTTTTTTTTCATTTAAATACAAAACCACATCAACCGCGCAGAGTTATTAGTGGATATAGAAAATACAAGAAATATTATATTAATTACAATTAAATTACTTGATGTCTTTTAAATAGTGAGGTTAACACCGTTGAAATTTTTTGGTAAGAACTGTTTTGAGATAATTATCTGTAAATCTGTGGAATTTTCTTTTTTACATGAATTAAAGACAATCAAGCAGGATATGTTTGAGGGTTAGTGGGTTAGAGCTGCTGGAGTAGATAGGTAGTTGTTCTTTTGCTATTAAGTATTTGTCTGTTGAGGCAGTATGGCCAATTCTTAGACTGTTAATAATAACTTGGTTTCTTCTATTTGAAGGACTCTCTACGACAATTTTTTTTTAGGTAAATTACAGTTAATTTTGTACATAATTTTTCCCAAGGATTTTGCCATATATTAGTACAGTGAATTTAAACCAGGTTTTTTAGATCGATATACGGATAATGTTTTCAATTTTGCACTATGGTTTAAGCTCATTCGACTTTTGTTTGCCAGTTGATCTGCTTCTTCATTTTCGTAAATACCTGTATGTAAAGGTACCCAAATAAAAGGCAGTTTCTTTTCTAATGATCAGAATGTTTCTAGTTCGTTTTTTATAGGTTATATAATAGGTTGTTGGTATATATTTGCTTCAATTTAAGTAATCCATTTAATGGGTCTTTACGATAATGCACTTCATTGTTCTGCTCTTTTTAAAGAAGATTAGGACTTCCAAATTAGCTGTAGCCACGCCTGTATATATACTGCTGTGGTACCAATATGCTATAAGAATTTTCTTTACAGTAGTAAGCAGCAGCGTGACCATTGGGAGTTTTAGAGGCATCAGTAAAGATTTGCAAATAACTAGGATAGTGGTCTAGAATTTACAGGAAGAGATATTTAAATATTGTGGAATTTGTAGTTGATTTGGGATACTTTGTAAGTGTTAAACTAATAGTTAATGGGTGGCTTCTCCATGAAAGATAGTTTATAGTTTGCATTTATATTTAGAGATACATTGAGTTGATTCTTATTGAAAGTTGTAGCTTTATTTTTTCTATGAGGGGTGTAAAGTTTTTAGTCTTACTGTTAGAAGAAAGACCAGGGTTGCAGATATGGAAGAATAGATAATGCTGTTTCTAGGATAATATCTTTGCAATACACTTCAAGGATAGTTGTTGATGTCTTATATGATGGAGTTTCTCTGTTTGAAACTGCATACTACTAACCGGACTAGTTTTAAAAGCTGCCAATGCTAATCTTAATGCTGTAGATTGAATACTGTTTAGTTCTTTTAAAGTGGTTTTACATGCAGCATCATATAATAGTTTTTATTATCATATATTCGTTTATTTGTTTTTTTGTTAAACTATTTGGTTTAATATGCGCACTAAAACGATGTGTAATTTCAAAAGGATACTCCACATTGTTAAAATTCATTGCCTTAGTTTTAAATATAAAACCATAAACAAACTGTAATTAGGGAGGGCTGTGAAATTACTTTTAAAAGAGACATGTTTGTATTTTGGTCAATATTATCTGAATACCTTAAAATTTATGACCTGTCATTGTCAAAATCTATATTTTCTGTTCGGAAGGATGCAGTGGCGCCATGTAATTCGTTTATACGAATTTGTTTAATAAAGTAAGGAATTGGATATATTTAATGAGCGTTTACTTAAAATAGATATAGAGATGGGCCCAAAGAAAGTAATTACATACCTAATTATATGCTATGAATCTGATGAAGATGCAACAAAAAATGAAAATAAATGTTCTGGGATAAACCATTGTAGCATTTTTGTCTTTTTGCGTCTTTGAGATTGATAATATAAACATTTTGAAGTCTGTTTAGAATAAAAGAGATTGTTTTTTCGTTTGATCTCGATTCCGCCTAGATATTTACGCAGGAAATAGGTAACAATATTTTCGCTAATGCGGGCAAGAGAAAGATTTTTGAGAATAATGTCACTTCGCGGTTGTAGGAAGCGGGCGCTTTCATTGTGGAAGTCCAGATTTGGTCATCGGGACTTCTATGTTCTTTCGTTTTTGTAAAGTTTTGGTAAAACCAGTGAAGTTTTACTTCATTTCATGAGTTGTGGCCAGAAGCAGGTGATTTAAACTCAAAATGCTATGTGGCCACCTTTGAAATGAGTTAATCACCGTTTGTTGCAAGCTGTATCCTGTGACAAGGGATTTAATAACACCGTCTGAGGGCATGATTTTTAGTGGAAAAAAGGAGCTGAGTTTGAAGAGTCACATATTGTTATCATCCAGGATAACCTGAAGTGTAGTTTTGGTAGCTGATTTGATTTCTCTCAGGATTTGTCTAGCCTTCATTTTTTGTCTTCGATGGGCCGATACAAATTTTTATTGGCTCTCTTTTCAATCATATCACTACAATCATTCTACAATAAAACTTTGGTCACACAAATTGGTTAGTGCCTTAGCCGTATACACGATTAATTAACTTTTTCTAGATTTAGATCACTGTTTTTTACTTGTTTTCTTTTGTATAGCAAATACTTTCTTTCTTAAAATAAAGCTGAAAACATTTTCATTTCATTTATTTTTTAAATAAAATATTTTTCTATACATTTATTTTTACTAATGCCACGCTGCAATCAGAGATTTTGCTGAGATCGTTTTTGTCTGAATACTCAGCTTTATTTCTGAGTGGGTTTTTCTTTTGGGAGAAAACTGATCTTTGTATGAATTTTCTAGCCACTACCGTGGGAAGCAATCAATAGCCAACCACACTACCTTGGGAAGCAAACAATAGCCAATAACACTACCTTGGAGATACAATCAGCAATCACCCATACTACCCTAAATCCACTGATGCATCAGAATATAATTTGAACCCCATTTACCAACTTGGGGAAAAAATATTTGCTATAATCTAGACCAACAACTCTCATTAACCCAACCAAAAACCACCGATAGCGGCTAACTCCCACAAAGATCTCAACCCTTCCTGGAAAACTGAACGACTCCTTCAGAACCAACTAAAGCTAAGTACTTTTTTATACTTTAATTATTTTATACCGGCAACTGGCAAAATCTTTAAGTCTCAGTTTAAAAATTTTTGTTTTACATTCACAATATCGTATTCTGTTTTTTATTATTTAATAAATATATAGACCTTTACTATGACTTTGTAAGTTTGGTTATTTCCTGTACCGTTCTGGGATTGGTGTGGAGAGAGAATAAACAGGGAACACCATTCTGATGGATGAAACGATGGTCGTTTTTCTCGTGAATATATATATATATATATATATATATATATATATAAATATATATATATATATATATATATATATATATATATATATATATCCGGTTTTTTAGGCGTTACGCCTGTCCGGTAGGGATCTATGGAGGAGTATCACCGAGCCGCAAGCCCTTATCTCTTGCCGTACTGCTCCACCATAGGCCGATCAGATCCCAGCATATATTAGTCTAAGCCGCAGATTCATCTAGAATTTTAAACTGCTGCGTTAGACTTTTTGTTTTCTGTACACCGAGCTGGGGCTCGATCCCACATCCACTAAACCATTCGACAGTGAAGCGAATGAGAGGCAGCCGCACAGCCCGCTGAGCTATCTGACCGACTGAGCTATCTGACCGTGAATATCCTTAGGGATATTCGAAGAATTTCTCCCCTCGTTTCTTCCAGCAGTATGGTGTTGCGTAACGCCCTGGTCTTAATAAGATTAAGACGTTACAGTTTTGTTCAAATCGAAGGTAACAAACTTAAATCTATAAAGAAATATTTAGCCAGTGAAGCAAGTAGTTAATAGAGTAAGATTTGCTCTCATATAATTTTAAAAAGTATATAAATAAATGTACGTTTTATGTATCAACTAATTGTCATATTTTAGTTTCTTTTGAATAAAATTAACTAAAGAAATAATTCAGAAAATTTGGGTAGTTCCATTTCGACATATGACATCTTTTTCTGTCATTTATAATATATTTTCTGTCATAATGCCTATTATGTTGTGTACTGTCTAAGAAAAAGTGTAACTTGTAACATTGTACACTTCAGGGTCATTCCATGCGCGAAATAATTGATTTATTTATTGTTGCCTTCGAAAATAGACTTCCACCGAGTGCTACAAGAGATGAAAATACTATTAAAGATTTTTGAACTTCGGGATGTGTAAACATTTATAAAAAGTGTCATGAAGGTGGTTCATTATGTGTTAGACCTGTCGATGAGGAGCGTTAAAATAGGGATATTGATATTTGTGCTTTTGTGGAACCTAGTGAACCTAGTGAATAGTGTACAAATTGCTAGGAAAGTTAAGTTAAGAAAGAAGATAACTTTGGGCGAATGTAGTTTTGTGAATTGATGTCAGATAAACAGAACGAAAATGTACACTTTTAAAAAAATATTTTCTTTTATGACTAATCTTCGTTTTTGTTACATAGAAAACACAATCCATCCGTTGCAAGGTATTATTCTAAAAAAAATAAGCACCTCAGTGTTGCAGTATGAATGCCGCATCCGAAAAAGTTTAATGTTTGGACTGGGATGTTAGACGACCATATTGTAGGTTCATTTTTTTATATATGGAAACCTAAACGGGCCCAAATATTTACAACTTTTACAGAATAAGATCATTCCGGTAGTTCGTCGCCTCCCTGTTAATTTTCAGGAGGTTTATTTCTGACAGGATGGGTGTTCGGCTCACAACTTTAAAGCAACTATTGACTTCCTCAATCAAACGTTTCCTGATCGACTGATAAGTACACGTGGTACAATTAGATGGCTCGCTAGATCCTGTGACTTAACGCCTAACGATTTTTTTTGGATCTTCACAAAGAAAACATTTATAGACATTTATTTCAAACGTCAGTTTAAAAGGGCCACAAACCTAGTCGAATTAAGGACAAAAATACTTCACTTCTCCTGCAAGAATTACATCAGCCCTACTACAAAATATGAGGAGAAATCTATAAGGCAGATTTGGTTACCGTTTAGTACAAAAAGATGGAATATTTGAGACCTTAATTTATTGATCTGCTTTTCTAATTTTTATTTTTCGTTTGGTACATTATACGAAGTTTGTTGGTTCTTAATTAGGTAGCTATAGAAAATTTAAGTTAAGAATAGAAAAGTTAAGAATTATCTGGAACATTCAAATAAGACGTCAATATAAGGAAGTTAAACTTATTTGCGTAGTAGAATATTCGAGAACAACATTCTTATTTCTAGGAAATAGAAGGATTCGAATATTATTTCTTTCAAGAGAATTCTGGAACATTGAAATGATATAAATAAGTTGGAATTTGGAGGATAAAGGACAGATAAAGGACAGTCAGTCAGTCAGTCGGTCAGTAAAGAGTACAAGCAGTTCGTTAGTAGATAGTATACAGTGATCAGTATTAGAGTATTAATTATAGAGTACAGTATGCAATAATCAGTGATTCAAAGTTTTATAGTATTAAAAATGTATTACATTAAGATTAAAAGTTATATTATGTATATCGAGATTAGAAGAAATTAAAATTACAATATTTATATGGTGATTGGAAATTGGAAGAAGAAAAAATAAGATTATAAGAAAGAAGATTATTAAAAAGAAGAATAAACAAGAAAGAAGAATATTTTGCCCATTTATAAATTCTATTAAGAAAAAAAATATTTTAAACTGGTGAAAGCTAATAATTAAAACATTATGGTGTATTTGAAAAAGCAATTTTACAAAATTAAGGATAACGAAGATATTGAGTGGTGATCAAACCCTTTGTTTTGGAAAACAGTTTCATTTAGGCAGTCAGTGACAGAAAGGTACCAAATTTTGTTAATATAATTTAATTATTGTAAGAATCTCAAGTTTAAGATAGGTTGTTCTAAATTTATATTGTCTATATTAAATATGTATATATATATATATATATATATATATATATATATATATATATATATATATATATAAATATATAAATATATAAATATATATATATATATATGTGCGTTTCATAATAATTATAATAAAGGTACTTTAAAAAAGTACTGACAAACTAATTCTTTGAGATCCGCAATAAAAACCCTATACTTATATATGTTATTTTAAAATACTCATTGCTCATCCACAAACAAACATCATAGCAATATATATATATAGGAGGAAGAGAGAAAAAATATATCTTCTATCTCTCTCTTACTCATTGTCTTACATATGTAATGATTTCACAGATTCACTCCCATGCAAATTTCCAACGCCGACCATGCGTATGGAAGTATAACTTCAAAAACAATGTTGTCAATAATATATATATATATATATATATATATATATATATATATATATATAATATATATATATATATATATATATATATATATATATGAACTTTAAGTTATTGAATTTGGACTTCTAGAACTTTTCAGAAAACTTTTTTAAATAGTGAATGTTAATGTAGACTTGGTTAGATAGGGAGATTTGAAAAGTTGTAAGACACATTTTTAATTAAAAAAAAATCCGACGGGTGGCATACGATTTAAATAAATAGCTAGTTTGCTTATAAATAAAACTAAGAGTGTCTATATATCTTATTTTTTGCAAAAGTGTTTATAGTATATTGGCTATATATTTGAAATCAACCTATATAAGCCGTGCCGAAATATTTATTGTGAATTAAATATAAAATTTCAATAAAAATATAAAACCAAAATTGCTTTTTTTTATTTATCTGCATGTTCCCCGAATATAATCAAATAATTTTTGTTGTGACTTTTTCTAAAATTAAAGCACTCTTTGAGGGTTTACCTCACACCTTTAATTCCAGTACCTAAATATATTCATCATTTAATAGTTTATTTTCTCCTGAAAAAAAAAAAAATTATATTTACTAATAACATTTCGGCAACAGCGCTTTTATTAATTTGCAAGCATGCCCCCATTTCCCCCAGACATGGTTTCTTGAACTCTTCGTGGGATTTGGTAAGTTTGACTGTATAACCATGTTGTTAACCCACTTCCTTATCCTTTATACCTTCTGCGAAAATTCTGTAGTATATGGGAATCGTGAATTTTTTACTAAAATTCTCAATTGGTTTTTCCCAAATGACAAGTTAGTTACAATGGCACCTCGAGAGATATTCAAGAACTTTTGAAGTACATATCAGAAAAGTTTGATGAAAAACACCGGATATTTTTATTTTAAGCGTGAAACTTGCTGAAGGCTTTTTATTTTAATGATTATCAACTGCAGCTTTAAACATATTTTAGAGGAGTTATGAAAGAGCTATTAAATACAGAATAAACTTTACAACAGTTTCGTAATTGTTGTGTCTTATTACTTGGTTTCTTTCATATCCAATTAAAAGTTTCTTTGAAAAGAATACAAATAGAAGGAAAGTTATGTGTCATTTATTTATGTTCGGATGTTTTGACTAAATACACTATTATTTTTAAGCATCTTTAACTCTTTTCAAATTTAACATTTCTAAAAGGCATACAGGTGTAAGCCTATATGCTTACATAGGCACATGTATAAATATTTAATTTTATTATATGTCGTTTCTCAAAAGGTTGCTTAAAATTCCATGGTTCGACCACATTACAAATGAAGAGACAAAATGAAGATTACAATTTTAAAAGTAAAACTGTACACATACAGTGCTAGTCAAAAGTCCGTTCCCCCTTTCGTATCTTATTGGATTGCTTATACTTGGATAAGTGAAATTTTGAGGGAGGTAATAAACAGACGTAGGCTTTCTAATTATGGTTTGTTTTTTAACCAAGAGAAGTAAACTAAAAAGACAGATTCACACTTAAGAAAGTTACTAGAAAAGTCCCTAAATACATCTTCTTTTTTGGTTAATTATCTCGGCCTTGCTGTCTATTTTAACCCAACTTTATTTGTTCATGTTTGAATAATAATTTTTTCCACTTCACTTCCAATATATATTTTTTTTGTTTTTCAAATTACAATAAAAATTAAACATAATTTTAAAATGTTAATAAATTTCTGTACTGTTTTATAGAAGTTAGATAATTACGTCTCCATCTTATAATATCATCACGTTCAATTAGAATATTTTTTCGACTTCTCTTCAAGTGCCTAAAAAATAATAAAATGTACATTTGAATAAACCTTTTTATCTTCTAATTGATTGCCTGACAAAATATTAAGACTTTGGTGTTGCACTTTTTATTTATTATATATTTGTGGCTAACCTACATTTACTGACTTAAAATTGATTTGCTTCAAGAATTTATTTAATACTGAACGACACATATTTAGAAGAATTGGGCGGTTGTTAATTTCACTTAAAATTTTATTTAATATGGACATTTCATTCTTGAAAAAGAAACTGTATACTATCTGTCGTACAGATGTTTTAATTTTTTTTATCGCATGTTGCATATGGATGATTGTATGTTTATTAAAAAAAATTCAGAAATACAGAAAAAATTCCTCTGATTGTAAAAATTGTTTGTCTTTAAATTTGTCTGGCTAATTGGCTCGGCCAAGGCCACCAAACTAAAATAAAAAAAAGTCAACTTACTGTTTAAGTCTGCTTATATTACTTAATTATAATTTTGTAAATATTTGAATTCACAACACCTTAAATTAGCACATTAGTTTAGTTAGTCTTGATTTTAACAATAACTATTCTGCAAAACTAACCTGTTGCCTGTTTTATTTTCGCTACCGTGGTTGTTATTTTTATTCCAGGATTATTAATTTTTATTTATTTGTTCATGTTTATAATGCATTGTTTTCTAAAAAGAACTGTTTTTTATGTAAATGCAAACGAAAAATCTAACAAATAAAGAAATAACGCAGAAAATACGAAAATTGTCGATATAAATTTTGAATTTTAAAATGTCATTAACATAAATAAATAATATTGTCATTAGTGTCAAAATGTCATAATTAAGTGGAGAAAACTTGTCTGCGATTCGACCAGTTACAAACAAGCATTACAAGGCGATAAATTTGAATTACTTCTCCTAGTTAAAAAACAAACCATAGTCGTAAAAAGTGACATATTACTGACAGATAACGTTACAGCGTTACAGTGACAGATAATTTTAAACAGGACCTTATGTCAAGTGACAACATGTTTGAATAGCTATTTAACCTAAGACAAGGAAAGAAAGAGGACGGGTAACGCTCGTTCAACCAACCTTTAAAAAGTGAAGCAGTTTAAAAAGTGAAGCAAGTTTAAGTAGTAGTGCAATGATCAGTGAACAGTGTAGTAGTGTCTGGGGGCACGGGAGACTGAGACCTCGGAAGCCCTGATGAAGGCATCAGAGAGAATGCCGAAAGCTTGGCAAAATGGATATCGACGCGGTTCAACCCGGAAGACTGGTGAGTTTAATATTAATTTTATTTTAATGTATATATATATATATATATATATATATATATAAGATGGTGGTATTCTTGACTGTTGATTTAAATATAAGTTATGATTTTTGAGGATGCAGTCAGTTTATTTGGCCAAATAAACTGACTGCATCCTCAAAAATCATAACTTATATATATATATATATATATATATATATATATATATATATATATATATATATATATATATATAT
>OU898280.1:21051587-21518070 GCA_918026665.1 Diabrotica balteata
AACTAATTAGAACTTAATAATTTTAAAATTATTAAGCTTAATGTACTTAATGAATTTTAGCAAACTATAATATTTTGAATTGGTACTTGGGGATAAAGTAACTAGATAGGAAGTGATGAAAAATTGTAATATTTCGTTTACTATTATAAATTATAATAAATTCCTGTAAAATTAAACACAATAAAAGAAAATATATAATAAAAAAACTTACTATTGTTCTGAAGCTATTTTCTTGTGGCATTTTAAATTAACTACTATTTAACTGGGAATAAGCCACAATTGAAGATAAAAATACGTTTATTGACGTTTCAATTTTACTTCGGAAATCGTTCTCAAAATGTAGTACCATGAATTCTCCTTGTATTGAACTATCAAAATTTTTAATAAATATTTTAAAAATATTTGCAAATAAAAATGACACATTCATAAAAAATACACAACATTTTTTAAATAAATTATCAAATATTGACTTTAATTCAAATAATACTTTGGTAAGTTTTCACATAAATAGTTTATTTACGAATGTGCCATGAAATAAGACTTTAAGTATAGTCAAGACAAAATTAGAAAGTGATGATTCATTGGCAACTAGAAACAAGACTAAACATATCGGCTATAAAGCCGCGTTTTTCACGATGGCAATTGGCGAGACAATTGTCATTGGACAATTGTCATCACGTGGTTTCGGATTGTCGGAGGCCAGTCCAGTTGAACGGGAAGATGTTTATACGGGGCCAACTATTGCCATGGCAGTAGACAGCTAAAACATAACAACTATATGTTTGTGCGTCACAGTGTTGCCACATTTTTTTGTATAAAGTATAGGAGTTTTTAAATAGAAAGATACTTTGACGAAATTGTATATAATGTTTTTAAAAAACTTATACAGAAGTAAAATGCTTCACACTTGTATTTAGGTATATACTTAGATAAATGTGAAGTGTTTTACTCTGTATAAGGTTTTTAAACGATGGTATACAGCCAACTACTGGAACTTTCCCATTAATTTTTATATAATGTTTTGTTATGAGAAGCCACAATTTTTAAATTCATATTAAAAAGCATTCATAAAATAGTTTTTTTACTTTAAATATAGCTAAGTATTTGGTGTATTCTTATGTTTAACCTAATTTTGTTATTTTCATTTAACTTTACTTTATTCTGTAGTTTTTAAAGTTTCTAAACTATTAATTTTACCTTAAGCATAATTTTAATGGTTTTTATTATATAAGTATTTTAATAATGTAAGATATAATTTTCTTTATAATATTTATAGGTATAATTTTAAGGCTTTTAATTAAATATGTATTTTTCACGTTTTTGTTTAATTATATATGTATTTTTAAATTTTAAATTTTCATTTCATATATAAATCTTGCCCATAGTTTTTATATGAGAATGTGAAATAATTGAGTATATGTCAACACTCACGTATAATAAGCTTACATTTAACGTCAAACATATCTATAGGTTATGTTCATTGTACGAAAATTAAATTTAACCCAAATAACACAAATTACTACTGGCAGCTGGCAGCACTACTGGCCTACAGCGTTCACACGGCACCAATTGTCGCGACAATTGAGATTTCGAGTGGTGGAGGGGCTAACTGGGCGCAGCTCATTGTCCTCAGTCTACTCCCGGAGACAACTGAATTTTGGGCCAATTGTGAGGGCAGTTGGCAAGGCAATGGCCTGAAGTGTTTACACGAAGACAATAATTTCATGCCAGTCAGTTGTCTTCTGACAATTGTCTCGCCAATTGCCATCGTGAAAACGCGGCTTTATGGAGTTATTAACATTATGTACTGGTAATACATAAATATTTTCAACTAAATAATGAATTCTATAAACAAAATTTTGGTCTAGCAATGGCTCTAGTTTATCTCCATTCTTAGCCGATATATTTATGGAAGATTTGAAACAAATATCATTTCCAAGCAAAATTTAAAACCCACAGTATGGTGGAGGTATGTAGATGATGTATTCTCAATATCCTCCAGTATCCAATGATGATCTCATTGATCAGAGTTGTTGGACACATTCTTAAATGATATAAACGATAAAGAAGAGACAATAACATTTATCATGGAAAAGAAATATAATAACACGCTACCTTTCCTGGATGTTTTAATCTCTAAGAACGATACTGGATATGAGACTCAGGTATATAGAAAACCAACACACACCAATAAATATTTAAATTTCAAATCAAATCACAATATTAATGTAAAAAAGAGAATAATTAAATCCTTATACGATAGAGCCAAAATTACTTGTTCTAACGAAAATTCGTTCTTGGAGGAGAAACATTTGTTAACATCTGTTTTATTAAAAAATTATTATCCTTTATTGTTTTATAAATAAGGAATTTTTAACAATCGATCGAATAGAACAGAACAACTCAGAACAGATCCTACAGCATACACAAGGAATAATACGAGGAAAATAACAATACCGTACATAAAAGGATTATCAGAAAAACTTAAAAGGATAGGAAATAATATTCAACATTTCAACAACATTCAAAACAACAAACACGTTGAGATCTATTTTTTCAAAAACCAAACCTAACAAGGAACAAAAAAGGACAAAGAATTGCATTTATAAAATACCTTGTGAATGCGATCAGTTTTTATTTATGTGAAATCATCAAGGCCATTAAATGTTAGAATAAGTGAACATCAATCTTATATTAAAAATAGAGAATTTAATAGATCTTAAATATGTAAACACGCATGAGATAATGAACATAGGGTTCAATGGAATAATTCAAATGTAGTCCTAAAGAAACGGATGGTACAAAAAAGAAAAGTCAAAGAAGCGGCTTAATTATGCTAAATGAGGCCAATTGTGTCGCAAATTCCTCGGCAGAATGTAGTAGGATCTGGTTACCAATATTGAAAGAGGAAGTTATTAATAAGAAAATACCAGTATTAGTAAAGTCAGTAACATATAGAGGATACATCATTTGTGTTTTCTAAATAAAGAAACATATAAAATCAGAATTTTGGTGTTTATTAAAGGTAAACTAAATTCACGAACAAATACCTACCATGTCGGGATAGTATTATGAGGTTTTTTTTCCTGGTTTTTCCCTCATAATTTACTATGGAATCACCTAACAGGAGAATTTTACTGTCATCGTGTCATGTGTTTGTCTTTTTTAAAGACGAATTACATGCTATGATTTTTTTCTGACGGATATTCTCAAGTTAAAGTTGATTTCATGTAATCGAATGAACTATCTTATAAGTAAAGTCGTCCCAGGAGCGCAACTCAACAATATTGGCAATATCATTTTAAAGTCGTCTACTTTAAAATGCATAATGTATGTCTAAATTGTCAATATAAATGAGTCAGATAAAATTAAATTATTAGAAGAATTTTTCACTATGTAACAAAAAACAAAAATTTGTTTAATTTACTGTTTGTATTTTGAGAACGATTTTCGAAGTGGAATATTAAAAACGTCAATAAACGTATTTTTATCTTTAATTGTGGCTTATTCCGAGTTAAATAGTAATTAAAAAAACTTAGTTTAAGGTGGATTGATGTTGAATCTTCGGATTCCTCATCACAAATTTTGTTCTGGCAGGTTGTCATTTGTAGAGGTACATGTTGGTAGATATTTTTATAATAATAATAAACTTCATATGGTATGAGGTTTCGTTGCAAAGTTTGACTAGATAGTTTTACACATTTTAAAGCATTTAATTTTTAGCCAGGATACTGTGCAGCGTCTTCATCTGTCGTTCTATTTTTTATTATTGTTCGTGCCAAATTATGTAGATCATAGAAATCTGTGTATATAAGTTCTCGTACTGCATACGGCTTCTTCTGTCATTCTTTGTTTGCAGTGCTAACCTAAATATTTCCAGCTAATCGTTCATGATAAAAGCTGTAAGTTGTCGGTTTTTGTTAGAATGCTCTATCACCGGATGCATAGATGTCACACTCCATATGACTATGTCCTGACTCCAAACATTTCTGTTCAATGCATTCTAAGTGGGTAGTATGCACTGCATAAAGAAGTGCAGCAGCCACTTGCTGGTTTCCATTTTAACCTCCACAAGTGTCTGAAAACAATATTTTTAGAAATGTGGAGGGCAAGTTTGTAATATATTTAATAGAATAGATACAATTTAGTTGCTGCCACGCTTTTCAATAACTTCATTCCAGCAGTAGCAAGATACGTGCTCCCCATCTTCCTCATAAATGGTTAAATTGTATACACACATGGCATTCGTTCTTCCTTATTACGTGCATTTGAATATTCCAGTTCTAAATCTTGTTTATTTGTTGCATCTGCCATGTTATATTTACTGCATGCTGCACATTGATCCTTTTTAGGAACGAAAAAAGAGTAATTATAGTTATTGCCAAAAATTTGCCTTTATTTCCAATGGGCTGACTGGCTTTTGATTTTAAGCTAAACTTTCAAGATAGAGATCGTACATTTTTTTTAATTGATAATTTAGAGTCTAAAATACAGTCATTGACTGGTGATCCTTGTATAATGCGACTCTGCTGCAGGAATGACTCAGTATGTTTTTTTACCAACTGGATAGACTTTTCATTAGTAGCGTTTGCAAGGATTTTGCGACCCCTTTTATCTTCACTGAAAAAAAACAACCTGCTAAACGAATTCACTATAAAGGCTGTGCATTATAGAACCATTAGAAATGCAAAGAATTGTCTCACAAAAAATTGACACATACACTGTGCCGTCAAAAGGGACTTTCGAAAGTACTATTTTAAAACCGTTTTGTTGTTAACATTATTTTTTAAACGTTTTGGTTGAACTGGTGAAAATTTTTATTACAAAATCTTCTTACCTTTTAAAATCATTGAAGAACCAATATGAGTGACATAATGTCTTCCTACTTTTTTTCATTCAAATTTAAAAGCATTTATATCTGCAATTTGTGCAATCAACAAATTTGGGACCCTTTGCATTGCATTGTTTAATTTTTTTATAATATTGCTCATATTTGGAACGGGTCTTTTTAGTAATGTTTACTTTCCAGTTCTTTTAATTTTCGTTTTATGTACATTTTTTGGTATTCATTTCTGTAGCTTCAGCGGAGTCTGATAATCGGAGATATCTGGTGTCGGAGAAAGAGGTGAATTCGATGATCTGAAATGGGGTTTCTATATCTATGTCAAAATTGGGTAATATAATAATAAAATGGGTAACTTTGCGTCCGTGGCATAAATCAACTTTAAAATGGTTTATTATTGACTCGATGGCGATGTAAACAGGACGAAATATTATTTGGGTTTTAACTCGTAACGATAGGAACAGAGAAACATGGAACATTCTTCGGTATTTTTAATTCATATATGAGGAAATTTCAATTTAGTGCATATACGAGGGGATTCTAATTTAATACATATACGAGGAAAAATGCCAATGATACACCTGGAATCCCATAGTAAATAAGTAAACACTGACACAGAACATATAAAATTAAAATTTTTAAAATTAAAGTCGAAGGTTACATCCTCGAAGCCAATTTGTCACCTTGGGAGTAAGTTGGTGGATTTCTTGAAGGCTGCCAAAGTATACTTGGTGGCTGGACACTCGAAGACGATGTGGTTAATTGTTGGTTCAGCGGCGCTGCATTTGTCACATTCGGGCTGGCATTTATACCCATTGTTCAGCGATTTGTTACAAATTCCATGACCAATTCGTATTCTATTTAGGTTGCACATTTACGACGGGAAGAGAAAAGCCGTCTGATTTGATTGTGGGGTTTTCTATTAGATTGGAATTTCTGATGTCTGGATTTTATTCGCCCGTCCAGTGCTCTTCGGTAGTGAAAACATCCAATTTTGTAGCAGTTCTAGTAGGTGGATATCTGGATTTCAGTCTTAACTGCCTTTGGTGTCGTTCAGCGATGTCTGTGTTTATCGGTAGTTCTGGGTTTTGTTGGCTTTTTGAATAGAGTGTTGAGTGCGGCTAGTCGTTTTGTTGCTGGTGGAGCGATGTTGCTTAAAACTGGAAGCAACTGGGTTGGTGTGGGCTTTATAGTTCCGTTATGTGCCTCATTGTTTGATTTAACTGGGATTCTATGACTATTGTGATGACTGTTTAGCCGGACAGGAGCGCAATATTCTGCAGTAGGATATACTGAGGACAGTGCGCTCGTTCTTATTACCTCTGCATTCGACCCCCATTATGTATTTGCTAACTTATGGATAATATGATTGCGGGTCTTAATTTTTGCTGAAGTGTTTTTCAAATGCTTTTTGAATATTAGTGTACGATCTAGAGTTACGCCGAGGTATTTTGGGTTAGTACTGTCCTTTAGCCTGGTTCCATCGCTTCTTATGTTTAGTCTGTAATTTGCCTTGTTGTTGTTTAGGTGGAAAGCTGTTACTTCAGTTTTCGATGGGTTTGGTTGTAGGCCCATTTTTTAAAGTATCTGTTAACAGTGTTTAGATCTGTTTCGACGGTGGATTCGGCGATGTTTATGTCTTCCTCTTGGGCACCCAAGCCATTTCATCGGCATAAATAAATTTGCGCGAGGTGGTAGTGGTACATCTGACGTATAAATATTAAAAAGTAGAGGAGACATAACTGACCCTTGTGGCAAGCCTTTTTGCAGGTTTCTGAAGTTACTATGTTTCCATTTAGGTGTACTTGGAAAAGTCTGTCACTTAGCATTTGGTTTAACCACCTGTTAAACGCACGGCACGGTAACATCTGGTATATTTTATATAAAAGGCCCTCTTTCCACACTGTGTCGTAGGCGCAGGTCAAGTCTATGCATGCTGCTACTGTTTTCAGTTTCTTTTGAAATCCGTTCTCAATAAATGTTGTTAAGGAGAGGACTTGGTCGCCACAGCTTCTTCCGGCATGAATCGAGCTTGTTGAATATTTGACTTTGTAAAGTAAAATAGTCTCGTTTGGATTATCCTCTCGAAAATCTTGTAGCAGACGCTTAAAAGAGCGATTGGTCTGTAGCTCTCAGGTAATGCAGGGTCTTTCCCAGGTTTAGATATTGCGATGATCTTACTTTTTTTGGAGGATTTTTGGAAACTTCTGCTTAGTTAGTATTGATTATAGAATTCAAGAAGCCACTTTCTGGCATTCGGACCAATGTATTTTATAAATTCAGGATAAATGTTGTTAACTCCTGCGGCTTTACGACATTTCATTAATTTTAGAGCTTCCTTAAGTTCTTCTGGTTCGATGAGCTTCATTATCGGTAGGCTTTGTTGTTGAGCAAGTTTGGCTTCTTTTAACTGAGATCGGACTTCTCTTTTATGATCTTTTTCTATTACTGGTTTTGAAAGGTTGGCTATGCGTTTGCCTTTGTCTTCCGTTTTGGGACTGTAGAGTTTGCTGTAGGGCTGTTTGGGCCAGAAACTAGAAAACCTTCTAAACCTTCCTTAGAAGGTTTCATGCTGTGCGGCTGCTGTGTGTAAAATTGAGATTTTCTAAAGTTTCTCTCCACATTGTGGTTCTTGCGGAGTTAAGGGTTTCTAAGAGTTGTTCACCAACTTCAGGATCTCCAGATTTCTCATACTGATCAAGCAGTTCTTTACATTCGTCGTTCCAACATGGGATGTAGGATTTGGTAACTCCACGTGGAATGTGCTTTTTTGCACATCTAATCACTAGTGATGCGAATCTTTCATAATTTTGAACCTCGGGTTTGATATGTCTGATGTCACTTTCAAGTTGAAATTTAAACTCTTTTCACCTTGCCTTTCGGAAATTCCATCTTGGCAAGGAGAGCGAATTTATAATAGGAATGGTGGTGCCCAGGTTGTAATTATTGGTCTATGTTGGGATTTAGGAAAGTTATCGAGAAATCATACTTGTGGCGTTCTTAAAGTCATTTTTTGAGCCGTTCGTTGGTAGATATAGATTCCGTAGGTCTTCATTAAATAAGGATTTATGAGCCTCCCTGTCATAACTCGTGTCTTTCAGAATAATTTTATTTTTTCTTTTAACTGGGACAACATAAGTGTCGTTTGACATAATGGGAAGCAGAGAAAAGAGGTTTGAGGCAACATTGGGTAAATGCTCTCGAAGAACTTGCTACAAGAGAAGGAAAATCCCTGCTTCACCTTGAAACATTCTAGTATTCTCTGGCCTTTTTCTTAGTGGAAGGATCAAACTTTACGGCTTCAAAAAAGGTAAGGTCTTGAAAGACAAGTGCCACAATTGATGTTTATATGTCTTTTAAATTCTTTACATGTCATTAGTTGAGAGGTGTTCAAGATAGCAATAAAGACATTTTGGAACGTCAACCGTGCAATCTTGTATTGTATGTTCCTTACCACATTTAGGACATCTTACTTTTAACCAGATTGTCTTTGAGGAATGACCAAATCTCAAGCACTTGAAACGTTGTTTGGATAGGGGGGATGTAGTGTTTTAACTGTACCAAGTGCGAATAAATGATGATTTCTTTTGGAGATATTTTTTCATTTAAAAGTAGTTGTACAGTACCTGTTGAAAATATAAGCTACAGACCCATCATATTACAACCAGTCTGTTTAGTCTTCTGGCAGAAATAATTTTCTCCATTTTTGTAATAAAGTGTTTAATTATATTTTCCATAGAAATATTCAAACTGACACAATCGGATAATGCCTGTTGATATTAACATTTTTTGAGAAATATAGGCTAGGAAACCTTTTTGAAGTAATTCTGTATCGTTTAGGATAGTGTTTGCTTGTTTGAAGGTATTAAACTGAACTCCGATTCTATTTATATCTTTTCTATGATATCTTTAATACCAGTTGTACCCATTTGATTTAAAAATTTTACCAATATCCATTAGGGCTGAGATATTACCGGCTTTTCCTTTGTCACTCTCTATGATAACAAGAAAGATACCGAAGTCAGTGTCTTTATATTTAACTTACCTCCTACTGATAATTTTAATCCCACAGGATAAATTATTTACTTCTATTAACATAATCTGATAATGTTTAAATCGACTTTTCAATTCAAAAAGTTCCTTTTCAATTTTGATAATATTTTGTTAATGTCTAGGGGCTAACATGTAAGTAGATCTTAAAAAGTTTTTAGAATCCAATGAAAGCAAAGCAAAAATCCCGCCCCCTTTATCAGAGGGACCGGGAGTATTGACATCCGATTGTTTTAACGATCTACTGCTATTTATATAAATATAATGTAAAAAAAAAAATTTCTTTCTCACTATTAACTAAACATATTGTTCAAAAACTAAATTACTTTCTTTTAATTTCAATTACTTGATAGAAAATAAAAACACTCAATTTCCATTGGTCTAGATTACCTGGATAAAAAAATTTTTCTCAAAAACCGGCAAGACCCAGTCCGATATTCCTCGTCGTTTTTCAAAAGATTTTTTAAATTCTTCAAAGAATCTTTCGATATTTTTATATTAAACTAAACTACACAGAAAGGATTAAGGGAATTTTACACTTCTCAATTGTAAGCAAAATTCAGCCTGTTCGTATGATTTTTAGAGGTATAGTGGCATTTTTTTCTCTGATGACTGGAGCACAGAATAATACAATATCAGAATGCCTACCTGATTAAAAAAATTAGTACGCGCATCTTGTCCGCACAGATGGAATCAGCCATGTTTTAATAGGAACCATGCTGTTCAGGACACTTTATCTGGTGTGCATAGAAAAAATTAACCCGGTTTAGTTTATTATACGGCAACTACAGACATAACATGCACTATTTTATTCCGTACTTTTGGTCAAAAAATAAATTAAACTACTTCAAATGTACTTAAATATTAATCTCCTAAAATTATAAAATTGCAGTTCTGTCGTAGCTTGTCACAAATTTCTCAATTCGAGTCTATGTTTCCGTCTAAAAAATGGTAGTTGCGGTGTTGACATACTACAAAAGCGACATCTGAAAGTGGGCATTCTAATGTTATTTATTCTGTGACTATAGAAGTGATTATTATAAATTTCTGAAACGTCATTTTTTTGTTAAATTTTGCGATAAATAAAAAAAATTATTGTACAGTTGAAAAGTAAGCCATAATTCTAAATCGCAGTACATCGAACCTAGTGCACTATCTTAAGAAGAGTCAATAAAAGTCAGAACTCCATGAGCAATAATCAGAAAATTCTCAGAAATCAGCTGGTTACGGATGACAGAATTACGCGAGCATCAGATACACTTAATTCGTTCGAATGTTAAACTCCTTCCAGTAAAATGCGGGTAGTTACATGCGAATATCTGAAAACCAATTTGTGAGATGAAGCTTCAATTGCTAAACTCCGATTCAATAGCATGAACTTCCGCACCAAATTTACCCACTGGAGGGCTCAAGATATTACAGTTTATGATACAACTTATGTTGCAAGATGTAAATTTTCCGGATATTTGCAGGGAAAGATAGAAATTGTATCAGTTTCATGAATGTCGATGTACGTTGTGCTGATTTAATTATTTTAAAAGACAGTAGTTGATTCGAAATGAATTGAATATAAAAATAAAATGTTCATTCGATTGCAAAGATAAAAAATTATAAATTTTAGCGAAAAGAGAGCCAACTTGACCGACACCCAGATTTTTCTAAAAACTGTCATTTAAAATAGTTAACGATATTTTAATTAAGTATTAATAATAAAGAAAATTTAAAAAAATATTTATTAAAACCAAAAATTAACAAAGAAAAAAGACTAAAATATTCAAAAAATTCGAAAATCTGCAAAGAAAAAAAATTATTTTTTTTTAATATTTTGAACAATTTTTAATGAAAAACGGTATTTAGTAAAGTGCTCCATGACCACTAATTATTACCCTCATCGAATTGAGTATACTTTGATTAAGTCAAAATATTCTTCTTAAAGATTTGTGCTCCCATTGGACACAAACTATTGATTCCATCATTATTATTGAATGAACATTGTTACGTCGAATACTAGTCACAGAATATTTCATGCATGCTCTATTAGCTTCAAGTCTGGGACTCCTTGGAGCTGTAATAATAAAGAAAATTTAATTTTACCCAAGTATTCCCATGTTATTGTTGCAATCTACAGACGAGCATTATCTTGCATTTGACACAACAACCAAGTTTTTTTCCAATAAATGGGACAAATGGCATTACATTATGATGTTCCAAACATAGTTCAATATACCTTTTCATTTCCATCAAGGCGCATCCACCAAATTTGACTCTGAGAGTAATACAAGATTAGTGATAACGTTCACAAGTTTCTATCCCAATCCTGTGCTGCCCGTCTGATGAGTATTTGTTAAATCATGATTTATCTGTGAAGAACACCGCACACCCCAATTAAGACGTTCACGAACGACGTGTTAACATTGCCTTTGATGTTCTGCTATTATGAGAGGTCCCGTGACGGTATTCTGGACCTTAATCTATGTTCATTTAGCGTCTTTGAGCGGTATAAATGAAAACTGTGAGTTTATCGACATTATTTAATTGTTGTACAAGTACTCGTGCTAATCATGTACGATCACGTAATGCTTGTAATCTAAACAAGCGATCTTCAACTTGATATGTGGTTCTTTGTCTACCTTAACCTATCCTTCTGGTGTATTGTCCTGTTTCCCGAAATTTTTCTATTACATTAAACACTGTACTTTCAGAAATTCCTGAAGCATTTGCTATGTTACGAATGTTCTGCTCATCATTCTGTTACGTCACAGCTTGTGCTATTTTTTCTGATATCATCATTTTTTTATTGCGATTTTTAAAAAGAAAGGAGAAAACAAAAAAAACTAAAGTCAAACTCTTGTTTACATCTCTAGTGTACGGAATAGACATATATAAATTCTGCTCCATAATAATTTCATTTTGTGAGTCGATAGTTTTGCTGATTTTGCGTGCAGTGTAGAATAGAAAAATAAAAGTGTTAATAGTAATTATAGCGTTGGCGTCCAAATAAAAACCTCTCCTCTGTCATACCAGACACCAGGATAAAAAGAGCCGGTTAATTGCTTATTATGTCAAAGATATTCGAAGAGAGGTAAATGCATAATCTCTATAAATTTAGGAAGGCGAAGGAAATTTTATTTACCATTACCACAAAAAAGCTAAAAACAAAACCAGCCCTCGTAATTAACGCTAATATTAGTTTTAAAAACTAGAAGTGGCCGTTGCTAAATCAGACCGTTTTAAAGTAACCAACAATTATTTTATTGAAAATTAATTTATTAAGAAAGAAAGCGTGAAAATAAATTACTACAAGCTACTGCTTGAGAGAACCATCTTCCTTCGAGGCGTTAAGTGGGAGGGTGGATCTATCGTGAGCAGTAGCAGTAGAAAGATGGATTCAGATGATAATACATCCGGTGACAATCGGAAAAAATATAGAAAAAAAGGGAAACTGCTATTTGGCTCCAGTAAAAAAATACAAAGAAGTCCAGTTAAAAGTCACAGTGATGAAAACAAAATAGATCAAATACTAAATACATATGATAAAAATTTTTACAATAGAGTTAAATAATTATTAACTAATGTAAAAGAAGTAAAAATTAACAATACAGAGAAGAAATGAGGCAACTCAGAACTGAACTAGCAGAACTTAAACAAGAAAATAGTGAAATCCGGAAAGTAAATAAACAAAAAATAAAGAAAATAAAGAAAAAAAAAATGTGATAATACAGGAAATGAAAATAGAAACGGGAGACAGAAGAACACTAAAAGAAGTAATAGAAAATTTTATGACAAAAGAACTGAATATTAACGTAAATATACAAGAAGCAGCGAAACTTGGAGATAAAACATGTTTAGTCAGACTACCAAACAAAGAAGAAAAAACAAAATTATATTTTAATTTATATTTGTCTTTCGAAGAAAACAGGACAAAAAATAACCAAAGAGTTGAAAATGCTAGAAATAGGAAAATATCTCAAAATATATAGAAGATAGAAAAGATAGAAATAAGATAGAAAAAATACTTAAAGAAGATGTCATATTTGTACTAAGAGACCTCAATGCTCAGACTGGAAAAGATGACTTTTTACAACAAATTGCAGGAAAACACACAATACACGAAAACACGACTGACAATGGGCAAAGGGTATGTAACCTAGCAACAAGAACAAATGTGTTAATAAGCTCTACAAAATGTGAACACCCTAAAAATACATAAGGTTACATGAAGGTCACCAGATCAGAAAACATACAGTCAAATTGGTCATATAATGGTTAATAAATGAAAACATCAATAAAAGATGTAGAACATTGAGAGGTGCGTGTGCAGATTCAGACCACTACATGGTCACAGCTACTATAAGACAAAAAAGTAAAATTGAAACAAAACAGAAAAACCAACATAAAAAGTGATGATGTCAAGTGATGATTAATGTCAATAAAATTAGTAATGAAGAAGTAAGAAAAAAAATATGAAGAGGCAGTAACAATATATAATATTTTTGTGTAAGTTTCCAGTTAACTTTGCACCACAGTGTATTAATATTAGTGTTTTGATTTAAAAGTATAAAGACACAAAAATAAAAAAAGAACTATTAAGAAATATAAGAGTAGAATGGAACGATTATTTAATTTATTCGTCAAAATTATCTTAAATCCAAACAAAATTAGTATTATTAAATAGGTATATTAAAATAATTGTAGTCTTGCATTTATTTAATAAATATTCTAACGTAAGCCTCTGGTTTTAAATGTCAAAAAAGTTAAAATTGACGTAAAAACAATTAGAGAATTAAAAAACGTCAACTTTTTGACAAGTAACCGGAGGCGAAAGTTTAAATATATATTAATTAAATTCGAAACTACCATTTTAGTATTTATTTAATTGATTCATCAAAATAAACTTAATCTCAAATAAAATAAGTAAGGTTAAATAGTTAGACAAGGAAAGAGAGAGGACGCGTAACCGTATCGCTAAAACTTAAGCCAAACTGGCACCAGAGGAAGTGGTCAGCGGCGTATCTTTCTATTTTTAATGATTGACTAACTCGTATTTAAAATGAGACATTTTTGTACATTAAATGTTTTATTTAATTTATTTTATTTTATACAAATATTTTGGAATCAAAATTAACGAAATTAATTTATTTATTTACCTATTTATGGAATTTTATTGAAGTATATCCCTCAACGCATATCGTCACTGGCAAATCATCATGGTGTGTGAGTGAAATTATTAATTATAGTACAGTTACTGAAAAAACTATGCATACTTAGCATTCTTATTTACCCTTAGCCTTAAAATACTAATTTAGATAGGTTTTAAGGTTTAAAATTGAAATAAAAAGTAAAATCAATTAATAACTAATTGCACTATTATAAATATTTACCTATGAAACTATATTTCTGGTGTTTTCTGCTCGCTGCGATTTTTACAAAGAATATATGAACAATTCACCATTTTGTTAAGTAAAAAAATAGGTGTTTAATTCACTTTTTTTTAAACAAAAACAAAACTGGTGTCAGATCTATTGTTTGCCACCAAAAAAAAAGCGGACACATCGAAAAGTGGCTTCACTTTTTGAAGGTTGGTTAAACGAGAAATACTCGTCCTCTCTCTTTCCTTATCTAAGGTTAAATAGGTATTCAAACAAGGTATCACTTGACATAAAGTCCTATTTAAAATTATCTGTCACTGTAGCGCTGTAACCATCGAGCAAAAAGACAAAAGAGGGAATGGAAAGGTAGTGGGACAAAATATTGTTAGACAGGAAGTGCGATCTTTGGAGGCCACATTAAACAAGAAAAGATAATCTCTCTCCTTGTTTGACATCAAGTTTAGTTGGGTTATGTTATTGTTTGTCCCAAATGTCACATGAAATCTTATTTATATTGAAGTTTTTTAACAATTGTGTCGCATTTTAGACTATTATCGTTAATAATTAATTAAAACTTTCTCGTCTAAGACACATTCTGAAAAATATTATATAGCTACCGTTAATAAGTGTCGTAAAATTTAAATTTAGCGCATGCGCATTTCCGGATATGTCCTCCATCAGAGGCCAATTTTTTGGTCTCTTTTTCATAAGGATTAGATTCTCTCTTTTGCCTTTTTGCTCGATTCGATCGCTGTAACCTTATCTGTCAGTATTATGTCACTTTTTATGACTATGGTTTGTTTTTTAACCAGGAGAAGTAATTCAAATTTATCGCCTTGTTATGCTTGTTTGTAGCTAGTCCAACCGCAGGCAAGTTTTCTTCACTAAATTATGACATTTTTACACTAATGACAATATTATTCATTTATGCTAATGCCATTTTGAAATTCAAAATTTATATCGACAATTTTCGTATTTTCTGCGTTATTTCTTTATTTGTCAGATTTTTCGTTTGCATTTACATAAAAAACAGTTATTTTCAGAAAACAATGCATTATAAACATGTACAAATAAATAAAAATTAATAATCCTGGAATGAAAATAACAACCATGGTAGCGAAAATAAAACAGGCAACAGGTTAGTTTTGCAGAATAGTTATTGTTAAAATCAAGACTAACTAAACTGATGTGCTAATTGAAGGTGTTGTGAATTCAACTATTTACAAAATTAGAATTAAGTAATATAAGCAGACTTAAACAGTAAGTTGACTTAAAAAATATTGGCGGTCGACCTTTGATCCTTGCAACATACGATTTTTTTTTTAGTTTGGTGGTCTTGGCCGAGCCAATTAGCCAGACCAATTTAAAGACAAACAACTTTTAGAATCAGAGGAATATTTTCTGTATTTCTAAATTTTTTTAAATAAACATACCATCATCCATATGCAACATGCGATGAAAAAGTTAAAACATCTGTACGACAGATAGTACACAGTTTCTTTTTCAAGAATGAAATGTCCATATTAAATAAAATTTTAAGTGAAATTAACAACCGCCCAATTCTTCTAAATATGTGTCGTTCAGTATTAAATAAATTCTTGAAGCAAATCAATTTTAAGTAAGTAAATGTAGGTTAGCCACAAATATATAATAAATAAAAAGTGCAACACCAAAGTCTTATTATTTTGTCAGGCAATCAATTAGAAGATAAAAACGTTTATTCAAATGTACATTTTATTATTTTTTAGGCACTTGAAGAGAAGTCGAAAAAATATTCTAATTGAACGTGATGATATTATAAGATGGAGACGTAATTATCTAACTTCTATAAAACAGTACAGAAATTTATTAACATTTTAAAATTATGTTTAATTTTTATTGTAATTTGAAAAACAAAAAAAATATATATTGGAAGTGAAGTGGAAAAAATTATTATTCAAACATGAACAAATGAAGTTGGGTTAAAATAGACAGCAAGGCCGAGATAATTAACCAAAAAAGAAGATGTATTTAGGGACTTTTCTAGTAACTTTCTTAAGTGTGAATCTGTCTTTTTAGTTTACTTCTCCTGGTTAAAAAACAAACCATAATTAGAAAGCCTACGTCTGTTTATTACCTCCCTCAAAATTTCACTTATCCAAGTATAAGCAATCCAATAAGATACGAAAGGGGGAACGGACTTTTGACTAGCACTGTATGTGTACAGTTTTACTTTTAAAATTGTAATCTTCATTTTGTCTCTTCATTTGTAATGTGGTCGAACCATGGAATTTTAAGCAACTTTTTGAGAAACGACATATAATAAAATTAAATATTTATACATGTGCCTATGTAAGCATATAGGCTTACACCTGTATGCCTTTTAGAAATATTAAATTTGAAAAGAGTTAAAGATGCTTAAAAATAATAGTGTATTTAGTCAAAACATCCGAACATAAATAAATGACACATAACTTTCCTTCTATTTGTATTCTTTTCAAAGAAACTTTTAATTGGATATGAAAGAAACCAAGTAATAAGACACAACAATTACGAAACTGTTGTAAAGTTTATTCTGTATTTAATAGCTCTTTCATAACTCCTCTAAAATATGTTTAAAGCTGCAGTTGATAATCATTAAAATAAAAAGCCTTCAGCAAGTTTCACGCTTAAAATAAAAATATCCGGTGTTTTTCATCAAACTTTTCTGATATGTACTTCAAAAGTTTTTGAATATCTCTAGAGGTGCCATTGTAACTAACTTGTCATTTGGGAAAAACCAATTGAGAATTTTAGTAAAAAATTCACGATTCCCATATACTACAGAATTTTCGCAGAAGGTATAAAGGATAAGGAAGTGGGTTAACAACATGGTTATACAGTCAAACTTACCAAATCCCACGAAGAGTTCAAGAAACCATGTCTGGGGGAAATGGGGGCATGCATGCAAATTAATAAAAGCGCTGTTGCCGAAACGTTTCTATATGAAACACTTTCTATATGATTTTTTTTTTCAGGAGAAGATAAACGATTAAATGATGAATAATTATTTTAAACCCTTAAAAAGTGTTTTAATTTTAGAAAAACTTTTTATAAACAAAAATTATTTGTTTATATTCGGGTAACATGCAAATAAACAAAAAGAGCACAAATTTTGGTTTTATATTTTTAACGAAATTTTATATTTTACTCACAATAAATATTTCGACACGGTTTATATAGTTTAATTTCAAATTTATAGCCAATATACTATAGAAACTTTTGCAAAACAAAAGATATATAGACACTCATAGTTTTAATTATAAACAAACTAGCTATTTTTTTTCCGGATATGTTTTTCTAATTAAAAATGTGAAAACTTCCAGAATTCCAAATTCAATGACTTAAAGTTCATATATATCTAATATATATATATATATATATATATATATATATATATATATATAATATATATATATATATGTATATATATATATATATATATTATATATATATATATGTATATATATATATATATATATATATAATATATATATATATATAATTCTTTGGAGGGTAACGTTCGGGAAAGCGTCAAAACAAGGATCAGCTAGAGATGGTATAAGCCAGTTTGGTGTATACCATCTCTAGCTGATCCTTGTTTTGACGCTTTCCCGAACGTTACCCTCCAAAGAATTGTATTCTTAGCGTCGTTATACACACTATATATATATATATATATATATATTATATATATATATATATAAATATATTAATAAAGTATTCAACTAGTGAAATCCAGAGGTTTATTCGGTCAGTCAGGTTGGCAAAATAAAAAACAAAAGTCAACTATAATTTTTTTTTTTACTTCATAAGTTTATAGAAGACGTTTCGCTTTATACTTCTAAAGCTTCATCAGTTCTCTAAAATACAAAGATGACATAGAGTTTATAAGAATTACAGATCTAATAATTTATTACTTACAACTCAATATGTAGTATTAAAGATGTTATTGTATATGTACTTAAGTTTACTCATAAATTTAGAACTAACTTAAAACAAATTTAACAGGAACATGCAAAAAATAGTATTCGCAGAAACGAAGATTTACAAAAACTTTAAACGTACATTTGGCTTCATTTAGAGATGGTTCTCCAATGAAGACAAACAAAACACTGATTTATTGCAATCTATGCTAAACGACGTGATGCGATACCGAAATTTTTTCAAGGGCCATATGTTCAACAAATTCCAAGGTTTGAGACAATTATGAACTTCTACGGGGGTCATTGAAAGATTAGTTGGACGGGTGGATTTGTATGACAGAAAAATTTGATATAATTTTTTTTTTGTAATTTATGTTTTAATGAAACTAGAGATCTGGGATGATTATGTTATTGTTTTGAATGGAAAATAAGGCTATTTTAAATGACGAATATTGGTATTATTTATTTCGTAAGATGAGAGAGTGGTAAACCTGGCTCAAATTGTCGATGTCGGTTCTTTTGTTTATTGCAGATGGGTTTTTTAGGATTCCACACATTTCAATAAAGAAGCGTTTTTGATGATTATTTTGTTTCGCCAGTATTTTAGTATTTGAGAAGTCAATGTGATGTTTGGTGGAAATGGCGTGTTGTGCAAGGGCACAAGAGGGTTTGGAAAGTCTAATGTCACTTTTATGTGAAGTTATACGCCCTAGAAGTGAACGACTGGTTTGGCCAATGTAGCAGGAATTGCATTCAGAACAGGGGATCTGATAGACAACATTAGTGTGCTCTAACAAGCTTAGTGGAGTTTTGGACTTGGAGAATAACTTTCCAATGGTTTAAGTGTTTTTTAGGGATATTTTGACGGGTAAGTTTTTGAATAGTTTAGTAAGCTTGTTCGTAATTTGTGGGAAATATGGAAGAGACGCATATTTTGTGGCTGGTTTTGGGGTTAACGGGGAATTATTAGTCTGTAAGCTATTGGATATGGAGGCTAGTATTGCACCGTTAGGTGCTTCAGAAATAGAATGACCGTAGCTTTTAGAGAAAAGCTACCTTATGGACAAGCCACGCATTAACTACTGGCTTAACACTTATAAAGTATTCCAAATCAACTACAAATGCGACAATAATTAAATATCTCTTCTTGGAGATTCTAGACCAATATCCTAGTTATTTTCAAATCTTTACTGATGCCTCTCAAACACCCAATGGTCACGCTGCTGCTTACTACTATAAAGAAAATTCTTATAGCAAATCGGTACCACAGTAGTATATATACAGGCGTGGCTACAGCTAATTTGGAAGCCCTAATCTTCTTCAAAAGAGAACAATGGAGTGCATTATCGTAAACACCCATAAATGCATTACTGGAATTAAAGCAAATATATACCAACAACCTATTATATAAGCTATAAAAAACGAACTAGAAACATTCTGATCATTAGAAAAGGAACTGCCTTTTATTTGGGTACCTTTACATATAGGTATTTACGAAAATGAAGAAGCAGATCAACTGGCAAACAAAAGTCGAATGAGCTTAAACCATAGTGAAAAATTGAAAACATTATCCGTATATCGATCTAAAAAACCAGGTTTAAATTCACTGTACTAATATATGGCAAAATCCTCGGGAAAAATTATGTATAAAATTAACTGTAATTTACCCAAAAAAAAATTTGTCGTATAGAGTCCTTCAAATAGAAGAAAACCAAGTTATTATTTACCGTCTAAGAATTGGCAATACTGCCTCAACAGACAAATACTTAATAGCAAAAGAAAAACTACCTATCTACTCCAGCAGCTCTAACTCACTAACCCTCAAACATATCCTGCTTGATTGTCTTTAATTCATGGAAAAAAGGAAATTCCACAGATTTACAGATGATGATCTCAAAATAGTTCTTACCAAACAAATTTCTACAGTGTTAACCTCACTATTTAAAAGACATCAAGTAGTTTAATTATAATTAATGTAATATTTCTTGTATTTGCTATATCCACTAATAATCCTGCGCGGTTGATGTGGTTTTGTATTTAAATGAGAAAAAAACTATTATAAAAATAATAGTATATTACTTTATGAGGCGGAGAAGCCTGACTTTTCTTGACGTGCCCTCATTTCGTTCGGCGCGTAATAGAGGGCAAGTCAAGAAAAGTCGCTTCTTTGCCGAATAAAGTATACTATTTTTTCTTCAAACGTAGCAATTTTCAACCATAAATAGTACAGTTCATACGCTATTCTTACTCGAAATTAACTGTGACAACTATTTAAGTCGTCTAGATGTTAGAAATTAAAATAATTAAGTCGTCGGTGGGATTTGCGTCTCTCTGGTTATAGTTGTTTGACAGTTGTTTGCAATTATTAAAGACAGCTTGTTGTTGTTGCAACCGCAAGCGCAAATTTAGTGCGAAAATGGAAAACCTAAACGAAATTGAGTCTGCGGCTAATGATGCAGTAGCACGTTTGGGGCCCCCAAGTCCGGAATAAAGTATCGGTTAGCGTACAAGCACTTCCAAGAGTATATATATGGTCCCAAGATTCCTAAGAGGAACATATGGCTTCCACAAAGTGTCTCCAGCGATCTCTATTTCTGGCTAGTGCTTAGATTTCAAGCCAGGATTTTCCCATTTTTCTCCCTTCGTTCAGTACTGTCCTTCTCCAAGTTCCCTTAGGTCTGCCTACTTTCCGTCGGCCTTGGGGATTCCAATCCAGCGCTGTCCTCTCAATGTCATTTGGCGGTTTACGGAGTGTTTGGCCCAGCCATCTTCATTTTCTTCGCCTTATTTGCTTTATGACATTTTCTTGGTTGCTTTGGTTCCATAAATTTTCATTGGAGATTCGGTTAGGCCAAAATATACGAAGGATTTTTCGTAACGCTCTATTGATGAAAACTTGTAATTGGTGTACTATGGGTGCTGATATCTTCCACGTTTCGCAGCCATACAGTAATACAGCTTTTACATTTGTGTTGAAGATTTTTAATTTCGTTTTAGTTGGGTAAATCCTGGATTTCCATATGTTGTTAAGCATGTTGTAGGCGTTGCGAGCCTTATTTATTCTTTCATGTACATCACGCTCTGTACCCCCATTACAGTCAATTATGCTGCCCAGATATACAAATTCCTTCTTTCTAGTTTCTGGTTCCAAATCGCATTTCTTTGGTTTTGTTGATGTTTATTTCTAGACCAACCTTCTTTGATTCTTCTTGTACTTTGTTTACTTGGAGTTGCATGTCCTGTTTTGTATGTGCTAGGAGGCATATATCATCAGCGTAATCTAGGTCTTCCAGTCTGTTTGTTAATCCCCAGTAAATTCCTCTATTAGAGTTTACCTTTGTTAGTACGGACACAGTTTAACCACAAACAGTTAGGACACTCTTAGTCGGCGCCTTTGAAGTATAAAAGTATCCAGACGCCATATTGAAAACAGACTAGATCAGTTACGGACTGGCACAAGTGGTTAGAACAGAGACGTGTTTATATTATTTCAAAGTTAGTAAACAAGTTAATTTGAATTAATTATAATCGACAATATATTAATTTAATTTAATTATTATTATCAAAATGTTTTATTTATTTTATATAAAAATAAAACTTTTCTACGATAGCCAAATAAGAAACTGAAAAACTTATATTCCTACTAAAGTAAAAAACAACTCTTACAATTATTTCGGAAGGCAACTTTGTGTGTAAACTAACTTAAATAGACTTACTGTTAACTTCTACAACAATAATTTAACAAAAGTAAACTTACAAAAAACTTTAACAAATACTTTTAAGTAAAAATGATATCGGAAAAATTAAGAGAGAGTGAATACGTATATATATATATAATATATATATATATATATATATATATATATATATATATATATATATTCATCATCATCATCCAGCCCTTTGCGTCCACTGCTGGACATAGGCCTCCCTCATTTTTGTCCATTGTGCTCTGTTTTGGGCACTTTTTATCCAATTTCTCCAATCTCTTAATTTCTAAAACAATCTTGACAAAAGTTTAAGGTGACACTACGTTCCTTACAACTTGCTCTCTTACAGTCATCACATGATTTCATGTCTTTATGTTTCGGACAAAAATGAATCTTGATCTTCTGTTCCAATAATTTTTATGATTTATGATTATTAGAGAGCTGTTTCATATATTTTCCTCTTTTCAGATGTTCATTCAAAAGACTTTAACCGAGTAATATCGTGAAATGTTTTTGAGGCAAAGAACATTGACTATTTGCGCTTTTATAAAGAACATATGCATTTTTTCTTGTTATATGTTAAATTACATAAAAGACAGCCAGAGGCCATCTTATTTATTATAAGTTTTTACCTGCCTTTTTAAATTGCATTTACTACAGTTTCTAGTAGAATGGTTGTGAATTTAAGATTTTTTTTAGTAGCAATGATACTTGTTTCTTTTTAAAGTATTTCATACAGTTCTAGCAGTAATACCAGTTTCTTTTGAAATTAGAACGTGCTGTTACAAGGAAAACTGATTTTAGTTAGGCTACTTACGGCAGTTTTAAGCTCTTCCTGTTCTTCATTAATTGCACGAGCTGGTTAATTTTCAAATTTAAAAATAATGTTGTGAATTGCAGATTTTGATGGTACAGGGCTTTCGAATGAAAACGAAAACGTAGCAATTACATCGTTGGCCCTACTTCCAGAATAATATCTATCATTTAATAATTTGAATTTTATGTTCAGTTGTAAAGGTTACCATTTTCCTAACTGGAAATATCAATTCCTTTATTTTTTTGCGAATAAAGCCAGAACTATTATTTATTTATTTATTAACGGGATGTTTCCATTTTTTACAAAACAATAATTAACAACATAAAATATCCTAACCATAACATAAACAGTAAAACTAAATATTAAATAATTATTAAATATTGTTAAACAATTATTAAATTACATAAATTAAATTTTTATGAAAATCATTTTAAAATGAAATTACTATTTTTACTAGAACTATTTTTAGACTTTATTAAACGAAAAATAAAACTCGACGATAAAGATATAAACAAACAAATCACGACAGATGACTCGACTGTACGTCACACGTAATACCAGTCGGGTGTCACTAGCGTTCGGTCTGTTTTCAATATGGCGATATGGCCTGCGCTAAATGATGCGCGTACTTTTTCCCGCCTGTCGAGTGTCCATACTATTTCTTTTTTATACTATGGTACGGAGTCCACTACAATGTTAAATAGTATGGGGGATAAAACATAGCCCTGCTGTACTCCGTTTAGCATAGCTATTGGGTCAGATGTTATGCCGTTGTGTAGGATTTTGCTTTCTGTGTCACTGTAGAGTTCTTTGATGAGATTTACTATTTTTTCTGGTATTCCTATTTTACAAATAAATACAAATAAATTTTTCTTCAAACGTCAAGTAATGATGACATTACATATCTAACTTGATCCTGTCAAAGTTTGATGTGTCCGCCGGCAGCAGTTTTTTTTCCCATTTCTTTACGGCGGATGGAAAACTGTTGTCATGGCAACAATATGAAACATGTCACAAAACAACAATACAAATGTCAATAACAAAAATTAAACATAATTTTTATTTATAGTAATATTGCAAACCGTGCAAAAATGTTCTCGACCATCAGTATCATCAACAATTACCAATGCGCATCAAGAGTCTTTAGCAATCTTTCCCGAACTTTCAGCAATCATTCCCGATGTTGGCGGCTTGCGAACAACAATAAGCTGTCTTTAATAATTGCAAACAACTGTCAAACAACTGTAACCAGGGAGACGCAAATCCCATCGACGACTTAAATATTTTAATTTCTAACATCTAGACGACTTTGATAGTTGTCACAGTTAATTTCGAGTACAGTCTGTCCCAAACCCTTTTTTCAGTGCGTCACTAATTTTGACGTCATATAGGATTTTAAGAATGTCGAGAATTATTGCATGACATTTTAGTTAAATCTGACAGTTGCAGGATCGTAATCGGCTAAACGTGAAAAGGTTATTTTTTTAATGCATAGCAGTTTGTCATAATTCTATTCTATTCTGTTCTATTTTATACATTCCATGGAAAGTGCTTAATTAGCTAAGATTTGTTTATGGATTTATTATTATTTATTACAAACACTAGGGAATTGGAAGGTTTGTTTATTTAAAATAACGCTTCCTCCTAGAATCTTTTAAGAGTTGTCTGCAAGGTAAAAACATGTACTGACAATTGCAAGGCATCAAAGTAAACATTCCTGTGATAAAATGATATCGATTTATATCAGTCATATTTGGATAAGGAATTTTCCGATAAGTTTGTGTGGCAGCCAATAGTTTAACTTTGTGAAGAGTTGTCATTAAATGGTGGAAATAGTTTAAATAGTGAAGCAGTTGATTTTTGAGTTATTCTACCAGATTTGGTGTGCAAATGAAAGAAGGTTATAAAGTTTGGTTAAAAAAAACAATATAAATAGTTTAAATAGTGAAGCAGTTGATTTTTGAGTTAATCTACCAGTTCCGATATCCAGATGAAATCGTGTTAATGGAGTTTAGCTAAAAAACAAGATACCGAATGTAAGTTTACCTTCTTTTTTATGAATAACAAAAATGAATATTATATTTCAAACAATCTATAATCCCATTCAGAATCTGATTCTTGAAAATCAATGATTACACTAGATATGTGGCTGGTATCAATTATATCCTACATTTCCAGAAAATGTCTTGGTTCTAAAAAGAACCGTTTTAATACATATAAATATCCATAAAGGCATTAGTTTAAGATATTTCCTCAATATCATTCCGGAATTCACAATCTGATTCGCGAACGACAGAAACTGAAATAAAAATAACTCAGCCTCTTTTTCTAATTGAAACTAATTTAATAATTTTAATATTAGTCTTTTTTCATTCTCGGTATATCTCGGAATATTTAAAATATTTTTATGACAATAAATACAAAATTTAATTTTCACTGTAGTTAAAATGTCCGAAAATACTAACCTGGAATGGCAATTATCATTTTATCAGTTGTTGTGAAAGTACTGTCACTGTCATTATCAAGATCATCTGTGTCAAATTATATTTATATGCATAATTGATTGGATATCTATTTAGCGTATTCTAAACTCCAACCATTTATACGTTCGTAAGTAGAATTCGCTTTAATATGCGAATACCCGTAAACGATACCTAATTTTCTAAGTTCTATGTATAATAATCAGAGACTCACGTTTTTTTCTGTCACTTCTAGCTTAATGCGTTAGAGAGAATTCGAACAACTATGACGCACTGAACGAAGGGTTTGGGACGGACCGTAAAAATAGCGTATGAATTGTACTATTTATGGTTGAAAATTGCTACGTTTGAAGAAAAAATAGTATACTTTATTCGGCAAAGAAGCGACTTTTCTTGACTTGCCCTCTATTACGCACCTAACTTCGATATAATATACTATTATATCCCGTATCTTAAAAAAGTTTGAAAATATTTAATTTGAATATAATTTCTTTCATACGTTTACATCTATTAAAATAACACACTGGTCTGTCCGAAAAAATTTACATAAAATTTAAAAAATGTACATGGAAGTTTACGTCGTACATTTTATATTGTGTCAGTAATAAAAAAATTAGTTGCGAGATCGCATTTCCCCCAAAAAGCATATATAAAATGTATCTTTAAAAGAAACGTCGAAAATAGAGGAGATGAGTGGCCAAATCCCAATTGTCACATCTCATCAAATTTTCCAGGTTTTATGGGAAACGACTTAAAATGTGGCAGTTTATTGTGCATTGCTCACGAATTTCCTTATTTTCTAGACTACGGAAAGGACAAAAACAGCATTTAAGTACACTTCTGTGACTTTGTAACTGTAACTGTTTTTATTATGGTGCGTTCTTTTATGTATATTACATTTAGCAGGTTTAAGTTGAACATTTATCATTTCCTTCTGATATACGAAGTGTATAAAAGCACTTAGCAAAAGAAAGTCGATTACCGCCATTTCTGAGGAAGCCAGGGATTTTTACAGAGTTTTATAAGAGATTTTTCTACAACTATTTAGTGAAATTAAAAGGAAGTATATTACTCTTTTTTCTAGAAGTTATACAGTTAAATATAAAAAAATATACAAAAAAAAATTGAAGTCGACAGAATAAAGGAAGTAGCTAACAAAATTATACAATGGAGAAAAAGCAAAAAAGCTATAGAGAGGTCGTTCTTGTACAGATAACATCTTCTGTCTTAAACAAATTATAGAAAAGAAAATTGTGACAAATAGAGAGTTACATATGACTTTTGTAGATCTTGAGAAGGCATATGACACAGTCCCGCTAAATAAACTATGGGAAGTCCTGGGCACATCAAACATACATCAAACATTGGTTAGTGCTCTTAAAAATCTATATTATGGTTCAAACTCCCAAATGAAAGTCGGAAACCTCTTAGCTGAAAAATTTGCAGTTACTAAGGGTGTCAGACAAGGATGTTTTATCTCTCCGACTCTATTTAAGATTTATATCTCTGCAGCTCTGAAACAATGGAAAAGGAAAGTCAAAGGAATGGTGATCAGATGGTGATCTCAAATGACAAAGATGACATGGAATACATGCTTAGAAAACTAATTAAAGAATACCAGAAATGAGAATTAAATATCAATTTAGAAAACACAAAATACCTCTCAATTGGAGCTGAAGCAGAACAACTCGATATCGATGACAATCAAAAAATAAATCCATGCAACGAATATAAATACCTGGGCGTCATCTTCGACCGTAGTGGAAAAGACGAACGAGAAATAGAACATCGAATTGTACAAGCACGAAGAGCTAGAGCATGTTTGAATGGAGTTCTATGGAGTAAAGAAATATTAAAGAAAAGAAAATGGAACATCTATGAGACAATGGTTAAAACAAGCCTAATTTATGGAGCTGAGACATGGAGAATAACCGAGAAATATAAGAAAAAGGTCGAAGCCACGGAAATGGATGCCATCAGAAGATCGATGAGAATATCAAGAGCCGACAAAATATGGAATGAAGTGATAAAACAACAAATGGGTATAGAGGGCACTATAGTTGAGGATATTGAGAGAAAACAGCTCATATGGTATGGGCATGTGAGCCGAATGGGGGACGAAAGACTGCCTAAAAAAAAACGATGACGTGGCAACCCCTAGAGAAGAGGAAACGAGGAAGAATACCACAGTGCTGGAACCTGAGAGTTAGGAAAGCGATTAGCGCTCGAAATCTCGACGAAGACCTAACTCAAGACAGAATACAGTGGCGTTTGGGAGTCGGACAACGTCGTAAGACATTATAAAACCGAATATATATATATATATATATATATATATATATATATATATATATATATATATATATAAGAAATACTGGATATTATTGACTGTCGATATAAACAAACAAGACAGTTTATTAGGGTTGCAGTAAGAATATTGGCCGGGATGTTAAAAAAACACTCTTTTGACTTTTTGTCGAGCTTTCGGAATGTTTTCATTCCTTTTTTAAGACACTGTAAAAGACAATTATGTAAATATTTAAAAAATATCACAATTCTTCAGTGTAACTTACTAGTCGTTGAGATTATTTTTGTAAGCATTGAACACTCAACATTTATACCACACATTAAAATATACAATTATGGACATAATACATCATAAAATTTTTAAAATTTGTTGTAAAAATAGTAAAACTTGATTGATGGCATGTTTTACTGGTGTATATTAACTCATACAGAGAATGGAAAGAAAAAACAGTGTAATTAATATGTAATTAGGTGTAAATTGATGTTATCTTTCTTTACAAGAAATACTAGAGGCCATTCTTAGGTGTCTATACTTTTTTAACCTGTCTTAATGGTATGCAACATATTATACAGAGGTGTAATTTTTGTACAGGTAAATATTTATTTTATTTTTGGTGTTTTTCTAGTAAATAACTTACATAAAACTTAAGAACAGTCCGGTGTGCACCCTCCAACAAAAGGCGAACAAGCTGGTTTCGGATTTAGCTGCTTCTAAATCCATAACAACAGAAGTTGCAAAATCCTTGAAAATTTACAATGCAGTTGCACCCAGGTTTTATACACTGCCTAAAGTTCATAAACCCACTATTTCAATGAGGCCTATTGTATCTTCCATTGATGCTCCTAATAGTAAACTTGCTAAACACCTTACAGATATTCTCACAATTTCCTACAATGAATCCAATGAATTCTATATTGGAGATTCTTTTTCATTTAGTAACTTCATTAACAATGTTAAAGTTCCAAATAATTATATATTGATTAGTTTAGATGCTGTGTCACTGTTTACAAACTTACCACTAGATGCTATTCTTAACAGCAATAAAAATGACTGGAACAACATCTCTCCACATACTAAGATCAGTTTAGATGATTTCATAAAAATGTTAACATTTGTATTTGATTCTAACATCTTTGTATTTAATGGTAATTTTTTTAAACAAATTTTTGGCACTCCAATGGGCAGTAAAATATCCCCCATACTATGTAATTTTGTTTTGGATGAACTTATAACAACATGTAAAGAAAACATACCTTTTCACATACCATTTATTAAACGTTATGTAGATGATTTGATTCTTTCGGTCCCTGAAAACAAGGTAACTGATGTTTTAAACACTTTTAATGCCCAATGTGAACACCTAAAGTTTACGGTTGAGAGAGAGGCTGATAATATGATTCCTTTTTTAGACATGCTAATCCATCGTGGCAATGATGGCATGCTAAGGACGGAGTGGTATCGTAAACCTTGTTTCAGTAACCGTTTCATAAACTTTTATTCTCAACATCCATCTAAGATGAAAACAAATTTGGTTTTGGCTTTAAAAACTAGGGTTATTAATTTGTCACACATAGAATTCAGAGACAAGGGACTAAAAAAGTTGAGATCCATACTACAAGAGAATTCTTATCCCATAGGGCTGTTAAATAAACTCATTTTCGGTTCTCCTTTTCCTTCACAAGTTTCGGTCAACCAAAATTTTCATAACAATGAGATTCGACAATTGACATTGATACATAACGCATCAATATTACCATCTAAAGTAACTTATGTTTGCCTACCCTATATTCCATTTTTGACACCTAAGCTAATGAACATCTTTAAAAATGTTAGTGGCTTAAAAATTACAACCAAAAATGTGAAAACAGTATCGAAGCTTTACACAAAAACAAAAGATCCTTTCACAATACAGGAGTCATCGAATGTTGTTTATTCTATACCGTGTAGTAACTGTAATAAAATTTACATAGGAGAATCATCTCGTAATTTTCACAGCAGGGTGATATCACATCGCAGTGATATAAAAACCAAAAAAATCAATGCATGTGCTTTGACAAAACATGCACTAACTCTAAAACATGAGTTCAAGTTCGATGATTCCTGTATTTTGGCAAAAGAAAAGAACCATTTAAAACGTGTTTTTTTGGAAATGTGTTTCATAACATCTAGCACATCTTGCATCAATAAAAAGTCCGATATAGACAAATTAAGTAACATTTATTGTTATTTACTAGAAAAACACCAAAAATAAAATAAATATTTACCTGTACAAAAATTACACCTCTGTATAATATGTTGCATATCATTAAGAATGGCCTCTAGTATTTCTTGTAAAGAAAGATAACATCAATTTACACCTAATTACATATTAATTACACTGTTTTTTCTTTCCATTCTCTGTATGAGGTAATATACACCAGTAAAACATGCCATCAATCAAGTTTTAATATTTTTACAACAAATTTTAAAAATTTTATGATGTATTATGTCCATAATTGTATATTTTAATGTGTGGTATAAATGTTGAGTGTTCAATGCTTACAAAAATAATCTCAACGACTAGTAAGTTACACTGAAGAATTGTGATATTTTTTAAATATTTACATAATTGTCTTTTACAGTGTCTTTAAAAAGGAATTAAAACATTCCGAAAGCTCGACAAAAAGTCAAAAGAGTGTTTTTTTAACATCCCGGCCAATATTCTGACTGCAACCCTAATAAACGGTGTTGTTGGTTTTATATATATATATATATATATATATATATATATATATATATATATATATATAAATGTTAAGACATTAGCATCATTATATACAAAAACTAAATCACCTATTAGCATTATGGAAAGCTCAAATGTAGTTTATAGAATACCATGCCAAAATTGTGATAAGTCATACATCGGACACACATCAAGAAATCTAATAGGTAGACTAACATCACATAAAAGTGACCTTAGAAATAATAAAAATACGTGTGCATTAATAGATCATGCAATTAATAATAATCATTCATTTAATTTTAATGAAACTAATATATTAAGACGTGAAAACCAATTTAATAAAAGAGAATTTTTAGAAATGGTATGCATAAATAAATATCAATGCGTTAATAAAAAAACTGATATTAACAAACCGAGCAATATATATAATTACATTCTATCTTACGAAAATTAATACTTTAATTTTCTAATATATGATTTTCTGACTATAAATACTATATTTTCAAAAATTTTAATATTCATATTTGGCGCCACTTTTTACGTAAGCATAATATTATCATCGAGCAAAAAGATAAAAGAGGGAATCTAATCGTTATGAAAAGGAGACCAAAAAAGTGGCCTCTGATGGCGGACATATCCGGAAATGCAAAGGCGCTAAATTTAAATTTTCCAACACTTATTAACAATAGCTATAAAATATTTTTCAGACGAGAAAGTTTTAATTAAATATTAACTATAATAGTCTAAAAAGTGACACAATTGGTAAAAGATTTCAATATAAATAAAATTTCATGTGACAGTTGGGACAAACAATAACATAACCTAACTAAATTTGACTTCTTAAACAAGGAAAGAGACTGTCTATCCTTGTCTAAAGTGGCCTCTCAAGATGGCACTTCCTGTCTATCAATATGTTTACCCCCACTACCTTTACATTCCCTCTTTTGTCTTATTGCTCGATGAATATTATAGAGCTAATTATCAATAATAAAAACAGACACGAGTGTCTTTCTGACATATATCAAACATCATTATTAATCAATGTCATAATATATTTAAAATTAAAATATTGTACTTGCATAAAAATATAATTTAGGAAAAATTAATAATGTTTTGTGAATTTAATAATTTAATGGTTTAACCTCATGTTGTAAGTTTTTTTATATAGTTTTATACAATGTTTTTCTTAATTCTAATTTCATTGTATTTACCATAACATATTTTAGCATATCCTGATGAAGCAAATAAATTTTGCGAAAGCTTGATTTAAGAACAAAGAGTTTTACTTATCCTGCCCTACTTAAATGACTGCATCCTCAAAATAAAACTTTATTTTACATAACGTGTCAGTCAATAATACCTAACTACTTTATATATATATATATATATATATATATATATATATATATATATATATATATATATTGTAACTTTTTTCCGGTGACCTTGAATCTTGCGTGCGCTCATGTACCTTTAAGTCACTATCGGTAGTTATTGGTATTCAGTGAGTATTCCGCTAGGGCACTATAAACACATTTAAATTAGAAATCCGAGTTTTAGTGACTCTACCTCACCCTTAACCCGGCGACTGTGTGGTGAAATTTTCTGACAGGAGCTATGTGTTGGGGTAATTATCACCCCTTTTTTTATTTATAAAAGTAAGAAAATATTTTATTTTTACATGCAACCTTAAGATTTTAAATCATGGTTATATTGTTATATAATCTTTTTCAAAGTTTAATCATTTAAAACATTTCTGTTAAAAATTCAACGTTTAAAAAATATACTGAAATTTAATTTATAGTTAAACCACTACCACAACTTTTCTTACCAACATTTTTATTAGAGATATAGAACAAAAAAAAAATACAAATTTTATAAAAAGTAGGTAACTATAAAACTTTTGTTTAAATAGCATAATTATTAATTATTTGCACATTTAGAATAAAAATATACACAATGTTCAAGACAAAGAAAAATGTCACATTTCACACATTTTTTTTGGTACTTTCTGTCGTTTCCACGGGGACACACTCCACATCTGGATGTTGTTCGTTGTTTCTTGTTTGCAGGTTCTTGAGTGTTCTCTCCGCTGTCATTTCTTTTTAGTTTCGCTTTTATGTCTGATGGTATTCTTTGATTGTTACCTCTTTTTTCCATATATGGTTTAATTAGTGCAAAACCATGTTATTTAAAAAAAGTCTGCGTTTTGGTTTTTCAGTTGACTGGTTATATTGATAAATGACATAACTATTTATTTCTGCGTTATTAAGCAGTGAAAAAAAAAGGTTAGAGGCTTCCTATTACGAGACACATTATATAATGCCAACGATAATATTTCGTCAACCAAATCTAGGCCACCTTTTGTGTGATTATAAAAGTCTATAATCTTAGGTGTATTTAATTTATGGTTAAATTCTGTATAATGAATAAGTGAAGAAGCTACTAACACTATTTTATTTTTCTTCGGGACAAAAGACACTAAACAAATGTCTTTTTTAAATCCGAAAATAACGTGGTCTCACTGCCCTCTCTCTAAATGTGGTGGTGTAACATCTTGCATAAACCACATATTTTGCCTTAAATTTGATAATAATTCTTTCAATAAATCAATAAAATCATTTTATAAAAAATGTAAATAAATCACACCATTCAAATTACAAGGTAGTTCGCATGTCCGTAAAAAATAAATACAAATGGTACCAAACCATACCATACGCATTTTAAACATAAATTTAAAATAAACGGATGGTTTGGAAACATTGGTAATTATTTTTTACGGACATGCGAATTACATTGCAATTTGAATGGTGAGATTTATTTACACCTTTTTTTAAATGATTTTATTGATTTATTGGAAGAATTGTCATCAAATTTAAGGCGAAATATGTGGTTTATGCAAGATGGCACACCACAACATTATAGAGAGAGGGCAGTGAGAACATAATTAATTACAACTTTCCTTAACGTTGTATTAATCGTTATAGTCATATTCCTTGGTCATGTTGCGAAATATTAATATAATTACTTAATGCATAAAAATCCCAACAGAATACTTATTATTATACTTATAATACTTATAATAAATGCTGCAATAGTTTCTTTAGAACCAATGATGCTATTTAATATGAGACGTTCTTTTATAAAATGTGGTGACAAATGAATTAAAGAACTTTGGCAAAAAGTTTAATGTTATTTAGTTTAGCTATTTCTTAATTTGAGTGCACGAGATGCAAAACTCGCTTAATACATGTAAAGTCAATTTGAAGAAAACTGCAAAAAACGTTTTTTGTATTATATTTGTTAATAACCAATTAATGATGTTAGCTTGCCTTTAGAATATATACACCTCTAATAGTTTTTAACATATTTTAAAAAAATAGTGCAGATTTTTTAAATAAATGAAGAAAAAAGAATGCATTTAGCGAGTTTTGGACCAAAAAAATGTTACATCAATAGTTTGGAACAAATTTTATTTACAAAGAAATTAAACAGTTATTTACATATTACATTAAATTGGTAAATTAATATCGCAAGGTTTTAAACCTCTGCAGCCAGCTTCAACATCGTTTACAGAAGTATGGCTTTCCACCCTTCAAGGGTTAACAAGATTTTCTTTGAAGAAAACCAAATCAGGATTTCTTCCCAGGAGTTTCCATAATGTTTTTTGAGAAGAGAAATTATTGTCGATTTATCGCCTTTGAGTTTGCAGCCAATAGAAAGTTGAGTAGGATTGATACGTGTTATTCCTCTCTTAACAACAAACTTGGCTTCACAGACGTCAACACAATAATCGGGCTCACCTCGTATTAGTGCATTGGTTTTTCCTTTAGTAAGCAAAAACCTTTAAGCCTTATTAAACTGAAAGTGTCATGAGGATGGTGCTTTGTTGTTTACTTGTGCTTCATTCTTCCAGTCATACACCTGCCAATCTAAACCTAATTTTCTAATTGTCAACTTATTTGCTATAATATCTTCGTAGCCAGAAGTTTTTAAAATAATGGATTTATTTTTTACCTCTCTTTCAATCATTCCGAACAACCTATCAGGTGGTATAAAAGAATGCCCACTACGGGGAATATTATGTTAATGGTCTTTATGTTTGTGGGAGCTTTCGTCATCAACCAAACAGAAAGCATGTGGTCATCATTATAATATTCTTATTTTGCCCCCCACATTCATCAGCAAATAAACGAATTGTACCAATTTTATTGGGAAAGTTAAACTTATTCAGTACATTACAAACAGCTGAAGCTATCGAAATAGAATTTTTGGGAAAATCCACCTTCGTCCAAACATAAGAAGAAACATTTTCTGAAACCAACTGTGCTGCTGATGATCCATGAATTACTGTAAAGCTGTAATAGTTAATTCGTTGACTAAAATAACTAGCTTGATCCGGAAGCTTGGGCAAAGGCAAATGTTTCTGACAATCAAACGAAAAAACCGCTGTATTTTCTAGCGGCTGCTTTAATAAGGCAATAAATGTAATTTGTTTTAAGTCTATGTATCCATTGCTTGGTGATAATAATTTGCTTTTCTGAACTAGAAATATTTTTGTTTTTTAACTTTTCCTTGGATCTTAAGCAGGTTGAGCTTAAATTAGTTTTTGGGGTGCCAAATCCGATGTTGTAATTAGAATTTATGTATGTTCTAAAAAATGCCAATTTAACATGTATTTGGTTATCGCGAACTTTAGATTCGTATATTTTCCATAATTTTGTAAAATTAAGTTCACATGGTAAATAAACACGAGTACTGATTTTACTTCTACAGTAATGGCTCTCTATGCATTGGAGAGATTCAATGAAATGTTTTATTGCTAACTTTTTATCATCGGTTTTAGCGATCGGATTTAGCGATTTTAAAACAAAGTTTTTAATGACTCTTTCAATCCGATCTCTACTAAGGAATGTGATTTTTAAGAATGCCGTCTTACAAACACGGATTTTTTTAGCAAAAGTGGTTACATAATACTAACATAAAACTATCTTTTTTACATTTTTCCTTGGAAACGTACAGTTTTCTATGAAAATCTTGAATTTCGCTCATTGTTAAAGTGGCACAATAGTACGGCTTACCTGGCTGACCGTTATGTCCACAGGTCGGGTACTCCGGTAAATGTGTCGGAGTGTGCCTAAAATAACACAGTTTTAAAAAAATATTCTAACAAATTGATATCGTTTTTATTACCTTAATCTTTTGAGCTTTTGTCTGTTACTTTCCGTCGTAATTTTCGTTCTACACATGTTCTTTGGAGTAGGTAGTATTGCAGAACTAATACTATCATTGACTGCAGAAATTTCACTCTCTATTTGCATTTTAATAATTTTAAAAACGGGGAACTTCAAGTTAAACAAACAATTCAGAATACCGCTAAAACGCGACTGAGTCAAACGGTCAAACCACACCAGGAAACAAACAACATGCATGATGCCCTTCCCTAACCACGTGAGTAAAATCCGATGCTGTGATTGAACGCCGTACAAATAGAGAGTTTTGCATCGCACGCATCAATGCATAAAGCGAGTTTTGCATCAAGCCATGATTTTTGGGACGGATTTTCGTGTGTTAAAAAGCTAGTTTTGCTCCAAATACTTGTGTAAAATAATAACTAAATATTGTACGAACAAGATGGCGTGCTTAACTACTTTTTTCATTTTTTGTCGATTAGCGAGTTTTGCATCTCGTGCACTCATTTGGTTTAGAAATAAAATATTTTGATAATGTCTTTAATTTAATACAAACGTAAAATATTTGATGTAAAATCCAATTAGTCTATTATCTTCTATTAACTACTATCCTGCTGACATATTTATTTTATTTAATATTTCATTAACTATTAACTTTATTAAAGGCATGTAATACCAAAATTTTCTTACTCTAATTTTCTTTCGTTGCCTGGAGTAATTACATTAAATCAAAATTTTGTAGTTGATTTGTAACTACAGTGTTAATAATAGGTATATCTTTTTTTGTTAAAATAATGTATCTTTAATATTTTTTTAAAAACTTAAGTGCAAATGTGTGTCACATATGTGGCATATGTGGCGCCCTCTATCAGGTATATTAAAGTATGCATCAGATTATAATCTCTGATATTCAATAGTACCCAGTTATATTTTTTTATATATAAAAGTTCACAAACATGAAAATTATATCGAAAATTAAAATTTTAAATTTCCAGTTTAACACCCTGTATCTTTTTTAATATCAGCATTTTATTACAGCAATTTGGCTTAAATCGTAATATTTTAAAGTGTAGAATTTCTTCAGTTCAGTTTCTTCTTGTACAATTACTTAAGGACCATCCTGTATATTAAAAAATTTAAGTGAACTTAGAATTAAAATAGGTATTTGAGTCAGTATTGTATTAGACAACTACTGCAACTATTATTGTTATTAAGTACAAGATAAAGCAATACTAAGCAATAATAGCAAGAATATAATGCAAACAGCCTTACGGACTTATAGAAGGAGGTCATAAGGACAACTAGACGATTATTTCCAAGCCCATTAGTTTTACTGATAGAAATAATTTATATATTATCACAACTTGTGTATAACTAAAAAGAAAACAGAAAAGATTGAATTATAAAATAATTTCTGCAGGATAGCTTTTCTTTTCCAAAATAAAAATGTTGGTTTTTATTCATACCGGGTATAAATTCAGTTAATGTTTTCCTAAATAAACCGCAACTTCCTTGATTTTTTTCTTGCGTGTTACGATAATCACGTTTATGCTCGACTGATTTTTTCCTGCTAAACAATTTATCTCTTGTATTTTGAAAAAAAATCTCTTTATTTTTAATAAACAATTAAATTTTACATGAAAACATCACAATACTTCAAATAATTTATTATTCCAGTAACTAAGAGCTACACAGGCGTTAAAATTAAGCCAATTATTAGAAAAATTTTAAATACATAATATAATATGTACACTTCCCGTCATATAAAGCTGTACACTTTTTCTCCAAATGTAAACCAGTGTTCAGAGTGGACACAATGGTTCGTGAATCAATTCGTTGTTGCCATGACAGATAACGGAATTGCACTAAATTTAAATAAAAAAAAACGTTTAAACGTGTATAAAGTGTTTAGATAGATATTATTTTTATCATTAATAAAAAAAGGCATCTAATAAATTTTATAACCAGAGAGACGGTTGAGTTAATGTCCAAAATGTTTGAAGAATTTTTAAATAATGGAGATATGTAAAAATATTATTTCAGCAGTTTCAAATTATATATTTTTAAATTCCACACTTGTTCACTGTAAAAGTTATTTATTTTGTATTAATTTCAAATAAAATTTTAAATTTTGCAGTGTGTTTTATTTATTCTAGTATGCCGCAACTGAATACAGTTTTGTGCTACACTTTACGAGAAACGAATGACACCTCTCGATTTGAAATTAAACATAATTTAAAGTCATGTCAAGATTTTTTAGTATCTAACATTATTTATAATAAAATATTGTCATAAATTTTAATAAAACACGATTCAAGCAATACTTTTAGCTGGTTTGATATAATATATTCATTGTTCTGAGAACGTTGCTCTAAAAATAAGAATGACATATGTGACAAGATCAACTTAACAGCTTGAAAAGCACGATTTTCAGTTATAAGCGTTTTACCAGTTTTTTTATGACGGGAACGGTACCTATAATTTTTCAAGCCAAAATGGCCATTTTCATGATTTTTTCTCTCGAATTTTGTGTTTCCAATATGTTTATGAGTTTGTCGACTGTAAAACGGGCACAGTAGACAAAATCATAAAAAAAACGGTACTAAACTCCACATTACTAGAATCGTAATGATTGCTGTATAGGCACACGTGCATAGGGAGGTAATGAGGTTCATTAATGATATTTGTTCATTTCTAGGAACTTTATGACTTTCTTGATAATTAACAATAGGCGACCTCACAAAACGTAATTTATATCTAGAATCTAGATATCCGAACTTTAAACTTAGCAGACGCAGGTAGTAAACACAAACTAGTACTAGCAAAAATAAGAATGAAAATAACACCACACCATTTTGTACAGAAAATCACCGAGGAAAAATTCAATGTAGAATTACTGTGGAACAACTTTACAAGAAAAATGTACCAAAGGAGGTTAGCACAAAGGATACAGCTAAAACAAATAGACGACATCGAAGATATAAACGCGAGCTAGAACAAAATTAAAAACATTGAAGTAGCAGCAACAGAAGCTCTAGAAAAACGCCATACTGAAAAAAGTCATACCGAACAAAAGAAACAACAGAGACCGGCCCGGGCAAGGTATGGTTAAGTTGTACTGATATCGTACTCCTAGTTTTTAATAAAAACAAGTGGTTTTATTAACTAGTTTTTTAAAATTAAAGTGTTTATCTACTAGATACTACTACGTAAGTTATCTATACGTTATTATTATTTTATTAGTGTGAAAAGAAAACGTCAATAATAAATATATACTACCGTACAATCATTTTGTGAGGTTAGCTGTTATAAGTACCTTATAGTAGCATGCGGTTAGTTTTTCACTTACCAGAGTCGTAGTAAGGCCTTCGCTGAAATAGCTTAAAATGACTTCACAGAATGTAAACACACCTTCCGATCTAACCAGTCCAGTAAATCAACGTTCGAATATCACAAACAGTTATGCATCAGCCGCTTCACACTCTTTTCCGAGTAAGACCCAAGCAATTGTATTTAGTTGCATCGATAATGCTAAACTGCAGGATTATCTCATTCTTTTGGGCACAATCATCAACCCAAAAAATATTATTTTTTCATTTAGATTATCTCATTATAGAATCTGCATGTATTTGGCAAAAAAAAAACCGTAGTAGATAACTTCATGACACAACATGGCTCTATAGAAGTACTCGGCGAAGTTGTCACAGCACGAAGACTTGTCTCTCCAGCAGAAAGACTAGTCTTGTCTGGAGTCTGCCCGTCAATTCCTCATCAAATATTAGTTGAAAAATTACAGAATATCGGTTTAAAGCTTATTTCCCCAATATCATTTATGAAAATTAGCTCGACTCTCCCCGAATATAGTCACATATTGAGCTTTCGGAGGCAAGTTTATATAAGCCCTATAACATCACCAATTTCAGATTCTATTCTAATAAATTTCGATCAAACACCTTACCGCATATTTTTGTCACAAGGTACACTTACCTGCTTTATTTGCAAAAATACAGGACACATATCATCCCAATGCAATAATAAGTAACGGAATCAACTCATATTGAGTCAAACAATGAAGTACCAAATCAAACAGCTTCAACAAGTATACTACACAAGGTACCAAACACCCAGCAGTCATCAAGTTATCCATTATCAAATCCAAGCATATCACCTACACCTACAAATCTCCATGACAAAGAAATTACTAACGCTCCTACTCATAACAACACTTTCAATCAACCTTATTCAGTAGCAATACCGTTTTCACAAACTTCGGAAGCAATATCCTCCAATCTATCAGCTCCTTTTTTATTAGATACAACTGCAGAAAATTCTAATAAAACTGATACATCAAGACAATTTTCTGAAACAACCAATCTTACAAATAAAACTTCAAGCTCGAGTTCTGTCACTACCAAAGAGTTTGCTCCAGTACTTCCAAATGTAATAAAGCCACAGCATCTAAGTAAAAACTCTAATAACAATTCCGAAAACACAAGTTCTTCCATAAAACGCAGTATTGGTGAGATCGTCACGCCTCCTTTAGACTCAGTAATTTCATCATAAAATCTGTTTGCAAAACCCAAACCTTCTAAACCAAAAAAATCGCGCTCATATAAAGTCCCATCTACACGGGAAACTCTTGAAAATTTCATTGATAATCATACCCCATCATTCGTTTTAAATTACCACCAATTGTCCTTACTGATTGATAATGTCCAAGGCTCCTCCGACACTATTAGCGTCGTCAAAGAATTTACAACTGATATCGATGGTTTACTCCATCTTTTACAAAGCAGCTATCAATATGCAAATGATAGATCTACAAAAAGCAAGTTTACAAAACTTCAAAAGAAACTATACAACTATTTAGAGAAAGAGATTTCTGACTTAGATAGTGACTCTTCTGTAGACAATTGTTCAGTATCATCTAACTCCGAATCTGTTAACAACATTCAACTCGATACTTCAATGGAACCTTCATGGATTTTTTCATCGTCTCCCTATGCTACAGCTTCTTTTATCTAAATATTCTCCAGATATTATTATTTCTTATGAACATGGAAGAAGCGTCCAATTTTTATGGGTTCCCTCAAACGTCGGAATAACAAGAAATTAAGAAACTGACAGGACTGCACGAGAGGCAATTTTTAAGTGATTTGTCAAAGCCGATAGACAAGTGTGTTTTTAGTGACTTAGAAGCTTATTTTAAAAATAAAGTGTGGTGTTTGTGGCAAAATGAGTGGTCTCAAACTAATTCCAATCTAAATAAAATCAAAAATAATATGTCTCAGTGGTTTCCATCGTCGCTCAATAGACGAGAACAAATTGCCGTTGCGCGTTTACGCCTAGGACATACCAGATTAACGTACTCCTACCTTTTCACAAAGAAAAATCCACCTATATGTGATCAGTGTAACCTCCGATTAACGGTCGAACATTTTCTAACAATTTGTAGTAATTATGACCAAGAAAGACAGCGCTACCAGATCCCAAATGCTTTACTACAGGCTCTAGGTCAAAACTGTTCCTGTAACAATATAGTGAATAATCTTAGATCCATAAACATTTTGTACAATCTGTAGGTGTTTAACTTTGTGTTTTATATTTTGTTCCGTCGCTAATATAATAACCTTTTCGTGGATGCGACATCTTTTTCTAAAAAAAAAAGAAGCAACAATACACCATGGTTCAGAAACGAAATTAAATATAAATGAGTTTAATCATGAGTTTAATCGAATTTCTTCGGATTTTCGAAGTGGAAATTGAAACGTCAATAAACGTATTTTAACCTTTAATTGTGGCTTATTCCCAGTTAAATGATAATTAATTTAAAATGCCACAAGAAAATAGCTTTAAAACAACATTTAACATCAACTTTCGACAAAAAAAACAAAATTAAGATACGTATATATATATATATATATATATATATATATATATATATATATATATATATATATATATATATTGTTAGAAAAGATAAATTTTTTGATTATATTACAAATGTAAAATAAAAAAATTCACATAATTTCAACTATGACTAAATGACACGTTTTTCTGATTTTTCTCCAAACTATGCAATGTACTCGTGTACGGTTAGTGCATCAAGCCCGTTAATTAAATAACTTTTAAACTAATTTTCCAACTCGCCGACAAAGACCCAACTTTCCACAGAATATCAAGGTTGTAAGTTTATTTTTGTAGTGCATAAAAATTTAACTCTCATTTAAATCAATCCTGGTTTAATCGCATATAAAATAATATTTATTTAACCCAAATATGCCACAGGAACACAGTTTCAGAACTTCTATAACATTAAGACCTGAACCTAACCTCAAAAATAACTGAGCAAACCCCGTAGATATGCCTTAACCATTTTGTATAAACGTTATTCGCGAATTTAACCGTTTTAGAAATAATTTGAAGCTTACAATTTTGAGCGTAGATCTTCTAGGTACGCTTTCGGTGTAATTCGGGTATTCCTTATAATAATAGTGTTTCCTACTCTCCGTACCTACTAGTTGCGGTATAATATTCCAACAGACATCTAAAACGTTGTTTTAAGAGGTTTCCAATTTGTCGCAATTCCCCGTTTATTATCATTGAGCGGGATACGACAAGGAAGCAGCGGGATATGAAGTAGGAGGGTAAATTTACATTTTAATATATAGGGTAGAATGTTACCGATATGAGTGGTTGAAATCGAATACGATTCGGGGTCATAGAAGATGAACGTTTGTGCTGTGCTGATTTTAGATGGTTGATTAGGCTTATTGGAATGTACTGTATAACAACATTCGTCATTATGTATGAATATACATAATATATACATAGGACATACGCATAATGTAGACAATCCTTGCCGGTTGTTCCATTCATGTATTAATTATTTGCATACTTTACATACTATAAAATTATCGATGATAATTATTGAAGTAAATATTTCTTATCACTTAAATAAAATTAATTAGAATTAAATAAAATAAAATGAAATAAAATTAAGTTATATAAAATTATATAAATAATAATGTTTATTTAGAAAGCTTACATAGATTAGAGACAACAAAAAGCATACTTAATACTAAATAAACCTAAAAAAACACTGATGTAGAGTTACTATAAAAGTAGCACCCCGTGTGCGTGAGACTTTAAAATATATATTCAAACAAAGATTTATTTCACGATTGTATAAATATAAATAGTAAGTTACATAATGCGTACTTACAATAAATACATTCATTTTAATTTTAATATAGCATGTGACACAACTGTGAGTACACAAATATAAGTACATAATATTCTAAAAGACAAGGAAGGTAATATAACAACAAATAGAGAGAGAATAGTAGGGATACCAAAAATCTTCTATGGAGAATTATACAAAAGCCAGCTAACAGAAGAAGACAAAACACAAATTAGAGAACGCAGAGTAATGAACCAAGGATCCGAACTTCTGCCTACCATAACGATAGAAGAAGTGAAACGAACTCTAAAGGAAATGAAAAACAACAAGGCTCTGGAAGATGACCAAATAGTAATAGAAGCTGTTAAAGTAGGAGGCAAGAAACTGCTGGAAGTAGTAACTAAACTATTCAACCTATGTCTAAACCAAGGTATTGTCCCTACAAAATGGAACAATGAAATACCTATCCTAATACACGAAAAAAGAGATATATCAGACCTAGAGAATTATAGACCAATAAGTCTGTTGTCACATCTCTACAAATGGTTTACCAAGATCATCACAAAACGTTTAGAATGAAAATTAGATTTCTATCAATCTAAGGAGCAAGCTGGGTTAAGGAAAGGTTATGGAACAAATGACCACCTACAAGCACTTAAAATACTAATTGAAAAATGTGTTGAATATAATAAACCACTCACGTTGATTTTCATAGACTTCAAGAAAGCTTTTGATACCGTGGAATTACCGCAATACCGGCAGTATTAGGAGCATTAGAATAAAGCCGAGTAGACTATAGATATACAAATTTGATAAAACATATTTATATGCAACAACGCAACAGCATCTGTTAAACTCCATGACTTTACCGATAAATATAGAATTTAGCAAGGAATTAGACAGGGCGACACCATCTCCCCCCAACTATTCACTGCAGCTCTGGAATATGCCATTAAAAAACTAGATTGGGCTAAAAGGGGAATAAATATTGATGGTGAATACTCAAGCCACTTGCGCTTGGCAGATGATATTGTCATTATAGCCGAGAGTTTAAATGAAGCTCACAAAATGATGGAAGAACTAAAACAGGCAATAGAACAAATAGCCCTGAACATAAACTTTGAAAAAACAAAATACATGACAAATTTAGTTCCAAGTGATGTTGTGAGGGTAGATGGGAACGAAGTTCATCAGGTCTTTAGCTATATCTATTTAGGGCATGAAATTAGAATAGGAAAAGACAATCAAACTTGTGAGATCCAGCGTCGCATAGGCTTGGGATGGACAGCATTTGGCAAGATGCGAGATATTCTAAAAGGAACGCTACCGATTTGCTTGAAGAAAAAGGTTAACAACCAATGCATACTGCCAGTAATAACAGATGGTTCCGAAACAATAACTTTAACCAAACATTCTGCAAATAAATTGAGAGTTACCCAAAGAAAAATGGAAAGAGCAATGTTGGGAATAACTAGAAGAGATATGGTACCAAATAGGATAGTGAGAGAGAGGACTAAAGTGACAGATGTCATATAAAAAATTGCACAAGCTAAATGGAGATGGGCTGGACATATAGCACGTTTAAGTGATAATAGGTGGACCAAAAGACTTATAGAATGGAGACCTAGAGAAGACAAGAGACACCGAGGCAGACCACCAAAAAAATGGATGGACGACTTGAGAAAAACAGTCGGAAATTGGATACAGAAGGCGCAAGATAGAGAACAGTGGAAAAACATGGAGGAGACCTACATCCAACAGTGGATGCAAGAGGTTGAAGAATGATGATGATGATGTGACACAACTGTAAGTATACAAATATAAGTATATAATATCAATTGAAGTAAATTTAAGACATGTTGTAGTTTTTAATCAAAGTCTATTTGGATATTTATTATATATTACTCTTGTCCATTAATCAGTTCTTCGAAGAATTGTATTGTTTTTTTATACCATTGTTTAATTTTATATGTTTTTGATAATTTTTAATGTGTTTTAAATTCTCTAGTAGACAATTGTATAATTTAGGCCGTATGTAACCAGCATATCTCTGGAGTACGGATTTATTATCATTTGGATAAAATTGCGTTATTCTTTGAATATCTTTTTGACTGTGGCGGTCTTAGCTTGCGTGAAGGACGAGCTATGAACTGAGTAGGGGTTCTTCTGTACTTCACGGTAGACAGACTGGGCGGGGGATGTCCTCAACCTTGACACGACACGTCCAATATGGCTGATAGGGAAAGTTCCTGCAGATATGCAGGACAGGTACGAATAAGGCATTGCCAAATAAGTACCCGCGGATCAACTGAGGATATGACATTAGGCAGCAGTAATGTCATTACTGGATTAAGGCTATGGGAAGTAAAAATTCTGTAGGCTTAATTCCAGATACTTACAGGCGTCACTCACATTATGAGTTAAGCAGCTGTGATACTGCGACAACAGCAGCGTCTGACCCAGAGTGGGCGGCTGCAAACAGCGTCTGTTCCCAGAGTGGGCGACTGAAACACACTTACCAACCCGTCTGGCCAGAGTGGTGAGTTCACGGCAGATCTACCCCCCCTCTTATTACAGATACACGTAAGAATAGGCCCACAGTCTCCAGTAGCTCCAGAGTCACCTTCCAAGGCAATGGTAGGATCGAAGGAAGAGCAGAGGGTGCTAAGAATCCCTGGGTTTTAGAAGATTGCCAGAAACAACGAAAACAAGCAACGAAACTGGATATTGCCACTTATAATATCAGATCACTGATGAGAGACGAAAAGCTAGCTGAACTGGAAGAAGAAGTAAAAAAAATGAAATGGAATATACTAGGATTAAGTGAGATAAAAAGAAAAGATAAACCCTGTATGAAGTTGGAATCCGGGAACGTTCTATACTATAAAGGAACTGAAGAAGAATCATTAGCTGGTGTCGGTTTTCTTATTTCTAATCAGCATGTCCATAAGATTAGACAATATATTGGAATTTCAGAAAGGATCGCGGCTCTAATAATGGACATAAATAAAAATATGATACAAATTTACGCCCCTACATCATCACATACGGATGAAGAAGTGGAGATATTCTACGAATCATTGACACAAACAGTGAACAAATACAAAAGCACCTACACAATCATTATAGGCGACTTCAATGCCAAATTAGGGAGAAAACTAGAAGAATCATAAAATAATATCGGCAACTTTGGATATGGAACACGAAACGAAAGAGGAGAAACATTGATGAACTATATGGAAACAAACGGTCTATATGCGATGAATACCTTTTTCAATAAAAAACCACAAAGAAAATGGACGTGTATGGCACCCAATGGTTCAACAAAAAATGAGATTAATTACATCCTATTTAAAGAAAAGAACATAGTACAAGACGTTACTGTCATAAACATGATTTCCGTAGAAAGTGATCACAGAATTGTTAGAGCCAAATTCAAAATTATTGCCACAACAGACAGACAAAAATTTAAACCATCTAAAAAAGAGATAGATACAGAACTTCTTAAAGAACGCAAAGAGCAATACATAAACCAGCTAAAAAGAAGTGACATATCACAGCTAAAGGATTTGCAACTAGACGAATTAAACGATAGAATAACAACAGAACTGCTAGAAGCAGGCCTGAGGATTGCTAATAACAACGAAAATTAGCGCAAAAGCCAAAACAACAAAAAATTTGCGCTAAATCACAAGATATGCTAAAAAAACGACGACAACTCCTGAATGATAACAGAAGAAATACAGTGGACATTACCGAACTGACCGGACATTACCATAAGAAAACAGATAAAGAAAGATTTAAAGAAATACTAAGAAGATCGCATTAAGAAAATCATAGAGAAGAACAAAAGTTTAAAAACAATGAAGACAAATATAGGAAAAAGAAAACTAATCATACTTTAAGTTGAGAACAACGAAGAAAGAGATCTAGGAGAAAAAGTAAAAATCACAGAAAGATATTACACAGTCCCATACAGTTCTAAAAATGGCCCACCACCACCATCTAAACAGAATCTCTCGAGGAAAATAGAAAATGTTGGCTCAGATTATTACCAGAAATAACTGAAGATAAAATCGAAAAATCCATAAACACCATGAAAAGAAATAAAGCGGCCGGTGAGGACAAATTGCTGGCGGAACTGCTAAAAGAAGGAGGAGACACGAAAAAAAAAGCTAAAAATACTGTTCAACAAATGTCTGTTTGAAGGTAAAATACCTAAAGAATGGAGAAATGCCAACACAATCTTAATACATAAGAAAGAAGACCGAACAGACCTAAACAACTACCGTCCATTTCCCTTTTGTCACAACTATATAAAACCCTTACAAGAATAATAAACAACCCACTAACCTATAAACTTGATAACTACCAACCAGTGGAACCGGCCGTATTCAGGAAAGGACACAGCACAATCGACTATCTACATGCGCTTAAAATCTTAATTGAGAAAACCAATGAATACAACCTTCTGCTGTACTTAGCATTCTTAGATTATGAAAAGGCTCTCGACAGCATTGAACACTGGGCGGTTGAAGAAGCTCTGGTCAATAGTAGCATAGATTCAATATACCGACAATTGATAAAATCATGATATTTACCAAAACGCAACCATGACCGTAATTCTGGACGACAAATTAATAACGAATAATATAAAAGTTAAACGAGGAGTCCGACAAGGCGATATAATTTCACCTAAACTGTTTACCTTGACCCTCGAAGATATAATAAAATCAACAGATTGGGAAAACAGAGGAATATGTATTAACGGAAAGTACCTAAATCATCTTAGATATTTGTCTTTAATTATCTGTCTTACGACTGTCCTCAATCCACCCATTGTCTTTAATTAAATTATGTTTGTTTCGATATCACCTAAAATAAATGCATCTCATTGTTTTGTGCTTTACTTAAAAGTGAAAATAATGGAGATTGCCGGTTTTGTTACTAGGACCCTCACTTAATCTTTATTAAACTCTAAAGTCAATTTTGTGACTAAACTCGTTATATCAAATAATTTTTATGTCACTTTTCTTGTATCGATAAATCAGGACAAATATAATGTCGAAGTATGATACAACGTCGCAACGGCCAAAATTTCTTCGGGATAAAATCCATTAATCAACTATGTGCTCTACTTTTCCTTCTTGATTTTATAGAAAAGCTGAACGGTCTGTACAAATTTAAGATTGATGATAACCATACACACCATTAGGTATTTAAGAGATATCGTGAATTACTTATTTTTTGAAGCCTGGATCTCCTTTTGTTTATCAAAAAATATTGTAGAAGGCACAGTTAATGTATCACATATTGATAAACGTATATAATGAGTTAAGTTTCTTAATGAAAAAGGCAGAAGATGGTGTGACCACAATAACTAATACCTCAGGAATCAAAAGTTGTGTGCTGGCATCGATTAAGTGCTCATTATTTTCAATTACAAAACAGTTAAAGTTAAGTTTTTCAACAGTAAGAAATAATAAATAAAGGTATGATTGTTCTTTATATTTTAAAATGGATGATTCTTCGGGTGGCAAAAAGCCACCCCCTAAAGATGAAAATACGGAAGCTACAAATAACCGTTTTGATTTAAATAATAGGTAGAGGCCTTCTGATAAAGTCCCGTATTTTATTTTTGTAGAATCCATGGACCCAAATATTAAACATTTATCAGCAGTCCGAGTAGGTCATTATTTATTTATTAATAACTTTTTTTCTCGACAGGATCAATTCTGTCTCTGGCTTTCGTACACAATGTAGCTTCGCCTATTTTAAAAACTTTAATGTGTTTGTCCTTGTGTAGTGTAGTGTGATATACTATTTTATGTTCATAACATTTTATTCTGGTCGGATAGGCGACAATTGACGAAATGTCCCTGAAGATGCTCTAGGGAGCGAAAGTACTTGGGCAAGAATAATTTAATTAAACTGTGCTCGATATTTGCCTTTTATTCTATCAAAGTTTATTTATTCGAGTATTCAACCTTATATCTACATTTCTATTTCTTAACCTTCTAAAACCTTACATTTAAGATATATGAATTTTTTGACTGCTTCGAACTTTTGATTATTGATGATTTTTGTGTCAACGTTTCCAGCTCTTGTGTAAATCGCCATTAATTTATTTTTATTTTGATTTATATGTAACACTATTCTTTTTGCTGCTCCTACTAGCTTGGTTAGGATTTGCGCAGTTCTCGCCCTGATTCTTGTTATAATGTCCACGTCGTCTGCATATGCTAGACTTTGGACTGATTTATTAATATTGTTCCCCTGCTATCTAAATTAGCGTATCGTACAACTTTTTCTAAGACATTAAAAAGCTGACACTACTGAAATCGTTTCAGTTTAATAAGCTCACCTTATTAAATGTAAATAAAACAAAATATATACCATTTACATCGTATGTAACTAACGTCAGAAATATTGGCTTATTAAAAGTCAATGCAAAAAATGAAATTCCATACATACGAGATTAAATATCTAGCTATAATAATTGATAAACATTTACGATAGAATTTTCAATCAAATAATATAGTGGTTAAATTAAAAGAGCTACTACCAAAATTCAAATTTTTAAAATAAGTTTTATGCATAACACATTTAAAAATTCTTTTTTATGCACTTATACAATCTTAACTTACCTACGGCCTTTTAAGATGGGGTGGAATACGAAATAATTACTTGCAATCTATAAACATTATTCGCAAGTGGCTAATTAGAATTCTTTATGCGAAAAATTTTAGATAATAATAATAGAATAAGATATTCTAGCGAACTGTTATATAATGAAAGTCAATTTTTACCTATACGTTTATAATTCTGTTACAAAGCCCTTATATATAAATAAAAAAAGATAATATTAAAATTAAACAATCATGCTGTGACAAATATAACAAATGCCCACGTTGGGTGGTAATGTAACAAAAATGTGATAAGGGAGTCTGGATGACTCTATACAGTGTAGCAAAAGGATAAACTCTAAAATGTACCTTGATACACCAACAAACTAATATGTGGAATAACAGAAAATGGAAGGGATTAAGTAGATAGAAATAAATTATGTAAAAGAATTAAATAAAGGGTAAATATGAATTTTAAAATATAACCAAATTAAGTGTTGGCTAGCGACTATGCAGGAGTATGACCACTTGACACTCAAAGAAGGATTCGGCCAATTTGCATGCTCTACAGAGACCGTAATATATAAGAACTAATGATAGGAAAACCACCAAGAAATAAACAGATGAAAGATAAAAGTTGCTCTACTGAATGCTTGGGCGCCAGGAAGTTAAATGTTTTCTTCCGAGATATCTTGTATTGCTGAAATATGAAAAATAGGTACTAATTGAAATATTAAATTTTTAACCACAACTTTAATAATTACCAAACTTATGTACAGACTATTTTAAATGCTTATATATTACCCACCACCTCTTATGTACAGTAACAGCTATATTTAAAGTAAAATCCCTGACTATAATTATAAAACAATTTACCCCTGATATACCTCTTAATTTCAAATTGTGACAAGAGTTATACTCAATAATAATGTATAAATAATAAATATAAAAATACTACTCACTAATAGTTTAGTTTTCGTTCAATAATTGTTGAGATTTTTAAGTGAAAACTCTCTGGATATGTGTGCACACGATAACCTAACAAAGAGAGATTCAAGGGAGAGTTATAACCTCATCCCTTGGTAGACAATAAATAATTGAATTAAGTTATAATGATTTTTGTTTTAAGAAAATTGAATGTATTTATTATTCAAGATATATAGTTAAATTAAAAGTGAACCAAAAGTTAAAACCTTAAAGAGGATGTAGCAAAAGTTATATAAAATACTTGAATGACAAACAAACAAAACTCAAAATAAGATCTTCCTGCCGGTTTCCGTAGGTTGCCCTGGAAGATGATCCGGTGAAAAACTAGACTCAGGTGGGTAGAGGTACACCAAACCTGGATTCCATGTATAAAGGTACTCTTAGACAAATACGTCCCTCAAATTCTTCTTAAATCCCAAATAAGAGCCCATAAACTTAAAATTTCTTCCCCTTGTCTTAGTAAATATAACCCAAAAAAAACTGAAAGGTTTCTTCCCGACTTGTAACTGGATTTCTGGGAGTAGACTAAAAAAAGGAACAATTGTGTTACTTTATGTCCTTTGTACATACAAAAATGTAGGGAAAAACACAAGGTTTATTAACCTTGAAAGGCTATACAAGAAATGTCAACAAGTGACCTTAGATTGAGGTAAAAACCATAATGGTTTTTTCGGTAAATAGTGACCTTGGAATGGTGTGACAATGCTTTTAAAATGTATGGATATATTAAATAGTTAGTTTTAACGGAAAGCATGATCTTTATATATTATAGAATAGGAAAACAAAAAGAAATATTAGCCGGTCTAAATGGTATAAAATTGAAATAAATAATTGTTTGCTGTCATCCTTGACAGGAAATGAAATTTGAGATAGATAAAGAATCTAATACTTGTAATATATTTAGGTATAAAACATTTTCCTTAATGAAATAAGGTGAAATATGACATGTATAAAATGTATGAAATACCTATCAAGAAGGAATTAAAATAGATCTGAATTTCACTAACAATGGCGGATGACATGAAGGGTTTTTCCTTATAATTTATTTATAATTTAATCTTACCAGCTGGTGTGATCCAACTGAAAGTATTCTCGTACAAAACACTAAAATAACTTAAATGGTTACTTCTAAATTAAACAGCTCTTCACAAAAAAAATAAACTTAAACTAAATTCATGAAAAATGTCACGTCCCAGCCGCCACTATGATCGAAACGATCTTCCTTCGATCAAATCCAGTCAACAAGTGATTCTATTACGGTTCTACAGCCGTCAAGTGGATGTACTTTCAAAATCTTACACCAGGTGGCGCGATTTAATGCCAACTTTAGAGAATAAAATTTACTGGGAGTTATTTAAATATTTAGTTTAAGAATATTTCAAATATGAATTTAATTTAGAATTAAATTAAAAGATTCCAGTCACAAAAAAAAGGTAAACGATTATTTAAGTAACGGACTCGTTACAATGCCCATCAAACTAGATTTTTTTAACCTATTCTCTATCCTTCCATTGTTGGATATAGATCTCCCCCAGTTATCTTCATCTTTCCCTATCTTGAGCTGTTCTCTGCCATGTGGGGCCTCCTTGTTTCCTGATGTCATCTTTCCACCTCATCAGTGGTCTGCCTCTTAATCTCTTTGCATTGTATGGACGCCACTTTCCAATGGCATTGTGCCATCGTCCGTCTTGGAGACGTTCATTGTGTACAGCCCATTTTCATTTCAGTTTTGCTGCTTGTTCTATCGCGTCTACTGTCTTTGTTCTGTTTCTGGTCCACTGGTTACGTTTTCTATCTTTAAGTGATACACCCAACATTTGTCTCTTCATCGCTCTTTGTGCCTTCCTTATCTTATTCAAATTAACCTGTGTAAATGTCCATGTCTGTGCTCCGTAGGTGAGCACCGGTATTATACAGGAGTTATATACCTTGCTTCGTCAGTATAGAGGGATTGTTTAATTTTTTAGAACGTAAGAAAGTTTGCCAAACGCTGCCCATCCCATTCTTACTCGTCTCGATATTTCGTCTATTTGATTTTTTCTGTTAGCTCTGATTGCTTGTCCTAGATAGATATACTCATTTACCTGTTGTATTTTTTCTGTTTTATTTTTATTGTCTCTTGGTGTTTCGTGTTTGTCATTACTTTTGTTTTGTTGAAATTATCTTTTGGGCCTTTTTGCAGTGATTTTTCATGAAGTTCATTCTGCATTAATTCCAGTTCCTGTCGTTCCGAAGAGATCAGAAATATATCATCTTTCTTGCTCTACTCTTTCTTTCTTCTATGGAAAATGTCCATTATGGTCTGAATTTCTACAGATTCCGCCTAGTCTATACTTCTTCTTCTGCAGCCTTCATTTATCCAATGTTGGACATAGGCCTTCTCCAATTGCTTCCACGCTTCCCTATCTTTTGCAATTCTCATCCACTGCTTTTCAGCTACAGCAGTTATATCGTCTATCCATCTCTTTTTAGGTCTTCCCACGCTTCTTTTTGTTTCTCGAGGTCTCCAGAATGTCACTTTATAAGACCATCTGTTGGTGTCTTGTCTTGCTACATGTGCTACCCATTGCCATCTCAGTGTCGATATTTTTCCCATCATGTCGGTTACTTTAGTTCTTCGACGTATTTCGGTGTTGGGAATTTTGTCTCTGAGGCTTATATTTAACATGGCCCTCTCCATGGCCCGTTGAGTTACTCTTAATTGTTCTGCCATTTTTTTGCTATTGCCATAGTTTCCAATCCATAAGTTGCAACTGGTAGTATACAAGTGTCATAGGCTTTTCGTTTTAAGTGAATTGGGATTTTTCTGTCTTCTAAAATGAAGCTCAACTTACCAAAAGTTGCCCATGATAATTGTGTTTTTCTTTTAATTTCTAGGGTTTGATTTTCCTTTTCGTTTTTAATTGCATGTCCTAGATATGTATATTGTTCTACCTTTTCTATATTGATGTTATCTATCGTGATGTTTTCTAGGCTGTTGCTTAATATCTTTGTTTTGTCGAGATTCATTTTTAATCCTATTTGATTCGATTTGTGGTTTAAATCTTGTAGCATTGATTTTAGTTCATGGATATCTGTGCTTATTAGTACTATGTCGTCTGCAAAACTCAAATGGTTAAGATCTACTTCATGTATTTTTAACCCTTTTTCGGCCCAATTTAGTTGTTTGAAAACATTTTCTAATGCCAAAGTATTTTCTAATGCCAAAGTATACATACTACTAGTCTATACATACTGTCAAAATTTCAAGCAAATTCACGCATATAAAAAGAACCCTGATTCTGGACTAATGGTTAAATTTGTGTTTTTTTTGTTTTGGCTTGGACAATTGTCATTTAGCCAGTCTCAATCAAGATAAGTTTATTAATGTAGTGTGTGTGTGTGTATGTTTGTCTGTGTGTGTGTAGAGTAATTGTCTTGATACTTAGCAAAGTCGACGTTATTTTCTTTGCTAAGAGACGCTAATTGTATCCGAACGTCTGCGGTCCCTCCGGTGAGTACCGATCACACAAGGATAGAAATTATTTTCATTTATTAATTTTTTTAATAAACGAAAATTTCCACCCAGGTGAGATTCGAACTCACGACCTTTAGTTTTAAGGGTAGGCGCTCTTACTACTGAGCCACAGAGGGAGTTCTTAAATTTGTTATTATTTACAATGTTTTCATAAATATTATTTTAGCGAACGTTGTGTAACAAATTAAGAAAGCGAGATAAATTAAATTTATAACTAAATTAAAGTAGGAACATGATATTACTTCTAATAAATTCTTTCTAATTTCTAAACAGTAATAGAAACGGAATATAAAACTTTCCGTTTAATATGTAGCAGTTTCATATACCCTTATAATTAAATAAATGTTAGTAGTGTTCTCAATCAAGCCCGTTCGTTTGTAAAGCAGCCAAATCACGTAAGGTACTCCTAACCAGATCAGCGAGGGCAAGAACTTAATTTATTTGTGCAGAAGGTCGAGAAAAAGAAAACAAAAACAAAAATGAAACAGACTAAACTAGTCAATTTTATCCTCGAAAAGTGCGGTGATGGATACGTTAAACCTCGAAAGGATTTGTCTTTATCCTCTTAGGTGTTGAACCAATACAAATCGAGGATCACGTTTATTGTGAAATAGCGATACACGTAGCGGGAGGACGTTTATTGGGAAATACTGCCATGCAGATAGGATTAAAATAAACAAGTTTTGTTTACCTTCAGCTCCTCTCCAATGATCACGTATATGCTAGTTTAGAATCTGGATATTTATACTATTCTGTTTAATTAGTCACTTTACTCGCGATAGTTATATACTTCTGCGTTCCTGATATTTGTTCGTCCAACTTCTCTCTTTCGCAAATTATTGTATTTACCGATCTAGACAAAATAGTTCGAAAATTTAATTTGGAATATTACTGACTACAGTATGGTTTTAGGTAAATATATAAGATTTATAGTAAGTTGGTAAGTACAGTGAAAGCCAAATAAAGTTGCATTCACGTCATCATTGTGAACATTGGCAGCGTTGTCAGATGGTTCATGAAGTATGAAAATTAACAGAAAAGAACTAAAGTAAACAAAAAAGGTGAAGGTAGCAAATTAATGTCACACTATATAAACTGGAATTTGAAAATGCGTGTTTTAAACAGCTTTTAAAAGTTCTGCAATCATCATCATTGTCGCTTGAAATAGAGTAAAAAAGAGGTTAGTCTTCGTAAGTGAGTATATTTATTTAAAAACCCTTAAAAGGGCTACATAAAAAAAACAAACGTTTTCGGACTAAACAGTCCATCATCAGGTTTAAATTTTAAAATTGCCTAAAATAAGTATGAACCATTTAGTTAAAACAAACATTTAACTTATGGTTGAGGGTTAGGTTTAGGGTTGACAAAAGCAGGACATTCTTTTTTTTGCGTACGAAACTAATAAACATTCACGACCAAAAGCAAATAAACTGCTACGAATTAGCCTTTTTCTAGTTGCAACAAATATTTCAGGAATTTTACGTTTGTCTTTTCTAATTGTCCCAACTAAAGTTATTTTTTTTTCATTTTTAAATCTTCGACCAAAGGAACTGACGTGAACCAGTTCACAGGTTAAATTTCGTCTTGAATTCATAATGGGTTCACACAATTGTTTCACCACACTGGCTGGACTGTTGTCAATACAAAATGGACCATCAGGCTGCTTTCCTGCGTAAATCTTCATTTTCACAGTATATAGTCCTTTTCCATCATATTGATAGCACATTATGTATGCAAATCCTCAACAGGTCAAAAAATCATAGGCGTCATTCTATACTTGTTTTGAAGTAAATAAAAAAAATTAATATTATAAGATGCCGTCAACAATTCATTATCTTTTAAAAAATCTTCTGTAAAATAAGTGTCCACTAATCTCACTATACTTTTTTTGTGCATAAAAACGTCGGTATATATGCCACACGATTATTGTTAATTATACACAGGTGATTAATGAGAGAATTCATTGTTTCACGAAATAAATTAATGTAAACAGTAATTTAAAGGTGATTATTGTTTTTTATACAAGTTATCTCCTGACACAAAAAAAAATACTTTCTTTAAACGATTACGTGGAATTACTGATAAGACTTCACTAATGATAGTTTAAGTAGTTTTTATGCCACATTACAGTTTATGCCAATAATATAAATTAGACATTGTTTGCATCTTCCATTTAGTTTGTAAATGTACATTGTTCATCTCTTACCTACCTACGTTTTTGGTGTCGATATTTTGTTTGCATTTAAAAATGACGTCGACAACAGGTTTTATCCCGGTTAAGTGTAGTTTTAAAGGTGCCTTCATTCTAAGAGAGAATAATATAATATTAAATGTACACGATGCACTTGTACATCAACGCCCTTTAAGTAATGTTCGTGAAATCGTTAACATGTGTTCAAATATGACAGGGGGTTGGAGAAGCAACAATTTATAGATTCCTAAAAGAAAGAAAAGGAGGAACTGTTTCATCTCCCAAGAAGAGTGGAGGGAGTAAACCCTTGAAAATTTAAGAAATACATAAAAACATGATAAGACGCAGCGTCCACTCATTTTTTTTTTAACAAAGAATTTTCAACATTGGACAAAATCCAAACATTAATTAGAGAAAATGAAGAGTTACCAATCATAAGCAACAAGAAATTATGGGGACTATCGAGAGAGATGGGATTTCGTTGGCAAAAGAATAGAAGAAAATCCGTTTTAATTGAAAAAGATTACATTGTATGTTGGAGACGAGATTATCTAAGAACTGTTAAAAAGTAGCGAGAAAAATCGAAAACAATTTTTAATTTGGACGAGACTTGGCTAAATGAAGGTCATACTGTACGATATCTATGGGTTGATACAAATGTGAAAAGTTCCCGTGCGGCATTCATCGAAGGTGTATCTACTGGAATAAACAATATTCCCGTTGAAGGAGGACGCAGAATCATAATAACTTATATTGGACACGAATACGGTTTTGTCAATGGTTGATTATTAAGTTTTGCCTCAAAATCAACCAAAGATTACCACGAGGAAATACGTTTTTGAAGAATATTTTGAGCAAATGTTGGATTTAATTCCAAAAAATTCTGTCATAGTCATGGATAATGCTAGTGACTATTCAAGACTAGCAGAAAAATTGCCAACAAGGGCATGGAAAAAAGGAGAGATAATCGAATGGTTGGATAAACACGCAATTGAGTACAAGGAGAATTCGACAAAAAAGGATTATTACCTATTGTAAGGCAACATAATGCAGCTTATAAAAAATATATAATTGATGAAATGACATTAAACCGTGATATAATTATTTTACGCCCACAGCGTATACCCCCATACCACAGTGATCTAAATCCGATAGAAAATATATGGTCTCAAGTAAAGTGTGAAGTCGGACGCAACAACAAAACCTTTAAAATAGAAGACTTACAACAATTATTAGAACATTACTTATCACAAGTAACCCCAGAAAATTGGAAAAATGCTGTTAGTCATGTTCACAAGGAAGAAAATAAAATGTGGAATTTGGATAATATGACTGATGCAATGCTGAAACCGGTAATAATTAACATTTGAGTTGAAGATTTCTTAGATTCTGAAGAAAGCATTGAATCTGAAATAGAATTTGATTAAAATAATATTCATTTTTTTACAAATCGGCGCCTGTTACAGCTACAAATTATTTTATATATAACCAATAAAATAAACATCTTACATTTCTTGCAAATTCATTAGTACCTGTTAATCTCCATCACTCCGACTGGCAACTTTATTTAGGGATTAGTAACTCTCAAAACTATTGCATTCTATTCTGCTTCAACTTTTTTAAATGGCAATCATACTCAATTTAAAATTGTTTTTCTATATACTTCTGTAAACTTGTTGACAAATATCTATTTTTCATTGAGTCACTCGTATCAACAGTTTAGGAATTTGCATACATAATGTGCTATCAATATGATGGAAATGGTCTATAAAATACACGACTCTTATCCAAGGCAAATATTTTTATCCCGTATTTGTTTGGTTTACTCGGGATATATTTCCTAAAGCTGCACCTTCCAAGGAAACCCTCCAGCATTTCGTCAATAGTATAGTTCTCACCAGGCGTGTAGCAGGTTTGGCATCTTTCTATAAATTTCTCAAATATATTTCTTATTGGAGCTAGCTTATCAATTAATTTGCGTTCAGCTCTTGTGTGAATATTATCAAAACGTAGTGCTCGAAGCAACAAATAAAAACGTTTCAGGGGCATTACAGTTTTGAATAACTCTGGTGCTGTAGAATCGTTGCTCCATAGGTCATTTAGGTTGGTGTGTCGGGATTTCAAAACTCCTGCCATGTACAACAATCCAAACACTGCTTTTTCGTCACAGTCAGTATCTAAAACATCTCGTTCGCGTGTATAGTTGCCTCTAATTTTCTCTAGGTACAAATTTATGCACGTCACAATTTCTTCAATGATATCATCTGTTATGAACAGGTTCCAACTTTCATATGGAGTTTTAGCATCATTTGCAGCATGTTTCACTCAAACATGGCAGTTTGCTAATAATATTGTGCTGTCGAATACGGCTAGTTTTTCGTTCACGGTGAACTTTCCAAATGTTTTTTTTTGTCTCTGTCCATATATTTGTGACCATCTTTAGACTACGTTGAAATAGTATTTGTCGTATTATCGGCCAAAAACTCTGAGTTTATCTCATGATTAGAACTGTCTTCTACTGAATTTGTGTCGCTTTCTTGATCGTCCAAATTTTGTTCTTGCTTCTGTTCAAGTAACAAATCCTCTTGCTTGAATTCTTCATATATTTTTAACAGTCTGGCCTCTTCTTTAGGATCCATTACACAATAATATTTTAAAGTTATATGATTTAAAATACAAAGTCAATAAAAAATCCAATAAAAATTGATCTGTAGCTTTTCAAAATCGTCACGTCGTTAGTCGCGGGTGAGCTAATCGCTCATTTCTCGACATCTGCGTTTAATCAATACTTGGAATAGACTGACGGTTGCTCGATCACAATTCTGCGTAAAACATTCTATACGCAATAGTAGTAGGAAGGATTATATGAGCGCAGTTGCCAATGTGAGTAAAATTGTGAAAAATGTTAAGAAACAAATAAAATGGTAAGCGTTGCGCTCACCATGCAAATAACGCAGGGTTAACTGACGTGTTCTCAGAGTCCACGTAAAATTGTTTAGATGTTTATGTTGAAAATATTCATCGTTCTTATATCTAAATACGTTTTGATCGCATATACATCATATACATATACAGTCTTACAAAAAGTCTAACTCTTACATCTTTACAGCATTTACTTCGATGTATTTTTACCAAAATTAAAATTTAATCACTCATAATGTTTTAAAAATGATCTCCTTATGTACTTTACAACGGTTGATGTTAGTAAAATATCTGGTTTGGTTAGGTAATTATCCACAGACAAAATCGTTCAAATGAGAAACACTCAAGTATTAGCCCCCAACGGCTCATTAGCAAAAAAGCGAAAACCCTTTTTAAACCGGAGTGAATACCGTCTGGAGAAAATTACATTTCCCCAAAAGACATCCAGACGAGATTCAGACATTCACTAAATTCCCCACATCCGTGTATTTTTTTCGAAGGAAAAAGAATATTTCAAATAAACTGAACCTTCCCATTCAGTATAGTATCAGCCAAATAGAATCTTTCAATAATATCAAAAGAAATCGGTTATATATTTTCCAGTGACCATAATTTTAGGTCTATCGAAAAAATTATATCAATCCTGAAAAGGATGAAAGCGATTCCAGGAAATTGAAAAATTACTCAAAGGGGAAAAATGTGTTTTGTTAGTTAGCATATCTGATAGAAGCTAAATTACAGTTGGGTTTAATTTAATTTGTTTTAATATTTCGTCCTTTTTATTTGCAGTATTACTTTAAAATTTCATCAGAAAATACATTAAAAAGAATAAGGAATAATTCAAATTGTTTTCATTGGTAGTATTCTGTGGTGCATGGTCTTGTGGTGCTTATGGTATCAATAAATCGTAAGTCGCAGAAAAATGAAAAATATTCTATATATTATTAATATTTAAAAAAAGGAATAAAAGCAACTGTGATATATACCGATGGATTTGTCCTGTTAAGAAGGAGTAAAGATAAGTGGTGAGTTATTTATGATCTATATTAAAGCTAAGCGCGAATTGTTTGAACGGCTAATTAGTATTCCCTGCTTCTCTTCTTATGTGTCGTGCACCTATAGTGAGTTGGCGAATTATCTTAAGGCCAGACGTCTGTCTTTTGCGGCATGCAAAAGATCGTCAGTGTTATTTATGCCTGTCCAGTTTTTTATGTTCCGTAGCCACGACATTTGTTTGCGACCTACTCCTTTCTTGCCTTCAATTTTTCTCTGGATGATTATTTGAGAGATTGAGTATTTTTTTCCTTTAAGAATATGGCCGAGGTATCCAATTTTTTGTACCTTGATCAAATTGAGTGGTTCTCTCCCAGTATTTGCCTTTCTTAAGACTTCCTCGTTTCTCAGCCTATCTGTCCATGGTATGCGAAACATTCTTTGCAACGTCCACATTTTAAAGGCCTCCAACTTATTAATGGAAGGTACTCTTAAAGTCCATGTTTCCATAACGTATAACAATATGGACCATACATAGCATTAAACCATCCTTAGCGGAGATTGAAGAAATGATTGCGGTTATCTAGTAGCGGTTTAAATTTGATAAAAGCTTGTCTTGCTTGTTCGGTACCGCATTTTATTTCTTGTTGAGAATCCGATTGGTCATTCATCATTATTCCAAAGTATTTAAATGTTTCCACTTGATCGACTGGAGCACCATCTACTTGCAGTTGTATTCTTAAAAGTGCGTTTTTTCTTATTGCTATGCATTTAGTTTTTTCAGCATTTATCTTGAAGCCATATATTTTTCCTACGGTGTTTATTTTATTTAACATCAACTGCATTTCGTTGTCTGTTATTATCGCAGTGTCGTCGGCGTAACGAATGTTATATATTGGGAACATGTTTTTCTTTATTCCACACTCAGAGTCTTCCAGTACATCTGCAAAAATGTTCTCTACATAGAGATTGAAGAGCATAGAAAACAAAATACACCCTTGTCGCACTCCTCTTAAAATTTCAAATTCTTCTGTGTTGATTGATTTGTTCAGTCTCACTCGTGCTTTTTGATTCGAATACAGATTCTGGATAACTCTTATATCGTGTCAAACGCTTTTTCATAATCGAGGAATGATATGACTATATCCTTTCGTTGATCCATGCAGTTTTGTACAAGCGTATTCAAGCAGAAAGCTGCCTCACGTGTACCTAGTCCGCTCTTGTGTGTCACCGCTTAGATCTTCCAGTTTTCTGAACATTCTTGTGTGAAGGATGCAAAGAAACACCTTAAGCAGATGGCTCATTAAACTTATCAGTCTGTGGTCTTTGAATTTTGTCGCTCTTTGTGATTTAGGGATCATTATAAAGGTTGAATAAAGCCAATCCGTTGGAATGTAGCCGGTGTTATATATGGTATTGAAAATTGTTACCAGCATGTGATTATCTTCCAACAGTTTTATGACTTCCGTAGTAATTCCATTTGTTCCAGGAGCTTTGCCTAGTTTTGCTACTTTTATAGCGTACTCCACCTCAGCGCGAATATTGGGAGGGCCGGATAAATTTTCCGTGGGTAAGTTAGTAGTTTGCAGATTCGGTCTATTATCCGCAAAGAGGGATGAAGCATAGTTTGCCCAGATTTTTTCTAGTTCTTCCTGTGTATGAACGTAGTTTCCTTGATCATTCTTCAGGCGAGTCAGGCGAGATTTAGGTTTTTTTGCGTTTTTAAATCTTGCCCTTATCGTACATTGGATTTTCCTGTATTTCCCTTGATTCTGATGTATTTTTTTGGTTTATCAGGATGTAATCAATTTGATTTTGTATCATATAACCTGTACAATCTCCTGGTGCTCGCCATGTATACAATCTTCTTGGTGGGAGTTAATACCACGTATTGGATATGACAAAATCGTAATCATTAGAAAATTCAATTAGTAACTATCCTCGATCAATTTTGTTACCCAGACCAAAATCACCGACCGCATTATCATATCTACTTCTACCGACTTTGGCATTAAAATCGCCCATTATGATGTTGATGTCGTTTTTCTTTGTGACCTTAAATTCTTCCTTTATGTTTTTATAGAAATCTTAAACTTCATTATTTAGTTTATCAGATGTGGGTGCGCAGACTTGGATTAGATTTCTATTAAGAGGTTGACCGGCAAACTTCACTATGATTACTCTATTTGAAACGGGTATGTAATCTATAACAGACATCGCAACTCTATTATCAAGCAATGTTGCAACTCCATGCCTGTGGTAATTATCTGTGGCGTCGCTACCTGAATAGTATACTGTAAAGTTGCCTTTGTGGGAAATACCTGATCCAGACCACCTCAATTCACTTACACCCATTGCTTTTACTTCTAGGCACCGTATTTCTTTAAGCAGATTATGTAACTTTTCTGGTATGCACAAACTATTGACGTTCCATGTCACTACTTTATAAATAACATCTTGAAGTCGAACCCGGGGTATTTTTAGCACCCTCAGACCATCTAAGGTCTGCCCGGGACTTAGGGCCTTAGCTTCAATTTTGTCCGACATATAAGTTAATTATTCCAGGGATATCCGTAGGGATCTTGAATGTAGTGGTTTCCCCTTACCTTCTGCATCTTTATGCCGTTGGCCAAATTTTGGTTCATCCGCCTTCAGGGTCGATTTCTCAACCCCAGGACAAAAGATGTCCTACGACTTACCAACTCCTACGCCCAAAGCCGTTGGTCAGTAAGTGGGGGACTGCTTATACCGGCAACAATTATAATTTCTTGCTAATGTAGGTAAAATAACATGACAAAATGTTGTTTAAGTAATTGTGGTAAAACAGCTCGTAATAATAATAACATTTCATCGTTTTACTTCAAACTTAAATACCTGCAACGAGTGGCTGAAAGACTTTCAGATTTAATACTTAGTATTAAAACTAACCACAAAAATTAAAAACAACAATTTTATTAATCCAAGTTATTTTAAATACAATCGAAAATCGAAGATTTCTTCCGTTTAAGATCTGTTCAGGAAGTTGCCCAAATCTGTGCTCTCTACAACTTTCAAAGGAAACAGACGATAAAATTAAAAGTTTTGTTACGATTTATAAAATCTTTTAGAGTTATCGCGCGTGCTTAAGCTATTAGGGCGTTTGCCAAATTCGATGGCTTTACAGATAATTCAAGAGCAATTATATGCGCGGACCCGATCTATCAATTGCGCATGTTCAAGGCGAGAATGTTCAAAATATGTCGAACCTTCAACTGATAATGTTGAGCTGATCTTGTCTTGTCAAAGGTTTATTCTCTTGAATTCCACTTTGATCTTTGATATTGTGTTTGCACGTATATAAAATCACAGCACAGAAAATTGCATTAAATAGTTTCCTATTTGTGTAGTTAGTAAATATGTCAGTGTACTGTTTTGAATGCGGTAATACTGTCTCAGTTCAGTCTAGTTTAAATAAACATAATAAAGAATATTCATGGCAAAGTTTCTACACCGATACAATATTGGGAAAATGTGCGTGTGTCCCACTACTAGAAATTTATATTCTATTGTATCAAAGACACTTTCGTTAAGCTTCCTATTTTCAGTAGCATTTTCTTTAAAATGCTTATATAATATACTAGCAATCTCGCCACTTCCACGTTTTGCTAAGTGTTAGGTTGCTAAGGTTTTGCTAATGTGCTGTTAGTGTTGCTAAGGAACCATATATACATATATGCCATCTTCAATGCAGTCATGTATTTCCAAGTTATAGGTCCAGATATTTCGTAAATTAAAAGCAGGACAAAGTGTGAATGAAAGTACAGGTAGAGCTTGCTGTAAATCAAAACTAATGACAAGTTTTTCTTTTGTTCTCTTAGCATTTTTTACTTCATTTTTCAGGCTTATTTGAAAAACTTCGGCCCTTCGATGGTGTAGCTCAAGTTGAGTCTTTAACCTGCCTGCTGATGCTTCTCAACTGCCAAAATTTTTAATCTGAATAGTTAGAGAGTCACATGTTTTGTAGGTGTCCGTTTTGGGTAATTTAAATCCAATGTTTAACACCTTGCAAAAAACATTTCTGTACTAGCTTTCTGTTACCGGATTGGCATTTATATTTATATACCATTCTAGGTAATAATCGTAATAAAGAGCAAAACTCGATAAATCACGATCTATGTACACTTTTTTTGGAATTTTTGCCTACTATAATGACTAGTGTATTTTGAAATGGACTTAATCTGCGTTTTTATGTTTTCTCGATCAGAGTCATTAATTTTATTGGCTACGTTATGGTATTTGCCCTGTTTATCTGCTTTTGAAATACTAGCACCTTCCTTTATTTGTTTGCATAAAAGTTGAATTTTTTTTTATTTTTGCAATCCATGAACTGCAAGAAACTCTTGTTTGCACATTTTTACATCTATACCCTTTATCTTTACAAAGTATTTTATTGAAAAATTTAGCGACGTTACATGTTTTTTGGTTTTTTTGAGGTAGGTTCTTTTTTTGGAACCGATTTTATTTGAGAAAAAAGATAAATAAATTGTTTATAATAGTCACCCAAGATTCAAAACGCATTAAAAATCTGTGCTTCATTTCCTTACAAAGTATCTGAAAATTTCTTGCTACACTTACATGGGGGTCCGATGTCCCTGTCAGGTACATGTCTTTGCCGTTTACTTACATAGCTATGACCAAAATTTCGTTTGGTTTTTCTTTTATGTCTAGTCTGTCTCTCTAGGTTTGCCTGGCGCCATCTTGAAGAAAGGACTTTCTCCGGCGTAGAAAGAGAACCTCGTATGTCAAGTAAATCATTTTTTGTTTCGGTAGCAGCAGAATATTCATTTTCCTGCAAACAAAAATAGTGTTACAGCCCTTCGCGAGTCTTGGCTTGCTTCAAAACATTCTTCCATCCTTCCCTATCGAGTGTCTGTTTTCTCCAGCCCCTCACTCCAATCTCCCTCAGATCTTCCTGTGCATCGTCCAGATATCTAAGTTTAGGTCGCCCCCTTTTTCTTCTTTCGACCGGCCTGTTTAGCATAGTTATTTTAATGAGATCACTTTCATCCATCCGCATAACGTGGCCCACCCACCTTAGGCGGTTTATTTTGATGGTCTTCACAATATCTGCATCACCAAAAAGTCTATAGAGTTCAAAGTTATATCGCCTTCTCCACAGACCCTGTTCGTTTACTTCTTCATATATGGTCCTCAATACTTTTCTTTCAAAGAGTCACTGCCCATGTCTCCGATCCGTATAGGAGCACTGGGCGTATTATTGTTTTATAAAGTTTGCACTTTGTTGCTATTGACATACTTCTCGCTCTTAGCTGAGGGCCCAGGCCAAAATAACAGCGGTTAGCCACGCATTTTTTATCTCGTTGGATGTGTTATTTTTGTAGTCTACCAGTGATCCTAACTAGCAGAATTCTTCTACCATTTCTATTGTCTCGTCTTGCAACTCTAAGTTATTTTGTTGATTTCGTGATATGGCCGGCATATATTTAGTTTTCTGGATGTTAATCAGAAGTCAGAAGTTAATCAGTTATAATCCTGGGATTACATAAAAGTTAATACTTTTTAAGATAATAAGGGGATAAGCCACACAACTCAACGTTAAATCGATAATATAACATACAAACCAAGAATTATTTTTTTTATCAGTATTACAAAAGTGGTAGTAGATAGCTATGGTATTTTAACATTAAGAAATGATATTAACATTGTTTATTACAAATTAAAAAAAGAAAATTTAAGTCACAATAATTTTACTTAAAAAGGGGACAAGCCACAAATTTTAATTACTCACCTGTGGTTCATTACCTGAAGAGTGTTCACTATCACTATTACTTTCAATATAGTCTTTGTCTTAAACACTATCATCAGAATCAAAATACGAATCAAAATCACTCTCAGAATCTTCATAACAAATTGTGCAGGGCTGTTCGACTACTTGAAGCGGCCATTATAAAAATATGATGGCTAGTACCGTTGTTGCACTTAAAATATCTGATTTCAGTAAAACAGTAACAAGGATATTTATAACTTGTTGACTTATCTGTAAAGCAAAAGCTGTAGTATTTATTTTGTAGGTAGATAAGAACCTTGTGGTAGCGGGTAGGTACTTTTCCACAATCCCAGTGGAGGATAGACTTACTTCAGGGATGCAATCCTGCCCTACGCTAGCCCTGATTCTCTGTCATCTCCTGTGGAGAGAAATCATGTCCTAACCCCATTACTACCCAATACCTATTATCCTACCAATTTCCCAAACCAGCTCACTAACCCGCCTGGCAAGCGTGGTGTTTAAATGCCAAAACCCCCTCAGCATGAACAGACATTCAAAAAAGCGGCCGTCAGTCCCCGGCAGCTCGCTAGTTCCCGACCAAGGTAGCGGTAGGACTCATGGACAGCAGGTAGAGGGTGCGAAGAATCACCGGATGTAAGAGGTTACCAAGAACGACCAACGTTGCACATAATTACGTATAATGTAAGAACCTTATCTAAGGATGAAAAAATGACAGAACTGGAGGAAGAACTCAAACATATGAAATGGGATATTATAGGAATTAGCGAAATCGAAAGAAGAGTTGAAGATTAGGTCAAACTAAAATCAGGAAAAATATTCCACTCTTAAGGGGAAACGGAATCGACAACTGGAGGAATAGGTTTATTAGTACACAAAAAATTACAGAAAAACATACAGAGCATTGACTGCATTACCCAAAGAGTTATGTATATAAATCTAAGACTAAATAAGAGATACAATCTGAAAATAATCCAGGTATACGCCTCCACCAGCGATTACGAAGATAAAATTGTAGAAGCCTTCTATGAGGAAATCGAAAAAGGAAAAAGAACGAACAAGAAGTGGCAATCGGAGATTTTTTTTAAGAAGAAACAGAAGAGAAAATGGACGTGGGCTAGTCCAGAGGGAAGAACTAAGAGCGAATATGATTATATAATAACATACAAAAAGCAAATTATTCAAGATGTCACTGTACTTAATAAACTATCAGTAGGAAGCGACCACAGACCAGTAAGAGCTAGAGTAACGATAAATCTACAAAAATAAAGAGCAATGATGATAAACAGTTGCAAACGCATAGTTTATAATTTACCAAATCATCCAGAAGCATACATAAAAAATAAAGCCGAAACTTTACAGAGTAATAATCCCAAACCTCTAAGTATCGACGATCACAATAAATTAATAACAAACTCGGTTAGAAATGCACAACTCAAATTTTGCAAAAAAAAATGACACCAAAGAAGAATATAAAAAATTAAATAAAAGAATTTCAGCGGAAATTAGAAAAGATGTAAGAAGATATAATACTAATGTAATTACTCAAACAGTAGAAGAGAACAAAGGTTTAAAGATAATGAAAAGAAAACTCACACAAAGTAAAAAAGAAATATACATGCTGAGAGATAAAGACGGAAAGGCAACAACAGATAAACAAAAACATTTAGAAAATAACCAGAGAGTTTTATAAATACCTCTAGACCAGCCAAAGACACAAGTAAAGACTCTCATAAATTAGGGATCGGAAATACTTTTACCCATTACTGTGCCAGAAGTAAGAGCAGCTTTAAAGGAAATGAAGAACCATCGATCGCCTGGTGATGATGGACTCGTTATCGAGGTAATAAAAGCAGGAGGAGAAATTTTATTAAAATCAGTAAGCGAACTCTTTAATAAATGCTTACATGCGCGTACGATTCCAAAAGACTGGAACAATGCAGTAATAGTCTTGTTACACAAAAAGGCGATATTAATAAATTAGAAAATTATAGACCCATCAGCCTCTTGACACATATGTACAAACTCTTTATAACAATCTTAACAAAGAAGCTAATACTTAAACTTGATTTCTATCAGCATAAAAAACAGGCAGGCTTCAGGGCAGGATATGGCACAAATGACCATTTGCATACCATCAATTTCAATAGAAAAGTGCATCGAGTACAACATACCACTGGTTCTTGCATTTGTCGATTACGAGAAGTCTTTTGATTCTGTAGAGTTTGAAACAATACTGGAAGCCCTAAATCAAAGCCGAATAGATTACAGGTACACGACACTAATCAAGAACATCTACGAGAACGCTACATCAAGTATAGGACCACACGAAGACACAGAAAAATTCAGCATAGGTCGAAGAGTTAGACAAGGAGACAATATTTCACCAAAATTTTTCACGGCAGCTCTAGAGTCAATATTTAAGAGCACTTAATGGCAAGATATGGGCATCAATATAGATGGAGAAAGATTAAATCACCTAAGATTTGCAGATGATGTTGTATTAATCGCAGATAATTTACAAGATACTGTTTCTATGATGCATTCGCTTAAAAGTCTGTCTGAAAGAGCAGGATTAAAGATAAACTTTGAGAAAACTAAACTTATAACAAAACTCGTAATGAGTGGAAATATAACTATTGACAATAATACCATACATTTACAGACACTTACAAATATCTGGGACACGAAATCAAAATAACCAGAGGCAATCAAACATATGAAATACAAAGGCGAATAGGCCTAACTTGGGCAGCATTTGGTAAATTAAGCCATATTCTAAAAAGTTCAATTCTCATGTGTCTCAAGCGAAAGGTTTATAACCAATGTGTTTTACCTGTACAAACTTATGGAGCAGAGAGTTTAACACTCACGCAAAAATCTGCGAATAAACTCAGAGTTACATAACGAGCCATGGAACGTGTAATGCTGAACGTGAGCCTTCGAGACCACATAACAAACCAACAAATTAGGCAAAGATCGGGAGTTCAAGACGTCATCAAAAGAACCACGTCGCTTAAGTGGAACTGGACAGGGCACTTAGCCAGAGCACAAGATGGACGATGGACAAGACGTATTATGGAATGGAGGCCCAGAAACTATAAAAGAAGCCGAGGACGACCACCGACTAGATGGACCGATGATATAAAATGTGTAGCGGGAAACCGGCTACAAGCGCCCAGTGTAGAGAACACTGGAAAGAACTGAGGGAGGTCTATGTCCAGCAGTGGACGCGATTGACTGATTGATGAGATAAGAACCTAACCGTTTAAAAAGTAGATATAACTCATTTTTAGTAAGTTAATGACTTGTACCGTTGTTGTTTTAAGGTCATCAATTTTTAGTTCACAGGTGTCTATTCCAATATTTTTTAATACCTCCATCAGCTTTTCATGTTGTACTGTATCCATTCTGTATCCTGAATTCTGTCAAATAAGTAAATAAAATAACCTGTATATAAAATAACAGAGATATCTAATAATTTATACAGGGTGAGTCATAAGGAACTTTACATACTTCTACCATATGTAGAGTCCCTCAGGGAGCATATCATGTGGCCACTAAAAAATGTCAACTCCTCTTCTTTATTAACTAACAGGGTGATTTGTGTAATTGACCATTTATTTCATTTTACTGTAGTGTTTATACGGCTCATTTGATTTTTTTAATTTTTGCATGATACAGTACACTGCTATCAAGCATTCGACTGGTATTAGCGAAACTAAAAAATTCCAGGACTGGCTTTGGAAAAATTAATTTAGGGATTCGTATTAAATATTACACCCTGTATATATTTTTTTAAAATGCAATAAGTGATTTTCAAACTACATAAATAGCCAATGAAAACGACATATGCGACAATGTTGTCGCACTTTTATTAAATTTTTATTGAACGATCAAATCTTACCAAAAATAGAACAACCATAATGAAATATCAAATTATAAGGTATTAATTTAAACAAATGTTATAAATTTCAAACATTTTAATTAAAATGAGTTCATACAACATAATCTAATACGTAGAAAAATTAACATCTTTACTGTCACTTTGTATTATCTCTACGATAGAATCAATTGTTTTTCAATTTTAAATTTTTACTCATAGATCGTATTGGGACATTATTTTCGATAAATAATAAATTAAATTGATTAAAAAGTCAAACCTCTTGTATGTGTGAGTTTTTGTTGATTGTAAATGATTAAAATTTCATGTAAAATAATAATAATACATTGCATCATGATATAAGGAAACATGGTATGCTCACGCGCATCTATTTTGAACAGCCAATCGCGTTTACGACCAAAATCTGCCATTTTGAAGGCGGCAATTCAAATATGTACAAAATTGATACGAAATATCGTAGTTAAATTAAATAAAATAAAAATTAATATTATACATTAATCCAATTAATTCATATTTAAAATGATCTGAACAGACTCTTGCTAAAATAATTTTTAAAAAATCGAAACAAAACAAAAGCACATTTACTTTTAAATTCCAATACATTGCAAAGTAAGGTTAAAAAATGCAAAAGTAAACAAAGCAGACGTCACGCATGTAGAGGTGGTTGATCCAAGTATTTTTGTGGATGCTCACTTACACTTACTATGAGTACAGTATCCGTACCATGAACGTATAAATAAAGATCTTTATTTATACGTCCATGACCCGTACTCGTTTATTATAATATATTGGTGTTAGGGATCAGTTCCACAAGTACAAATAAAATACATGTTCCAAAGTAACTGGTACGGGATCAGGTCACCATCCCTACACGCATGTGACATATTGAAAAGATGGCGGATTTTGGTCCACGAGTCCACCTAGTGAGCATACCTTGTTTCCTTATATCATGCATTGCATCAACTGTACTAAATAAAAATAAATCTAAAAAGTTTAAAATGAATATATTGATTTTTCTTGATATTTTATACCCATTGTCATTATTGTCATTATCAATTGTTATTTATGTGTAAAGAATACATATTTCTTCTGTCATATCTACGTTAAGTACATTGTGTTAGTTTTGGTAGAGCTTTTGTTACTTTAGTTCAAAATGCCACATCAGTTTTCGACCACAGAATATGCTGACATATTTGTTTATGGATTCTGTAATGGGAATGGTAGGGCTGCTAGTAGAGAATATCGCAGGAGATTTCCTAATCGTCGAACTCCCAGTCATCCAACATTTGGGTCAGTTTTTAATTATTTGCGAGAAAATGGCACTTTTCCTAGTGGAACAACAGAGCGACATGTAGATGAAGCGCAGGAAGATGACATTATGGACGCCGTTACTATGAACCCTACAATAAGCACTAGACAAGTAAGTCGAGAACTTAATGTTACTCAATCAAAAGTAAGTAGACTCTTACAAAAAAATAATATATACCCATATCACATTCAAATAGTTCAGCGACTACATGCTGGAGATGAGATCGATAGGTTGGAATTTTGTAGATGGATTAACAATAATCGACCAACGCTATACAGGACACTATTTACAGATGAAGCCCATTTTACCAGAGACGGGATAAATAATTCACGAAATTCACATGTGTGGGCAGAAGAAAATCCCCATGCTATTCGAGACCGTCGTTCTCAGGTAAGGTTTTCGGTTAACGTGTGGATTGGTGTCATAAATAACCAATTAGTAGGTCCTCACTTTTTTGATGGTCCTTTAACAGGGCAGGTCCATTTGAACTTTCTACAAAATATTTTGCCGAATTTGCTTGCCAACGCGAACGTTGCTATCCGAAGGATGTATTTTCAGCATGATGGGGCACGCCCACACTTTTTACTGGCAGTGAGACAACATCTCAATAATGTTTATGGCAACAGGTGGATAGGACGTGCAGGTCCTATTTCGTGGCCTTCAAGATCCTTTGATTTCAATTCCGTTATTTACCATATTTGGGGACGATTGAAGCAACTAGTTTACGCAGTGAATATTAATAACCGACAACAATTAATTGTTAGAATTATACATTGCTGTAATACTATTAGAAACGATCCCCAGAGTATCCGTAATTCAATACGTCAATTAACAATTCGACAACAAAAATGTGTATAGGCTGCAGGGTTCCATTTCGAAAATCTATTTTGAATTATTTTTATTCTGTTACCATTATTGTATCTTTTTCAGTTCTAATTTATGGGTTTATCATAACTATATACATATTTTTAGTTTTTTGTTTTAAATTGTTTTTCGTTATTGTTAGTAGTTACTGTTTTTTGTTGTGCAGTGACTCAGTTTATCATTTCAATTAAAATGTTTCAAATTTATAACATTTGTTTAAATTAATTACCTTATAATTTGATACTTTATTATGGTTGTTCTATTTTTGTAAGATTTGATCGTTCACTAAAAATTTAATAAAAGTGCGACAACATTGTCGCATATGTCGTTTTTATTGGCTATTTATGTAGTTTAAAAATCACTTATTACATTTTAAAAAATATATATACAGGGTGTAATATTTAATACGAATCCCTAAATTAATTTTTCCAAAGCCAGTCCTGTAATTTTTTAGTTTAGCTAATACCAGTCGAATGCTTGATAGTAGTGTACTGTATCATGCAAAAATTAAAATAATCAAATGAGCCGTATAAACACTACAGTAAAATTAAATAAATGGTCAATTACACAAATCACCCTGTTAATTAATAAAGAAGAGGAGTTGACACTTTTTAGTGGCCCCATGATATGCTCCCTGGGGGACTTTACATATGGTAGAAGTATGTAAAGTTCCTCATGACTCACCCTGTATTTATTTAACCTTTTAATAGGATATAATAGACGTTTTCGTCAAGCGAACACCAATATTTCAATAGAGCGAGCTTTATCAAAACTGACAGAACTTTGTGCCTACGATAATAATCTCCACTAACTACACACTCCATAAAAGCTCTTATCAAATACCCTACTACATGTTATTTAGATCCCTGATTGTATCTAACGTAGTGCAACTTTCCAGGGCGATATTTTTTGTAGATACACCCACATTTCCGTATTATTTTCGACCGAAACATTGCGGTGCGGTCCAAACCCAACACTTTTCGGGCTTGCCGACCGAGTTTTCCAGCCAAAAACTTTTCAACACCGCGTTGGCTTGGGAAAATGGCGATAACATCGAGGGTTACGCACAATTTCAACTTTGTTAGCCATTATAGAAATAATGTACTTTAGATTCTACCGCAACATACCAAAACAGAATCCCCCCAAGAATGGCCCCTCTGTTCTCAATTTTGGTAATCCCAACGTGACCTTTTGTGAGTACGCGATAATATAATCCTTTTAATGTAATTGAATTTTGATAAGAGTGTCTTATATTTGTTTAGGTTCGTGGGGCCCCACGATTTTTAAAGGAGGATTTTAACTCCAGAGGGCAATTTACCTATCTCGACTAACCCAATTATTTTGAACTAAATAAAATGCTCAAAGCTGCGATTTCCTGAATTAAAGATAACTTCAGCCGGTTTCATTCCATCGCACCTTTCTTAATTAAAATATTTTTACATTTTTGAGACTATTTATGGATAATTAATAAACATATTTATAACAATAGCTTTGTTTAAATCACAAATAGGTAAGAGTTAGGCGTATACAGGGTGTCCCATAATTAATTGGACATTAGCTAATGGGTGATAGCTGACGTCAAAATAACGCGTTTGAGCTCAAATTGCTTAGGCAAAATGTTGCTAGTTTTCGTTCTACAGGGTGATTCATTAATATTTTTTTATATTATTTTTAGGGATATATTGAAAACTATTCAACCGATTTAAGTAAAATTTGGTATCTTGCTATTATTTACTATGCTTAATATAAAAATGATATTAGTTTTACCGATGACACTAGGTGGCGCCACCTACCATGACATTGGTTCATTAATGGGGCCATAATTTTTTTTCCCGTCCTGTATAAACATTCTAGAAAAAAACATGAAAAAACATTCAATTCTACACAAAAAAGCTATTCTAGTTTCAAATCAAAAATATACACCGTTTTCGAAATAAACGTATTTTTTAGAGACGTGCATAAAATAAAAAAATTTTACAAAAACTTATGTAAATTGAAACAATATTCAAAAGGTCTTAAATAAAAGTGAATATTAAATGTATTAGTAGTAAATAATTTTTGCAAACAAAATGCATATGATTGAAACAATTATTTTTATTAAACCTTTGACTCAGTAATAAATTTTAAAAAAATCAGAAATTAAATTAAACAATGAAGTGAATATAAAACAATTAACAAAGTGAATAATTCAAAACGAAACGAAAAAAAATTACAATAAGTGTTCAAAATGTGCAACATTAGATAAACTACATACCTAATCTAAATCTTTTGTGTAAGTTTTGTCTTATTTTAAATAATGAGTTTCTTTGGGCCCTAATTACATTAACTCCCTCTACAATATTTTGCCATAACTCTTGACGGTTATTTATTTTTTTTTATAAACAAGTGACTTTAGGTAGCTCCACAAGTGAAAGTTTAGGGGATTTAGTTGGGGACTGCGTGCTGGTCATGGGTATACACTACCTCTACCAATCCACCTTCCTTTGAGGGTAAATTTCATCTAGATAATTTCTAACTTCTAGGCTATAATGTGGTGGTGCACCATCATGCATGTACCAAGAGTTCCGTCTCAAATTTAGAGGTATGTCTTCTAAAAGAGTTGGTAAATCTTTTCTCAAAAAATTTAGATACGTTACTCCGTCAAGCCTAGTTGGTAATTCGAATGGTCGTACAATACAATCCCCAAATATGCCACACCAGATATTTATGGAAAACTCGTGTTGAAAATGATGTTCTTGAAATTAACCCAGTAACCAATTAAATACACCCCTTCTAGTAAATGTGGCTTCATCGGTAAATAAAATTTTATTATAAAACATTGGATCGTCTAAATGCCGCCCCATCATAAACTGACTAAATTGGAGCCTTGCTGAAAAAACCTGTGGTAAAAGATTCTGTACTGAAGTAAAACAATACGGATACAGATTTTATGTCCGTATTATTCTTGACACCGTAGATTTGCTTATACCAGTGGCTGCAGAAACAAGCCTTGTACTGGTTTCTGGATCTTCTGCAACACGCACAACAATTTCATCCTCCATATCCGCATCAATTACTCTCGGTCTTCCAGCATTCCTGTTTTTGGGATGAAATGACCCTGTTTTGCCTAATCTGTCGAACAATGATCTAATAGTTTTATGGTTTGTTTGCCTTCTATTGGAATAAAGTTCAAAATAGAGTTCAGTTGCTTTACGAGAACAAAAATTTTCATGGGTATACAAACAGATCATATCGCGCATTTCTACATTAGAAAATTCAGTATGACGTGCCATTTTTCCTTTATCTTAAGTGGTTTATAAAAAAACTAAATAGCACTTTGACAACTAATAATAAATAAATTCGTAGTTACGTCTTGACGTTGTCATTAAGTTCAAAGCATACTTGTTTTGCAAAAAATTAAAAAATAGAGACATGCATTATTAACAAAATACGTTTATTTCGAAAACGGTGTACTTTTTTGATTTGAAACAAAAATACCTTTTTTGTGTAGAATTGAATATTATTTCATGTTTTTTTTTCCTAGAATGTTTATACAGGGCGGACAAAAAAATTATGGCCCATTAATGAACCAATGTTATAGTTGGTGGCGCCACCTAGTGTCAATGGTAAAACAAATATCATTTTCTTATTAAGCATACTAAATAATAGCTAGATATTAAATTTCACTTAAATCGGTTAAATAGTTTTCAATATATCTATAAAAATAATATAAAAAAATATGAATGAATCTCCCTGTAGAACGAAAACTAGCAACATTTTTCCTAAGCAATTTGAGCTCAAACGCTTTATTTTGATGTCAGCTATCACATTAGCTAATGTCCAATTAATTATGGGACACCCAGTATTGTTGAATTCTTTACTTTTTTAATAAAGCTAAATGTGATCTGTGTAATGCATCATAATAATGCTAGCTCTGTTGAATGCAGGATGAACTATGTAGCATTACTCCTAATATAGCTGGTCCCAAGCCGGAATGAAGGAAGAGGGATAGATGAATAACACCTCCGAAAAAACTAAGATTCATAACATCATTGCAAATTCGTCTCTATCTTCTGATTTTCTTAAAAGCGTCTGTTTGTTTAACCCGGTCCAGTTGCAATTGTTCTTCAGCCAGGATATTTGTCGTCTACTAAGAACCCTTTTACTTCGATTTTACAAATATTTTTTCAAACGTGAACCTCACCTGCTCGTGTGATGATCTTGATTTTGGTCTTTTGATGCCTCCTCAAGGGCTCATAGAGCACCCCCAGGAAAATCACCATATAATTGACACTGCAGTTGCAAACTGTTACTAATCATGAAAAGCGGAGTCCAAGATTCGGCAGAAAAGGAGAAACATATTTCTACCACAAGGCCTCTTAGGTCTTAAACATGCGAAAACCTCGTGAAGAAATACGAAAAATGAAGAAATCTAATTTTGGAATGTGCACGTGGAATATTAAAAGTCTATTTGCGGCTAGGAAACTTGACAACGCAATTCAAGAAATGAAAAGAATGGAAATACTGGGAATCAGCGAAATGAGATGGCCAGAGTCAGGATCATGTGAAAAGGATGCAAGTGTACTATATTATTCCGGTAACAGCACAGAAGACCTGCATCACAAAAATGGTGTAGGTATATTAGTAACATCAGAACTGAGTAAATATGTGATCAATTTCGTGCCTGTCTCGGATAGAATAATATTACTCCTAACATACGTTAAATCTAAGCCCCGACTGCAGATAGAAAATATGACGATATATATATATATATATATATATATATATATATATATATATATATATATAAATATATATATATATATATATATATATATATATATATATATATATATATATATATATATATATATATATATATACTTGTAAATGAGCGTTTCCAAAATGCCGTCAGAAAGTCATTACATATCCTGGGGCAGATATTGGATCTGATCATCAACCACTTGTAGTAGATATTAAACTAAGGTTTAAAACGAATTCAGCGACAAAAACCAAAAACCAATGAACTCAACTTTGACGATATAAACATAAAACATAACATTAAAAAAGAATTTATTAAAAGAATAAAAAACATCGGAGAACAACTAGAAGATCCAGAAGAACTATGGAGTAAATTTAAAAACCAAATTAACGAAATCTCCACAAACAATGATTATAGAAAAAACTTAATAAATGAAGAAAGACATGAATTAACAAGAAAAATAAATGGATGACAGACAACATCTTGAAATTAATGGAACAACGTCAACTAATAAAATCTAATGTAACAAAATATAGACACCTATAGTGAAAAGAACTGACTATAATATGTGGCGACTTTAATGCAAAAGTTGGCAACACTACAAAGAATGACGACTTAAAGAATGTACTGGGAAAGTTTGGCATAGGGCAGAGAAACGAAAGAGGAGAGCGTTTAATAGAATTTGCTATCACAAACAACTACTCTATCCTGAATACTCGATTTAAACACCATGTACGTCGACTTTATACTTGAAAAAGTTCTGGAGATAGATTTAGAAATCATATAAATTACGTCCTCACCAATATTCGTCCATTCAAACAGTCAGATCATATCCAGGGGCGATATGCGGATCCGATCATACTCTCCTCGTAGCTAAAATAATGCTTAAACTTAAATGCACCCAACAAACAAAGAGAGATAAAGAGGATAGAACTAAGAAAGAAAGAAGACCTTCTACAGGAAGTACAGAAAAGTATGCCCTCTATTCGTAACGGAACATCTCAAGAAATATGGGAGACTGTTAAACATTGCGTAACAACACCAGTGGATCGCTCAAAGAATAATAATCCGGGAAAACGGAAACACTGGATAACAGATGAAACTCTTAAAATAATTAAGAATAGAAGAAATCTTTGTAAAAGTGGTGTACATAGTGAAAGGGAAAAAACTAGTTTCTTCTTCTTCTTCAAGTTCCACTCCTATCGGAGATTGGAAATCATTCTGGCAATTATAATTTTATTGGTTACTTGCCTGAATAGTTCAATTGAACTGCATCCAAACCATTCACGGAGATTGCGTAGCCACGAGATTTTACGTCTTCCTTGGCTTCTTCTACCTTTGATTTTACCCTGCATTATATTCCTTAGTAGTTCGTACTTTTCACCTCTCATGAGGTGAAAAGCTAGTTTAAGAAACCTCAATAAAGAAATAAAACGAAGATGTAAGGCCGACAAAAAACAGTACTATCAAAGTATATGCAAAGAAATTGAGAGACATGGTCAGAATAATCAGCCGAGAGATCTATTTAGAAAAATACGTTACCTGACAAGAGACTTCGGAGCCAGAACTTGGGTCATTGAAGATAGCACTGGAACCCTGAGAACAAACAGAGAAGACATAGCAGAGACATGGAGATCGTATTGCAGGGACCTATATAAAGATGATCAACACCAAGAGCTTGTTAGCCAAATCTCTGACGAGGTGGAAGAAAAACCTGATATACTCGAAAATGAAGTAAGACAGGCTATCAACAAGCTCAAATATAACAAAGCACCAGGTCCAGATATGATAACAGCAGAAACGCTTAAAGCCACAGAAGAAACCGGCGTAAAGTTACTTTATCTACTCTGTAACCAAATATGGCATTCCAAACAATGGCCAGAAGACTAAACAAAATCTACAATAATGACCATACATAAAAAAGGCAGCTTCCATAAATGCGACAATTATAGAACTATCTCTCTTATATCCCATGCCAGCAAGATAATGCTACATATAATCAATAAGATACTGAAAACATTTCTTTAAAGAGAAATTCCACAAGAACAAACTGGATTTACCAAAGGTAGAGGCACTCGAGAACACCTGCTGAATATAAGACAGATAATCGAGAAATCTAGGGAATTCAACATCCCACTATACATCTGTTTTATAGATTACCGTAAAGCGTTCGACAGGATCAAGTGGAGACACTTATGGCGAATACTAAAAGAAGTAGGCGTACCACATCTAATTACGCTTATAACCGAACTATATGAACACACTACTGGATCAGTTAAAGTACTTGACACACTTTCGAACGAATTTTATCCAGAACGGGGTGTCAGACAGGATGTATACTATCTCCACAATTATTCAACATATATGGGGAGTATATTATGCGAAGAGCACTTGAAGGATGGGAAAAGAGCATCTCAATAAATGGTCATAAACTAAACAACCTATGTTTCGCAGATGACACAGCCCTTCTTGCAAATAGTCAAGCAGAGCTGATAGAACTTATACGACTGATCGAAAACGAAAGTCAAATATTTAGTCTGCAATTAAACATATCAAAGACAAAGATCATGATAGTGGATAGACTACACAACAATCATCCACACATAACCACAATTGACCGGTTCGAGGTTGTGAGCTCATACTTATATCTGGGATCATTAATCACAAACACAGGGTCATTACAAAGAGCGATTAAACGTAGATGTGATCTAGCAAAAGTTGCCACAGCAAAAATGACCAAAATATGGAAGGACTGTCAAATTTCAAGAGCGATACAGATGATGTTGATCAACTGCTTAATATTCCCAATACTGAGCTACGGATGTGAATCTTGGACTCTGAGACAATCGGAGAGAAGAAAGATAGACGCCACTGAAACGTGCTGTTGGAGACGAATGTTACGAATTCCTTGGACCGACCGTAGAACAAATAATTCAATTTTAAGAGAGCTAAAAATTTGCCAACGACTATCTAGTAAAGTCCATCTCCAACAATTAAAATATTTTGGGCATGTTATGAGAGCAAACACAGAAAACATGGAAAGACTCATAATACAAGGAAAGGTAGAAGACCAAAGATTACGAGGAAGATTCCCAACAAGATAGATAGATCAAATTACAGGAATATGCCAAAGACCTAAGCATGAATTAGAAGAAATGACCAGAGACAGAGATCTCTGGAGACGGACAATACACGACATCACGTCGACCACTACACTCCCCCTGGGGGTCAGGATTGAAGAGAGAGATAGACACCAGCAAAGAAGAATAAAAAATTAGATCAAATTAGCCAAAGAAAAATGCATAAGAGTGGATGAGAAAATAATATAATTTAACATTACGATGCACCTATGTAACCTATGTGAATATAAGTTTTCCAAACTGTTCTGTATATATGTATAATTTTTTACTTTATTACAATCATTTCGTATATTCTTTTATTTAACTATGTGACGCTTAAGTGAGTAATTATATAATTAATAAAGGTTTTAAAGTTAAAATAATCTTTGTAATTATATTTATTATTGAGTTAATGCCTCGACAACTAAGATCATTGGCATGGTACAGTCAGGTACCTAGTGTAGTGTGTATTTCGGTATGTGTAGAGTAATTGTCTTGATACTTAGCAAAGTCGACGTCATTGCCTTTGCTAAGAGACGCTAATTGTATCCGAACGTCTGCGGTTCCTCCGGTGAGTACCGATCGCACAAGGATAGAAATTATTTTCATTCATTAATTTTTAATAAACGAAAATTTCTCCATCCAGATGAGATTCGAACTCACGACCTTTAGGTTTAAAGGTAGGCGCTCTTACCACTGAGCCACAGAGGGTGTTAGTCTTTGTAATTAATATTTATTTATACTGTAATCTGTAATAAGTATCTATAGTTTCACATAGAGATAATATATGTATGTGATCTATTATAATAATATGTATTAAAATGTAGTACAATATTGAGAATGTTAATAACTATAAATACTTAGGAACATGGATAACATCAGATGTAGACCAAACCAAAGAAATTAAGACACGTATTGAAATAGCACGCACATCATTTATTAAACTTAAAAAGTTTCTTTGTTGTCGGGATATAAGGTTAGAACTACGCCTGAGAATGCTTCGATGTTACGTGTTCTCTACTCTTTTTTATGGTCTGGAAGCTTGGACACTAAAACAAGTTCATCTGAATAAGTTGCCGCCTTTGAATTTTGGTGTTACAGAAGAATCCTTCGAATATCATGGATTCAAAGAATGTCAAACATGGAAGTAACTAGAAGGATAGGAAATGAGGCGGAAATAATATTAACTATTAAAAGACGAAAACTTGAGTACTTGGGACATGTGATGAGAGGGCAAAAAATACGCATTATTACAACTTATTATGCAGGGTAAAATCCGAGGAAAGCAAAATGTGGGAAGACGAAGAATATCCTGTCTTAAGAACTTAAGGGAATGGTTTGAATGCAGTAGTGCAGAACTTTTTAGAGCGGCAGTCAACAGAGTCCGCATAGCCATGATGGACTACCTTCGATAGAAGATGGAACTTAAAGAAGAAGAAGACAATATTGCCAAAAATATAATCTAATATCATTGTTTAATAAATTGTGCGTACCTATATAAGTATTTTTAGGAACGCCACTGCTTTGTTTGGTGAGGCTTTACTGTTCCTAAAAATTTCCGCTACTATAGTGGAAACATACTATAAGATGTGAATGATGTAACTGTTTTACTGATGTAATCGTATTTTATTTTCACAAAATATTTCATTATATAATCATGGATTTAATTATTTAATATTTTAATATTAATATTATTAAAATATTTTTATTCATTATCTTCCAAAAAATTGCTTTCAAACTAACTGTGAATGATTTTAATCTATAAATCATTAGTAACATTATTTAATTATTCCACGGTAATTTATTACCTAACCTAATTAACAACTAGCTAACTGAATAATTAATTTATAGGTGCTTTCAATAATTAATGAGATATAGTAAAGTTTTGTTCAAAAGCTCAAAAGTTACAATTATTTACTTTTATTTCAAATTAACGAATACAAACTAAATAGGGAGTGCGAAATATTATACAAAAATATACCCCTTATGCACCAGAACCAATAAGAGTGGAATAAGAAGAAAGGTATTTTTGAAATGTGTAAATATTTATTTCGTAGCTAAGCGTTTTCGGCTTACAAAGCCATCTTCAGTGCTATGCTACAATATAACAATGATATATATATATATATATAAACAACTAATTTCCTCCTCTTCTTTCTCTTTATAAGCAATTCTGCTTGTTCATTGACGAATTAATACCTCTATGGAGGGTTGTCACTCCAAATTTTTGGGCGGTCGTCCGATACTTCTTTTTTTTCTATAGTATGTCTATTCATTTATACACTGTACGTTACATATTATTGTTCTAATGTCTTTACTTCTCTTTTGATCTCTCAGCGTATTTCGTGTAATTCTTCTCAGTACTCTTATCTCTACCGTTCCCAGTAGCCTTTGCGTTGTGGCCGTGTCGGGTCTTGTTTCTGAGGCATATTTCATAATTGGTCTTACATTGGCTTTATAAATTTTGGACTTCTTCTCAGTGTTAATGTGCCTGTTTTGCCATATATTGTTATTAAGGAATCCTGCCAGTCTATTTGCTTTTTGTACTTGGTTTCTCACTTCTTTGTCCAGGTCTCCATAGCTAGACAGTGTAATTCCCAGGTATTATATTTCCATTACTTCTTGTTTAATACTGATGTCGTCAATTTCTATTTTACATCTGATTGGTTCTTTGCAAACTACTATTGTTTTAGTTTTCTTAGATGAAATTGTCATATTAAATTATTTTGCTCTTATCTTAAATCTGTGAACCTGCCTTTGTAGACTATCTTCATCTTGGGCTATCAATATTGCGCCATCTGCGAAACAGAGTATTTTGATTTCTTAGTTTCCCATTCTGTATTATCTTCATTTTATAACAGTTTTGATGATTTCATTCATGATTCAATTGAGGAACATGGGGCTCAATGAATCCCCTTGTCTTATTACGCTGCCTATTTCTATAGGTTCTGTAAGTTGTCCATCTATTCTGCCTTCCATTTTTGTTTTTTTTTGGTAGATCTTCTCGATAGTTTTTATAATATTTAGAGCAACTTCTCTATTATACAGAAAATGGATTAGATCTTTGAGTCTTACTCTGTCAAACGTTTTCTTTAGGTCAATCAGACACAGAAATGCTGGTCTATTATACTCTATTCATTTCTAAGTAATTTGCTTTATAAAGAATATTGCATCTGTACACGATCTCCCACTACGAAAACAGTGTTGTTCATCTGCTGATCTTATCCTCTGATTTATTAGCACTTGTAAAATTTTAGTTGTAAGTTTTAGCATATTATTTAACAAGTTTATACCTCTGTAGTAGTCTGGCCATTTTAACTCCTTTTTTAAATAGTAGAATTAGTTTGCTCGTTCTCCATTTTTCCGACATTTTATTGTGTTTTGTAATTTTATTAATTAATGTTGTTAATTAATCTGTCATTGCTGCTCCACAATCATTCAGTAACTCCTTTGGTATCTCGTCTTTACTTGCTGCTTTTCTGGTCTTCAAGTTTTCAAGTATTTTTCGAACTTGCTGTACATTTGTATTAAGCTCTTCCTTTGTGGTAATAGCTGGTGTTTTCGGTTCTAGCGTCATTTGTTCTTTTTCTGTATATTTATTTTTTAGGTAGTCGATCTACGTATCCTTTTCAATATGTTTTGGTTCTATTAGTTCTTTTACCTCCGTTCTTTGACCTATTATGAAGCTCCGTATTTCCTTTTGCAGACGAAAAAGCGTCTTTCCATTTCTTTCGAAAAGCAATTTTTCTTTTCTTTGCATTTTTCCTTAATTTTCGTACAAATTCATGGAGTGCTTCGACTGGAAAATAATATATTTTTATGTAACAATAAATCACTTAAAACTTTGTTTTCAAAACTTCCAAAAAATTTATTTTAAACTCTTATCACTACAGCTGTTTCGGTCGATTGCCTTTCTCAAGTGATCTATTTTTGGCATGCGTTTACACTTTATAGTCTTTAATGAATTAAGGTGGAGGAGAGAAGAACTATTTGTTTCAAGTTGTTTATTCAGAATTATGTCTGTGTTTTTTAATTTGTTGATTTCTGTAGATTCCTTCAAAATAGCTTAAGGCCTTTATTTTGAATGTGAAGAATTTTACATTTGTCATTAAAAGAATGATTATGATCTAGAATGTGAAGTGCGTATGTAGAATCTGTTTTTTTCTATTATTGAAAGCTCTTTATGTTCTGCTATTCGTTTATTAAAATTTGTACCAGTTTGACCGATGTAAGTTTTGGGTAGTCGCCATATTTAGGTTTGTAAACACCATTGTGTAAATGTTTTTTATTTTGGCTCTTGTTGTTTTTAATATATTTTGCCCAAGTTGTTATTTGTGCTGAAAGCTGGTGTTATTCCTTTCTTTTTTATATGTTTGGCTATTTTTTTGTTATTTTAACTATATATGTAGTCGAGCAGAAGGTAATGGGTTTTTTTTTCTGGTGGTGGTTCTACTAATTTCAGGGCTTTCTTGTGTAGTTTGTGTATCTGGAGAGTAGGGAGGGCGAGTTAAGTTTCACAGCACTTAGGCCACAATTGACCCATTGTGCATCCTCCCAGGGAGCTGTCGCCCTTAACTCATTGTCCATCCTGCAATTTATAGGAAGGTGAACAAGTCACCAAGAGACATCTCTCTTATGTGGGCTGGTGTTGACCAGGACTCGCCGACCGAGTACTCTCGTATTAACGATAACTCCGGGTATTCACATAGGACATGCTCTACAGTTTCCTCTTCTTGTTCACACTTTCTACATAGAGGTGTGTCTACTAGCCCCAGTTTGTGGAGAAGTACTTCTTTGATGCTGACTCTTCAAGGTTACTTAGTGTTACCCTGACAAGTTTACATCCTTGCCCTTCTTTCTATCTTTTTACGGTTTGTGTATGGGAGTGACATTTGACAATTTCCGCGATTGTTGTAGTTGACCAACCAAAAAGATCTCCAGGTCCTAAGAGTCTTAGGCTGCCGCCTTCTTAGCCAATTGGTCAGCAATGCGTTTGCCTTTATTCCTATTGTGTCCCTTAACATACCTCAGGATGATGGTATTACCATCTGAAGCCTGAGTTAGTAACTCGTGACACTCCATTACTAACCCTGATGTGATATGTGGTCTATTCAAGGTTAGTTGCGGTTGTCTGTTATCTGTGCAGATCATTATAGTTTCTCCTGCTATACCTTTCTGGGTTATCTGTTTTAGCCAACTACGCTGGCTTTTTTGCCCATACCCCACTTTATTCTTAGGTTTAGTGATCTGGAGTATATCCCGCATCCTTATATTCGTGATGTGTTCTTGCCAGGAGATCTAGAAATAATAGATTATCTGGCTGCCTATTGCACTAGTTCATTTAGCATTACCCAGGGTGCACGTGTAGTATTCTACTACAGACGCGAACTAGCTTTACACCCGTTCCACCGCCGAAACTGCGAAGAAGTCATTTTCTTCTCAGAGAATATCGAAAAATTGAGGCTAACCATCAACTACCTATACACCAAGATAAGCTTGATATCGAAATAAACAGACTGCGCTCCAGATATCCTCCATTGATAAGAGCCAAGTACTTACATCAGGAACATTTCAACCTGACCAAAGCTTGGAGAACACAATGGGAGAGCGACTCACCACAGGAAGCACATCAAATGGCCTGTATCGATCAGAAACCGCCAGGCTTTGAACTGACCCGCAATACATGGACAACGCTAAACAGAATAAGAACAAGCAGCGGCAAGCAAGCAAGCAATTTGATTGAACCCAGCCTATGAGAAATGTTCACCCAGGTAGTACGATCATGTAACAATTCATTGGAGCAAGGTGTTTTAATTCGTGTTTAAAAACAGGAATCACCCCACCGTGCTCCAATGCTTTAGACCATCCCTTTCCCCCCTATAGCAATCTGATTCGCTATAGAGGCACAACAATCAGTCAAGTGCTCTTCATGTGGAGGTCCTGGGTAATTGAACCCCAACATGGTTTCCTAACCGTATGTGAAAACAAAACCGTAAGTGCCCGGGTTTTGGGGTTTTTGTTAATTTTTTTTGGTGGCCGAAGCCGGTTTTTGTTAGTATTTTTTTGATTTTTTTTTTGGTGGCCGAAGCCGTTTTTTGTGTTTTTTGTGATTTTTTTTGTAACAAGCAGCGGTAGATGTGCTGACAGCTTATATAGATGGGGAAAAGCCCTTACTCCTGAGTGTGACTGTGGTGCGCAACGACAGACCGTCCGTCACATTGTTGAAGAATGTCCCCGAAGGCGATAACGTGGAGTTTGCGATGAGTTCCTGAATGCGACCGAAAATGTTTTACGTTATAATAATAATACATTAGATGTTCGTTTGTAATACTTCATGTAACGTTTTTATATTGATTTTTTGAATTGTGTGTTCTTATTGTATGCCATACGATAAATAAATATCCCGCATTCTATCATTTTGAAGCCATTAGTGTATATGCAATAGGCATTTGGCACGTTTGTCTCCCTGTACTCTCTTGTTTCGATTTTGTAGGGTTTGATAAAGACAAACTTTGGTTCAATTGAATCGCAGCTTACCTGTAGCAGTGATAGCGCATTCAGCTCTCCCCGTCAGAAACGAGTTCCCAATTGCCCCATTCCTACATCAAGGTTTGCACCCGCTGAGCGCAGTCGTATCATTGTCACTAGCGCCATCTCCTTGACATATATATCTAGAGGCGTGATGCCAATTATCAACTCCATTGCAGCAGTTGGTGTTGTTTTTATGGCACCTGTTATATTTATGCAAGTCATCCGCTGAATATGGTTTACTAAATTGATATAAGGTTGAGTGCTAGAATAAATGAACTTTGAAAAATGAAAGGCAAATATCGAGCACAAAATGTCATTTCACAAAATATAAAATTTACTCACTTGGATGCTTGGTGTTATGGGTAATAGTCATGCTTTGACTTAAAAGATATAAGGGTGGACATTTGCCGTAAAGAATCTCAAATTCTGATTATTCTAAGGATTCTGCACTATTAATATGTACTATAAGCGTTTGTGTGTGAGTGTTCGCGTGTTATGTATGTGTATTGTGTGTTGTATATATATTGCGTATGATTTAAAATGGGTGTCTTTGAGTTTTTAATTCGCTTTTACTAGTATATTATTATTCTTGCTGTTAATTTCTTTTTTCGGTATTGGCTACCAAAGCCTGCTACATTTGGTGATGAGTTTGCTACACATTTTTCTTCATTGAGTAAGATGAAGGCTGCTTCTTTGATTTTTTTCTATTTTATGTCCGTTTCTTACACCATATTTAATGCATCTTTCCTTTTTACCATTACATTGTAGATGTTACAACAATTACAAGAAACACAACCTTTGATTTTACCCCACTCCCCCATCCTACACAAGTAAATTATATTTTAAACTTAATTATTTTACAAAAAGATTATAAGTAACAATCAAAAAGTTATTATGTATCTTAAAAAAATTTAATAAACTTTATATTTTAACATCCACTTTTCATCGTATTTTAAATGTTTATTCCCGTAAAACGCCTGAGAGGAAAACAACCCAAAGTTTAACCTATACAAATATATCATTTTAATGACCATCGATCAAAATATCCGCTCAAAAGTTAGGCAAACTTGTAGATAATATGAGAATAAGCGTCAGATTTTTGCTTGAACGCCTCTCAAAACGAATACGCTTAGATATAGGGGCCCAATAAAATCCAAACGTTTTCAATCTATCACACCAAACTGATGAATGAGCTCCACACCGATGCACCTCAAATTTTATGAATGCTGAACCGTTTTTGAGAACGCATCACGATTTAGAAGAGGGTAATATCGTAAAAATCTAAGCTGCCATAAAAATTTAGGTTATCGTGAAATTGGAACATATTTGAAAGTGTTTTATAAGCTGTTAAAATTTTACTGGATATATTAGAGACTTTTTATAGAAAAGTTTCTCAAAATGTTACTTCGAAATCTTTTTGTGCCTTGATAAATTTAACAAATATTTCTATAAATCGAGGTGGACAAAAACTGAGATAAACTAAAAAAAGACCTTATTAAAAAGATTTATTCTTTATAATTGGTTCACAATTTGTCGATAGCTCACTACAAGTTTAACCCTAATTAGAGAACTGAAATACAGATAGCATAGGCAATACGATATAATAGTAAAAACCAACCTGAAACTGAAGGTTTAAGATATTTTCGACTAACCCACCTTGTATCTGAAGGAATACAATACAGCAATCAACCTTTTAATCCGATTACGTAGGTATTTTGGTTAAAGATGACCGACCAGTGTCGTAGAGTATATGATTGAAATATTTATTTGAACTAAATAAACATATTTTTTAAATTGTACTTATGTAAATTTTATTTTTGTTTTAATAAAACTTTTTTATTTTATTTAAAAATAAAAAGTTTCTTGCCATTTGTAAAAAGATACATTTATTTAATTAAGCGGAAAAGCGCAAAATGTCGCCTGGCAAAATTTTCAATGTGTTTTAAATGTATCCATTATTTTCAAATCCGGAGAAAGCTAATAAATATTTTTGAAGAATTTAAACGCAGAATGAAATATTACATTACTACTGATAGTAGAAAGTCCCTGAAAACTTCTACAATGTTTATTTTAATATGTTATGTAACAGGGGTGAAAATAAAAGAGAAAATATAGTATAATTTTTAATTCGAAATATTGCATGCAAAAGTAACTTTTTATTTATTCTAATGAATATTTCATTCTGCCATTAAATTTTTCAAAAACGCTTTTTAGTTTTCTCAGGATTTGAAAAAATGGATACATTTAAAATACATTGAACATTTTGACAGGCGATATTTTTGCGCATTTCCCCTTAAATACCTTACGATTACAACTACTTTTACTTACCTTATATAATTACGATTAGAAAACTATTCAAATTCAAAATAATAGGATCAACTTCGGAATCCCAGTCGTCTTGAGGGTTAATAATTAGCGGTTGTGTTTCTACGGTAACATCAATTATTTTAACAAGATCCCACATTGTTTGTCCTTCTTCCATTACATGTCTTACTGCACCTTTCCAGTTTTGTTCTGTAATATGTTGTAAAGACTCGTATAACAATTCACGTACAGCTTGTATTTTATATGACGTATTTTTTCTAGCCACATAACTTTTCATTTGTGCCCAAATGAGTTCAATTGGATTTATTTCGCAGTGGTAAGGTAGAAGTCTAAGGACTGTGATGTTTTGCCTTTCTGCCATTTTGTCAACTACGTATTTCTTGAACTTAGATTTGTGTTGCCGGGCAATTTTTAAAAGTTCTGCTTTTACCATTTCATCTTCGTAAGGCAGATAATTCTTCCGCAGCTAGTCAAGAATATCCTGTTTCTTCCACGCAGTCGTTGGAAGTCTTTCTACTAGTCGTGAATGACAAAGTCCATTATCTAATACTATAATTGAATTTGGTGGTATGTGTTCAATCATGTGGTCAAAATACTCTTCGAAAACATCAGCTGTCATCTCCTCGTAATAGTCTTTTGTGCTTTTGGACTGAAATTCCAACAAACCTTCTTCTTCTTCTTCTACTTTTTGTAGATCTTTTGATCTGTTTAATTCTGAAGCTGCCTCTGGTTAATTTCTTGGGAGGTAGATTGCCAACTATCCCTCCATCTTTTAGGTGGTCTTCCGGGGGGTCTTGAACCGGGCGGATTGTTTTCTAGGGCAATTTTTGGGAGTCTATTCTCATCCATTCGTCTTACATGGTTGTACCACATCCTCTTGCGCTGCCTTCCCATCTTACAATATCTTGAATTTTGCACTGCTCTCTAATGTTTGTATTTCTCACTCTGTCTCTTCTTGTTTTCCCCATTATTGTTCTTAGGGTTTTCATTTCGGCAACCCTTAGCATCTGTTTCGTTTTGTTGGTATCTTCGCGCACTTCTATGCCATATGTCATGATCGGTCGTATGCAAGTCTTATAGATTCTAATTTTACTATCTGTGCGCATATACGGATTTGACCAGACTATCTCCCGCAGACATCCTGACAGTGCAGATGCTTTGTTGATCTGACTCCTCAGGTCCTTTACTGGGTCGTGGGTGCTTGATATATCTATGCCCAGATATCTGAATTGCATCACCTGTTCTATGGGGTTGTCCTCAACCACTAACTTACATCTGAGCGGATCTTTTGCTATTGTCATACATTTAGTTTTGTTGGTAGAGATGTTCATATTTAGTAGTCGGCTTGTTTGAAAGAACTGAAAGAGCTGCCTTTGGAGATCATCTTCTGATTCGGCAATAATTGCTGCATCGTCTGCGTAACACACCATACCAATTCTTTTGTTGCCCATTCTATATCCGAGATTAAGAGATGTTACTTTGTTGATAATTTTGCTCATGAGAAGATTAAACAAGAAGGGGCTTAAACTGTCGCCTTGTCTAATTCCTCCCGGTGTTAGAATATTTTCAGTGAATTCGTCTCCTGCTCTAACTTTGGTTACGTTGTTGTTATTTAGGTTATGGAGTATCTTTGTTATACTGGTCGGTGTTTCATTTTCTATTAATATATTTAGAATGTCTCCCAGGCGAACTCTGTCAAATGCCTTCGTCAAATCAATGAAGCAAATATACGCTGGCATGCCGAACTCTATAGCTTTTTCTTTTATTTGTTTTATTATAAATACTGCGTCTGTTATAGACCGCCCTTTTGTAAAACCTTGTTGTTCTTCAGCATTAGTGATTTGCTTTTCCAATTTGTCCTTGAGAATACCCGTGAAAAGTTTCATTGTTGTATTTAAGAGGGTTATTCCTCTATAGTTTTGTGGGCAGGTTTTTTGTCCTTTTTTAAATATGGGATTGTGATACTATTATGCCATTCCTCTGGTGTTTCTGTTTTGTTTAATATTTTGTTAAATAGTTGTGCCAGTTTACTTGCAAGTTCCGGGCCTCCATATTTTAAAAGTTCATTGGGTATACCATCCGTTCCCGGTGATTTTCTGTTTTTTAGCTTTTTGATCTTTGCTTCTACTTCTTCGTCATTGATTGTAGCACTCACATCTGTTTCGCCTTCGTTTATATTCAGCGTTTCTTCAGCATCATATAACTCTTTAAAATGCTGTTGCCATGTCTCTATAGGTACTCCTTTGGTCTGCACGAACTCGTTAACTGGTTTTTTCCTGTTGCGGAGCATTTTCCATACTTTCTTTTGGGCACCATATAGGTCGTAGTCCATGTCGCAAGTGAATTTGGCCCAATGTTCTCTTTTGATTGATTTTATTCTGGCGTTTACTTCGTTTTTTATTTGGACATATTCTGCATGAGCTTTTTCGATTGCGTGCTTTTATATCTCAGGTAGCATTTGCGTTTTAATTCAGAGAGTTCTTTTACCTCTTGGCAAAACCACGGTTTGGTGTGGTTTGTCGCTCTCGTGTTAATTTTCCGCTTTCCAATCGCTTCTTCTGCTGCTTCGTTGATGCATTTCTTAATTTTTTGCCAAGTATCTTCTACTCCCCATTCGGGTTTTAAGTCGATCTCTTTTAGTTTGCTGGTAATCCTGTTCTCATAGAGCAGTTTTGTACTCTCTGTTGCTAGCGACTCTATATTATGTTTTTCGATGAACATTGGGGGTTTTCTGTTTCGTTGCGGACGTTCTAGTAGCATCTTACATAAAACAAGGTTATGATCAGTCCCCAGGTTAGCAGATGTTAGTGCTCTGACATCAAGTACTTGTGACGGAGTTATCACTCGATTTGTGATTATAAAATCTATCATTGATCGCTGGCCTCGATTATTGTTAAAATTGTATTTATGTTGGTCTTTATGAGGAAAGTATGTATTGTTGATTCTCATTTCATTTCTAGCGCAAAAGTCTATTAGTGCTTCGCCGTTTTCATTAATTATTTCTTCGTTGTACTTTTGTTTTATACCTGGTATGACACCGTTTCCGATCCGTGCATTAAGATCCCCGAGTACGATAATTTTGTGTTTCGTATTTATGTTATCTACGACGTTTTGTAGTTGCTGATAGAAATTTTCAGTTTCTGCTGTGGGCTTAGATATGTCTGGGGCATACGTGCTTATCAGGTGTGTTGTGATGTTACGCATTTTTATAGAGATTTTTAATAATCTATCGTTGATGTATTCGATATCTTCGATGTTTTGCGTGTATTTATCGTGCAGCAAAATTCCAACTCCTGAATGCGCTCTTTCTTGTTTAGCTTTCCCGCTGTATGAGTATAAATTCTCCGTATTTTGATGTTCCTTGACCTTTTTTCTTTGTTTCGGAGATTCCGCAGATGTCAATATTGTGTTTCTTCATTTCTATTATGATCTCCTGGTCTCTTCCGTTCCACGACGTAATGTTCCAGTACGCGATTCGTGTGATGGGGTCTTTAGGTTTTCGTTTACCAATTCGTTTTTCCATTGTCATAGCGTGTGTCGTCATCTGATATTTCCGTCCGGTATCCGAGGCTGAATCTTCAGTTCTGTGAGCCAATATGGGTTTCTTTATCCCAGGTAGGTGGCTAGCCTTGCCATGGGGACCCTCCTCCTTTATCCGGGCTTGGGACCGGCAGTGTCATCCGATGAGCTACTCAATCCACCCATCAGACAACCCAGGCGGAGTTCCAACAAACCACGCTTAACAAATCCTTTTTCACTGCCAATGTGAGAAATTAATAATCTACTGCCTTTACCAGCAGGTGGGGAGATACCTGTAGACCAACCTTCCATAAAAGCTTGCCTGAAGCTCAATATATTTTTATCTGACCAAATTTTTGTAGAGTATGACCTGAGTTTACCCACGTTTCATCCTGCTAGAAGATTGGCTTTCCTTCAGCCAGGAATTTTCGTATGGATCTGAAATCCGGGTCGTCTCTACCTTCTTGTAAAATTTTGTTTACCGTCGTTTTATGAATAGGAGAACGATTTGAAGAACGGCATTTTAGAGAAGCAATTTAAATTGCAGAACTTTTTGAACCACAACTACTGTCAATTTTAGTTCATAATTTAAATGGTGAACAAATGTCAAAATCACAGAATTCTCCATTTAAATATTGAAATTTATTAAAATCTACATATTTTGCACTCTTTTATGTATTTAAGATCTTTCAGACTACATAAAATCAAGTGAACATGTGGTTGAACTCGTATTGAATAGCTGAACTTGTGTGAAATTCACACTGAATGCGTGAAAACCATACTCAGAGACCACAAAAATTAACTGTATGGTCAGTTATAGTAGGTACTTATTTAATTGTGCAATTTTTTATCTAAAGAAATTTAACGTCAGATAGTTGGTGTAAATGTTCGGCGTTATTTAGATGAGACATCTCCCGGACGATAAATTGGTAGACAAGGTAGAATTCAATGGCCTCCACGTTCACCCGATCTCAATCCTAAAGATTATTTTTATTAGAGATACTGGAAAAATTCAGTTTACAAAACTTAACCAGCAAGTCTTGCATAGCTAAGGCAATGAATTATCGATGAATCTCGAATAATTTCTAGATAATCATAGAGAAATGTGGTAGACGCATTCTACTAACGATTAGAGTGCTGTCAACTCACAAATGGAGCACATTTTGAACACTTAAAAACGTAACTATTATGTTAAAAAATATTCTAAACTATCAATTGTTACGTTTTAATGTATTTAAAAATAGTTAGTATTAAAAAATGTATTGAAACAATTTAGGCGTTGCCAGACTTCTGTTTTATATATTTAAGACCTTCCAGACTACATAAAATAATAAGTGTTACATATGGTTGAACTTGTATTTAATAGGAGATTCCAATAATGACTGAATATACAGTGTGATGTATTTGAAAAACCAAACTTACTAGTAATATAAGAGAAACTGAAAATCTGGCAACATTGCAAATACCAAATATGGAATCTCCGTATCCCAAAATAGGCGTATCTCAAATTTTGTATAATTATGTCTTGTGATTTACGAGATAATTAGCCGTTTCCAGACTTTTGAGCCACTCTGTATTTATAACTTAAGATATGAGTATACCACAAGTGTTATAGATTTCTTGAGCAAGGGGTGATAAACATATAAAAATTTCATCAAGAAGAATGAGAATGGGTAGTTTGTGCATATTGCTGGGTTCTCACCATCGGCTCCTATTATTTTAAAATCACTTAATACCGCATGTAATTCTCCAGTGTATACGCTGCTTACATTTGGTTATAACAGTAATTTTATTCTTTTATGAACTGTGTTAACAATGCGTATTTCACTTTTAAAACCATCTCTGTATAAAATTTCTGAAATTGATTACTCTCTTGCATTTCTCTGTAGCGTTGCCTTATAGAAAGGCTTGAAATTTAGTGTTTGTTGTAGGTCAATAGAAATGTATTTAAATGTAGAATTAGTATATTCTAAACAAGAGTATCTAAAACTAAAAAGAGAAATGTATTTGTTAGGTCGTTGACATTTCATAAAGCTGATTTTTGGATGTGAATATATAATTGAATTCTTCTCAGAATATCCTGGAGAGATGATACAGTAACTATAAACGGAGTGAGATAGAGTTGTGGGTACCTATCCAATTCCTGTAAGTACAAAAAACCAAATAGCTCTGAGAACTATCACGTGATGTTACTATTCTACACGATAATATATAAGAAGGAAGTTCACCTTGCAGTCCCGATTTATCACCTCGATATTTTCATATTTTTGGGCCACAGAAAAAGGCGTTAGGTGATAATCGTTTTTGTTTGGAAGAATAAGTACAAAATATTCGTAAAGGAATACTTCGAGCAACAGAGACAAGAATTTTTTAAGCAGGGAGTACATTTGATGATAAAACAATGAAATATTTGCCTTAATTGTAGTGGTGATTATTCGTATATATATTTGTCGATAATTTTTGACTCAAAGATGGGTTTTAATGGAACAAACCGAATATACAACAATGGATAAGTAAATACAACAATGGATAAGTAAAAATTTCACACAAAAAAATTGTATCTAATAGAACTAGCCTGTAAATCTATTGTCAGGTTTTAACAGTGTATGTTCACTATATAAAACGTACTTAACTTACCAAAATATATTTGAAAGTTGCAATCCCGGAAACGCTATTTGATTAAATTCCAAACTCTACATTCTCACATAACTATCAAGAGGATTTTTATTGGACTGACTAGAAGTTATTGCTATATGACCCTAGCAGGGTCATTTATGGCAGTGCAATAGACTAATAAAGGACATTTTCGGATGTAAAGTTCAGGTTTATGAACAAGTTAGTAGATAACAATAATAAATTTATGCCACTAGATTATCTTTTATATAAAATTATATATAATACTAGCATATTGTCAAAATTATCTGTGTTTCAATAAAACAGTTCTGAGTAAAATATGATCATCTTTAAACATATATGTTAATAATTGATGGATTCGACCGTTACTTGATGAAAATTCATTTTATGTAACAATAAAACACTGAAATTTTTCTTTTCCAACTTCCACAAAATATATTTTAAATTGTTATCACTTCAGCTGTTTCGGCTGATTGCCTTTCCCAAGTGATCTATTTTCGACATGCGTTTACACTTTATAGTCTTTAATGAAATAAGTTGAGGAGGGGAGAACTGTTTGTCTCAAGTTAGTCATTCAGAATTATATCTGTGTTTTTTAATTTGTCGATTTCCATAGATTTTAACAAATATAGCTAAAAATAAGAGGTTACTCTTCGTAAATGGGTATATTAATTTAAAAAACCCTTAAAAGGGCTACATCAAAAAAACAAACGTTTTCGGACTAAACAGTCCATCGTCAGGTTTAAAATTGCCTAAAATAAGTATAAACCATTTAGTTAAAGCAAACGTGGTTATTTTTAAATTTTGTCCAGGGTTAAAAAGCAAAAATGGTTATACTTACTAGGTTAAAATGCCTGAGCCACCAAATTACCAGGGTAAAAACCCTTTTAAAAAATGCTCAGGCATTTTAACCTAGTGAGAATAACCATGTTTGCTTTTTAACCCTAGTCAAAATTTAAAAATAACCACGTTTGCTTTAAATAAATGGTTTATACTTATTTTAGGCAATTTTAAACCTGATGATGGACTGTTTAGTTTGAAAACGTTTGTTTTTTGATGTAGCCCTTTTAAGGGTTTTTTAAATAAATATATCCATTTACGAAGACTAACCTCTTTTTTGTGATACGTGGTATACAGACAGCTACAGGAATTGCTTTCCTTGTTGAAATATAGCTTAAGGCCTTTATTTTGAATGTGAAGAATTTTAAATTCGTCATTAAAAGAATAATTATGATCTAGAAGATGAAGTGCTTATGAATGTGATTAAGATGAATGTGTGAGATGTGGAGAGGCTCAGAATGAAACTACAAAAAATAAAGACTGGGTGAAGTGTCGACAGTGTTCTTGGTGGTTTCATGAAAATTGCTCTAGATTTAAAGTAAAATGTAACTTTGGCGGTACCAGGGAAGTAATGCCACAAAAAGGGAAGCTTCCCATTAATAGGAAAATTGTGGTTATGAAAACAACAGAATAGACTTTTTTTTTATTATATGGTTATTGTAACATTTATTGTTATGTGAAATATACATATTTTTTACTTTATACTTGGTTTGTAGTCAATGATCCTACCTTTTACCCCTAGTCCATCTTACCCAAGCTACTGGTCCATCTCACCCAGACACGTCCGGGTGAGATGAACCATGCGAAGTTTTGGAAAAAAAAAATCCTTTATTAATAATATTCAATTAGAAAGTAACCTCTTAGTGGTATAAAACTAAATTATTTACCAAACGCTTAAATAATAATGTTAATAAGTTGACAAATCCCGGACTTACCCTTTAAAGTTTTTTAAAAACTGTAATTGTTACTGGAGAGGACAATATTTTTATTTTTGATATTAAATTACTAGTAGACAAAATATAGTGAATTACAAGTAAAAATCAGCCACTATAAGACAAAAAGTTAAAATTGAAACAAAACAAAAAAAACCAACATAAAAAGTGGAATGTCAATAAAATGAGTAATGACGAAGTAAGAAAAAAATATGAAGAGACAGTAACAGTTCAAATAAAAGAGAAATAAAAAGCAGAAGATATAAACACAGAATGGGAGACGAATAAAAAATCAATAGAAGAAGGTGCAAATATGCAAATAGGTAAAAGTCAGGATAAAACAAAAAACGGATAGTATAACCAAGAATGTAGAGAAATAACAGAAAAAAAGTGCAAGCCAGAAATAAATGGCTAAGAACAGATAAAGAGAAAGACAGAGAAGAATATGAAAAATTAAGAAGGAATGCTAAGAAAGTGATAAGGCAAAATAAAAGAGGATGAGTAGACAAAAAAATGCAGGAAATAGAGGAGAAAAGAACAACCAGAAATACGAAAAGTTTTTACAAAAAGATTAAAGAACAAAAAAAAATACAAGGGCAAAACAAACGGAATAAAAAATATAAAGGGAATAGTGATAATAGAGGACCAAGAATACAGGCAAGTATGGAGAGATTACTACAGAGAGCTCTTGACGGAGGAAATAACAGAAGAAGAAATGCATAACGAGGAGAAAACGGTGCACGAAAAAGCAGCAGATAAAGTAGATGAAGTAGACATCGAAATTTCAAAAGAACCAGCATTAGAGGAATTGGATGAAGTAATACAGAGAAGCAAAAATGGAAAAGCCCCTGGTAAAGATGGAATTAACATGGAACTAATAAAAATCGGGGGAAGGGAACTAAAAGAAAAAATACTGGCACTATTGAAAAATATATGGAAAGAAGAGAAAATGCCAGGTGACTGGGAGGTAGGGCAGATCATAACAGTACATAAAAAGGGAGACCAACAAATCTGTGAAAATTATAGAGGAATAACGTTACTAAATACAACATATAAAATATTGACATCAATAGTAAAAAAGAGGTTATCAAAGATCACAAAGAAGACAGTAGGACAGTACCAATGTGGATTCACAGAAGGAAGATCTACAATAGATGCAATACACACAATAAAACAAATAATGGAAAAAGCAAACGAGTATAAATTAGAATTGGAAATGTTATTCATAGACTTCAAACAGGCATTTGATTCAATTAAAAGGAACTAATTAATGATAGCACTTAAAAAATTAAAAATTCCACATAAACTCAGAAAATTAATAGAAATAACAATGAGAACTACAAAAATAAGCATAAAGACACAAAGAGGGGAGACAGAGGAATTCAGTATAAATAAAGGGATGAAACAATGAGATGCCTTATCAACAACGCTATTTAATCTAGCATTAGAAAATGTACTGCGAAATATAAATAAAAGAAATCTCAGAACAAGAGGTTGTCAAATAATTGCATATGCAGACGATATTGCTATTATTGCAAAGAAAAGAAAAATAATGAAAGAAATGCTTAAAGAAATAAGAGAGGAAGGGGAGGTAATGGAGCTAAGATTAAATCAAGAATAGACAAAAATATTAAGATTAGGTAAAAAACCAATGAAAGAAAAAATCAAAATGGGAAGTTCTCAGTTTAAAGAAGTAGAATACTTCAAATACCTAGGAGTTACAATAAGTAAAACCGGAGAAAGGAGATCCGAAATAAAAGAAAAAATATTAGCAGCGAATAAAGCTTATTTTGCAAAAAAAAGATTACTTTAAAGCAAAACACTGACTAAAAAAAGTAAGATGAGCATTTATAACACCATAATTAGACCAATATTATTATATGCAGAAGAAACAATGACGATGGTTAAAAAAGATGAAAGAGACTTAAGAATTGCAGCGAGAAAGATTATGAGAACCATACTAGGACCAATTAGAACAGAGCAAAATGAATATAAAAGCAGAACAAATGCAGAAATTAAAGAAGAACTTAAGGAAGATATCGTAACTAAAATAAAGCAATGCAGGGTTAGATGGTTAGGTCACATTTGGCGAGCATGCGATGAGGCAGTGACATACGCAATGATAGAATGGAATCCAGAAGGAAGAAAGAGAAGGGGAAGACCGAGACCAAAGTGGCTGCAAGAAGTTGAAGAAGACCTCCAAAAGGCAGGAGTCAGAGAATGGAGAGGAAGAACTAAAGACAGGAACAAATGGAGAGATATTGTCAAGAAGATAAGATAAACAAAAAAGACTGATCCCCTTAAGAAATAGAATCTAGAAAGCATTTGCGGTTTAACCCCACACTGGGGTGTATAGCCATTATAAATATATATATATATATATATATATATATATATATATATATATATATATATATATATATGTATGTATTCATCAGTTCTCTAAAATAATACAAAGATGACATAGAGTTTATAAGAAATACAGATCTACTAATTTATTACTTACAACTCAATATGTAGTATTAAAGATGTTATTGTATATGTACTTAAGATTACTCATAAATTTAGAACTAACTTAAAAAAAAAATTAAACAAAAACGTGCAAAAAATAATATTCGCAGAAACGAAGATTTACAAAAACTTTAAACGTACATTTGGCTTCATTTAGAGATGGTTCTCCAATGAAGACAAACAAAACACTGATTTATTGAAATCTACGCAAAACGCCGTGACGCGATACCGAAAATTTTTCAAGGGCCATATGTTCAACAAATTCCAAGGTTTGAGACAATGATGAACTTCTACGGGGGTCATTGAAAGATTAGTTGGACGGGTGGATTTGTATGACGGAAAAATTTGATACGATTTTTTTTTTGTAAATTATGTTTTATTGAAACTTAGAGATCTTTGATGATTATGTTATTGTTTTGAATGGAAAATAAGGCTATTTTAAATGATAAATATTGGTATTATTTATTTCGTAAGATGAGAGAGTGGTAAACCTGGCTCAAATTGTCGATGTCGGTTCTTTTGTTTATTGCAGATGGGTTTTTTTAGGATCTCACACATTTCAATAAAGGAGCGTTTTTGATGGTTATTTTGTTTCGCCAGTATTTTAGTATTTGGAACGTCTAATGTCTTTGGGGTTTGGAAAGTCTAATGTCGCTCTTATGTGAAGTTATACGCCCTAGAAGTGAACGACTGGTTTGGCCAATGTAGCAGGAATTGCATTCAGAACAGGGGATCTGATAGACAACATTAGTGTGCTCTAACGAGCTTAGTGGAGTTTTGGACTTGGAGAATAACTTTCCAATGGTTTTAGTGTTTTTTAGGGATATTTTGACAGGTAAGTTTTTGAATAGTTTAGTAAGCTTGTTCGTAATTTGTGGAAAATATGGAAGAGAAGCATATTTTGTGGCTGGTTTTGGGGTTAATGGGGAATTGTCAGTCTGTAAGCTATTGGGTATGGAGGGTAGTATTGCACCGTTAGGTGCTTCCAAAATAGAATGACCATAGCTTTTAGAGAAAATATATCTGTTGATGATGGATATGGGGTAAGAGTTATCAATGAGGATGGATTTGAATAAATCCAAAGATTCCCTCTTGTACCGCGTATGGGTCAACGTGTGTACTCTAAAGCTAAGAGCTTGTACAAAGTTATGTTTGTATCTGATTGGGTGTGTAGAGTGGTAATTTAAGAACCAGTTACTCGCCATTTCTTTCCTGTATGACGTAGTGCCCAATATGTTGCTATGTGTGCATATGATTCGCATGTCCAAAAACGGTATGCTGTTATCAACCTCCAATTCACATGTAAATTGAAGGTGAGGATCAACGCTTTTGAAGACTAATAACGTGCTTGCAAAGGGAACCTGGAAATCTAACTTACTGATACTCTCATTGATAAGGTCGTCGAGTACGAAATTAACTAGAATGGGGGAGATGGACGATCCCATGGGAGTTCCAAAAATTTGACGATAGTATTTGTCATTAAAAATTAGAAAATTGGTGTCAAACGTCAGTTTTAATAATTCCGAGAATGTTTCCCACGATACTGGACTGTGTGGTTGGATTTCATTCCAATGGTTCCGGAGTGACGTGACGACGCTAGAGAGTGGGAGATTAGAAAACAGGGATACTACAGGGATACTATATATATATATATATATATATATATACAAGTAAAAATGGCTCTCCCTCTCCGCTGACGCCGCTTGGTTCGTAAATATTCCTCAAGAACAATAGCATTACTGATTCTTAGTATAATCTTATACCAAAATCTAAGGTAATTGTTTTTCTTCAATGTAATGAGAACTTTTCTTTGAGTCGTCTAGTATTTTACTAGTTTTCCCAGTCTAATAGAATAATTATGAGATATTTTGTAAGAATAACTCTTTATTTTTACAAAATTCTTCTTAATAAATTTTAAATAAAAAATTGTTATTGTACTACTATAAATATATTTGTCTTAAATAATGTTATTAAGTTTTCATTTACAAAAATCAAAATATCCATATTTAAACAAATATTGAACTTTACAAGGAAACACAATGAGCATATTAAATTTAAAAAATGCTTTTATATCTGCCCCAACTTTCTCATAACTTTAAAACACAATAAGGAACTTTTCTTATTTGAATTAATTCCGTATTCGAATAAATCCCGGAGCCATTTTCCTAAATAGATTCTATTGAAGCGAAACCGTCTCTGTAGAGAATTTTAACAAAACGCAGAGATTATGAAAGGGAATTTCCGTATAATTTGCATATAGATATGCCTAGTTCTCAAAAATTATGCACCCCTCAGCAAAAAAACACTCTTTTGGTCTTGATTTCCATTATTTTCAGGCCAACGTTCTAATGGGTATTGGAAAGAATTGCCGTTTTTTGGTTGTGTAGTCTACTAGATTTTCGTTGTTACCTGTTGCTTTTACTTGAAATATTCGAACTCTTTGAAACTTGGAATGTATTTTATATATATATATATATATATATATATATATATATATATATATATATATATATATATATATATAATATATATATATATATATAGCAAAAAATACGACCGTTAATTAAATTTAAAATATATTCAATAGTTGAATAGCAGAGGTTGTATCGGTCAATAATAGGCAAATGAAAGTCGTCAACTACTTCATTGATTTAATTGAATACGTTTCGCTTTTTTGTTTTCAAAAGCATCATCAGTTCACTAGAAATAAAAGATTTAAAATCTAAGTAAATAACCTAAAGGGTTTATACTTACAAAAACAATTTGTAGGTTTTTTTAAAGATGTTATAAACACTCTACGATAACTTAACATTAAGAAACTTTAAAACTAAATGATAGAATCGAAACAAAAAACACACAAGAAAAAACTGAAAGAGCACTATTGTTTATTTAATTTTTACCGATGGCTTCATCTCAATGTGGGTGTAAGCTCTTTCGACGATAAAACACAATAATCTCTTGGATTGTTTTCTATCGGTTGTAGGCTGTCATATTTGCACATGTGGCATGTGTCGTACATGTGTTTCTTTGGAAAGCAGTGAGGTACAAGTATTAAAAAAGTTAGTAAACAGAACGGGGACAGCCCTATTTTTACAAAGGAATATTTTTTTTCCCTTCTTTTCCTTTTCTTTTTTCCTCGTCCTTTGTCTTTAAAAAACAAACATACAAACAAAAAAAAAACAAAAAAAAAATTTTAAAAATAGGGAAAGAAGAAGGGGAATTAAGTTACTATCTTGTAAGTGTTTTTTTTTTTATTTGTTGTGTATGATGAGAGAGTGATATATCTGGCTCAAGTTCTCGATGTCGGTTCTTTTATTTAGGGATGATGGATGTTTAAGAATTTGACACATTTCAAGGATAGAACGCTTATGATAATTTTTTTGTTTGCACAGTATTTTGGTATTACTGAAGTCGATACTGTGTTTGGTTGAAATGGCATGTTGTGCAAGGGCACAGGATGGTTTTGTAATCCTAATGTCGCTTTTATGGAACGTTAGTCGACCTTTAAGAGAACGGCTGGTCTGGCCAATGTAGCAGGAGTTGCACTCTGCACAGGGTACATGATAGACGACGTTAGTTTGTTCTAGAGGGGCCAATGGAGTTTTTGTCTTAGAAAATAACTTACCTACGGTTCTGGTGTTTTTTAAAGCTATTTTGACAGGTAAGTTTTGGAAAAGTTTGATTAACTTGTTCGTGATTTGTGGGAAGTACGGTAGCGAAGCATATTTTATGGTTTGTTCAGGAGTGAGAGGGGACTCATTCATTTGTATTCTGTTAGAAATGGACGCTAATGTTAGCCCATTGGGTGTTTCAGTGATGGACTGCCCATAGCTTTTGGAATATAGAAATTTATTGATAATGGATGCCGGATAGGAGTTATCTATGAGAATAGACTTCAGTAGATTGAGAGATTCTTCTTTGTAAAGCGGATGTGTCAACATGTGTACTCTAAGGCTGAGGACTTGTACCAGGTTAAGTTTATATTTGATTGAATGTGTCGAATGGTAGTTTAAGAAACGGTTGCTAGCCATTTCTTTTCTGTACCAGGTAGTGACTAATCTATTATCTGGAGTGCGAATAATTCGCATATCTAAAAACGGGATACTGTTCTCAACCTCCAATTCACAAGTAAATTGTAGGTGAGGATCAAAGCAGTTAAAAACTGATAAAGTGTCGTCCGTCTTGTTCGACGGTGTTGCTAAAATCAGATCGTCGACATTAGCCCCAATGGGCTAACATTAGCGTCCATTTCTAACAGAATACAAATGAATGAGTCCCCTCTCACTCCTGAACAAACCATAAAATATGCTTCGCTAACGTACTTCCCACAAATCACGAACAAGCTAATCAAACTTTTCCAAAACTTACCTGTCAAAATAGCTTTAAAAAACACCAGAACCGTAAGTAAGTTATTTTCTAAGACAAAAACTCCATTGGCCCCTCTAGAACAAACTAACGTCGTCTATCATGTACCCTGTGCAGAGTGCAACTCCTGCTACATTGGCCAGACCAGCCGTTCTCTTCAAGGTCGACTAACGTTCCATAAAAGCGACATTAGGATTACAAAACCATCCTGTGCCCTTGCACAACATGCCATTTCAACCAAACACTATCGACTTCAGTAATACCAAAATACTGTGCAAACAAAAAAATTATCATAAGCGTTCTATCCTTGAAATGTGTCAAATTCTTAAACATCCATCATCCCTAAATAAAAGAACCGACATCGACAACTTGAGCCAGATATATCACTCTCTCATCATACACAACAAATAAAAAAAAAAAACACTTACAAGATAGTAACTTAATTCCCCTCCTTCTTTCCCTATTTTTAAATTTTTTTTTTTTTTTTTTTTGTTTGTTTTTTAAAGACAAAGGACGAGGAAAAAAGAAAAGGAAAAGAAGGGGAAAAAAATATTCCTTTGTAAAAATAGGGCTGTCCCCGTTCTGTTTACTAACTTTTTTAATAATTGTACCTCACTGCTTTCCAAAGAAACACATGTACGACACATGCCACATGTGCAAATATGACAGCCTACAACCGATAGAGAACAATCCAAGAGATTATTGTGTTTTATTGTCGAAAGAGCTTACACCCACATTGAGATGAAGCCATCGGTAAAAATTAAATAAACAATAGTGCTCTTTCAGTTTTTTCTTGTGTGTTTTTTGTTTCGATTCTATCATTTAGTTTTAAAGTTTCTTAATGTTAAGTTATCGTAGAGTGTTTTTAACATCTTTAAAAAAAACCTACAAATTGTTTTTGTAAGTATGAACCCTTTTGGTTATTTACTTATATTTTAAATCTTTTTATTCATATTTTTTTATTTTATTTTATTTTATTATTTATTTTTATTTGTAGTAAGTATTTACTTAGATTTTAAATCTTTTATTTGTAGTGAACTGATGATGCTTTTGAAAACAAAAAAGCGAAACGTATTCAATTAAATCAATGAAGTAGTTGACGACTTTCATTTGCCTATTATTGACCGATACAACCTCTGCTATTCAACTATTGAATATATTTTAAATATATATATATATATATATATATATATATATATACATATATATATATATATATATATATATATATATATATATATATATATATATGTATATATATATATATATATGTATATATATATATATATATATATATTATAATATATATATATATAGGTTAGGTTCAATAAAGATATGTTACATGTGGAACTAGATTTTATTTTCCATTGCAATCAATCAACGTTTTGGCAGGAAACCCTTGCCTTTGTCAAGAGTCTAAAATGTGTATATATATATATATATATATATATATATAATATATATATATATAAGGACAAACAGATATTGTAAAATATGTATATATATATATATATGACTTACCAAAACGTAAAACGTGAGACAGACATTAACGAACTGACATATAAAAGTTGATATCTGATATCTCATTATTTACTGTCATTAGTATATAATTATTTTTATATGGTCGTATCGTTGATGTTTTCGAAAAAGGTAAGGTGGAGATATGTTATGACTTTAAGAGTTTTTTATGATGTTATATTTTTATTGTTTAAATCAGATTGAAATATATTTTATTTGAGTTTTGTGTGTTTTATATATATATATATATATATATATATATATATATATATATATATATATATATATATATTGATTTCATACGATTAATTTGTTTTCTGTTTAAATATGTTATCCTTTAATAAGTAAATAACCCTTGATTTGTGTGTAAACACTTAAAAACCGGTATGAATGGAATGATAAGGAATGTCAGGTGTTAATGAAATAAATACATTAAACGAAAAAAATAGATAATTTTATAATATAATCGTAGTACTCACGTACTAAATTAAAACTTATTACCATTTTCCTTAATGCCATTTTTAAATTTAATATTCGTTTCATTAGAAGGATCCACGTTAAACACCATATTCGCAAGTTTTTGAACAGATGATATAATAGTATTTCTGTTGTTTATATTAAGAGATGTGGTTGCCATGTCTACTGTACTTTTTAGGAGTTAATGTCTTTATTGCTTTCCTTATTATTTTTCAATATTTTAAAGAGCTTTTGTTCTGTAAGTTTGATATCATTTTTGTATTATTCAAGTTTCTAAAGCATAAGTGGCGATAGATTAATGCTCGAACAAGGCGTAATTTTGTGTTTTTTGTGATGTCAGTGTTCTTCCAATTTTTGTGAGTTTGGCTGTTGCCGATCTGGCCATTGGGATATATCGACGGAACTCGTCTTCGGATCCTCCACTGTTAGCATTAACGAAGCCTAAGTAATTAAATTGCCTGACCACTTCGTAACCTGCCATGTGTCTTATCTCTGCTTGGTTGTTTCTGATTCTATCATAAATTATATCAATAAAATATAGTAACTAATATATAAATAAAGCAAGTAATATATAAATTATTAATAGTTAAAAGTCAATCAAGTAAAGAAGAACGAATATTTTACTCATTTATAAATGTTAATAAGAAGAAAAATAATTTAAAATGGTGGAAGCTGCTAATTGAAACATTGTGGTCTATTTTGGCAAGCTGTTTTATAAAAAGAAGAATAACCATAGGCTAATAACGGAGACATTAAGTGGCGATTAAAACCTTTATTTTGGAAAACAATTTCATTTAGGCATTCAGTGACAGAAAGGTATCTACCAAATTTTGTTAGTAGAATTTAATTATTGTAATATAAACTTCGGTTTAAAGATAGGTTGTTTTAAATTTATATTTAAATATTGTCTGAATTAGATATATATATATATATATATGTGTCTTTCCTGATAATTATAATAAAGATAATTTTAAAAGTGCTTACAAACTAATTCTTTGAGAACCGCGACAACTATATATGTTATTTAAAAATACCCATTGCTCATAATAGAATACAAACAAAATATCATAGCAATATATATATATATATATATATATATATATATATATATATATATATATATATATATATATATATATATATCTTTAGAAAGACAAATAGTTTAGTTAGAAAGAAAAATAATATGTCATATGTAAATTAGCAGCTTAATCATCTTCCATAGGTGCATGAAGCAGGTACAATTAAAACTAGCAAAATTTTAAAACCACCCACATTAAATTATTAAACAGCATGGGAAACTTGATTGAATGAACTCAATGAATCAACTTGATCAATTGAGTATCTAAAGGTTTTCTGAAACAAAGTAGTATACAGGTATTCATAGATGGCATACAGGATGTCGAAATGCATTAAGGCCTCCGATTACAACACCACAAAATGCATAAAGCAGCGAAAAGCTTTTTTACATCTAGTCCAAAATTTAAAGAAATACGATTTTGAGAAAATGTTTTAAATGCGGAAAAATAGGGCTTTTGCAAAATGCTTATAGACGCCGATCACAGAAACGGAGGGAAGAACCAAATAATGAGGTCATAAAGTCACCCAGATCGACATTTACAAGTTACGCCGGATTGTATAGAATCCGGATCGTATAGAAATATTAGTAGCTATATTCTCTATAAGAAATATATCTCCCGCAAGTGATCACAGAAGTGAAAAAGGTACTCCAAAATCTGAAGTGGTTTATCTGAGGGAACATCTAGCTGTCTTAGATGGGCCTAGTAATGAATAAACAAAGATAATTTAACTAAATAATTACTCAAAATAGAGAAAGACCTATTTAGCAGGAAATAATTACATGCAATGGAACTATAAAGACGTATTAGGCTCAAAATGTGGATGTGGATGGACGAACTGGTTGGGTTTTGGGCTGTTGTTTGTTTAGGTGTGATTGAAGGAAAAGGATCTCACAAAGTCACAGAGGTTTTTTAAATGTCTACATGATTAATGAAGTGTAATGTACGAAGGTGAGCTGTTTGTGAAGGTAGAACTGTGATGGAAAATATTTGACCAAGGAAAAGTTCAAGGGTATTAACAATTTGTAGGAGTCGTGTTAATTGGACTTCTCCTCAGGATTATGGTTGATAGTGTATTAGTCAATAGCAAAAGAGGACCAGGAAGAAGACGCAACTCTTGGCTTAAAAACCTACGGCAACGGACGAACATCACCTCCATAGAACCATTCAGGGCTGCTACAAATAAGATTAAATGGGCAAATGTAATGGCCAACGTCCTTAAGGATAAGGCACCGTAAGAAGAAGTGTATTAGTAAGACCTGTGTTGGGTGGAGAATGTAATGATGGGTTGAGTGGAGTGGAGTTAAAGATGTGTTTATTTGTTGTGTGTTGTTTGTTTGTATTGTTGGATATGGTTTTGGTTTTGGTTATGTAGTATATGTGGCAAAAGCATATGTCTGCATTTATATTGTGAGGGTTAAGTGTTTTGTGATTTGGATGAAGGAAGTCGTAGGTTGTGTTGTAGGTAGTGTTGCCCAAATGCAAGAACAAGACGAGACTTAGACAGTTTTGGTCTTGGTCTTGCGCCAATACACCTGGTCTTGGTCTTGGTCTTGGTATTGTGCTCCCGGTCTTGGTTTTAATGTTGGACTCTGACTAACTGATCTGTCTACCATGTATCATGAGAGTCAATCTGTTTCTTAATAAACATTAGCATTTAATAAGCTCACATATGCTAAATATATGTAATTGTGTGATAAGTACTGTCTACTTTTTCCAGCGGTCATTAACAAGCTTGTGGTATCTCCACCTAATTTTGGTTTTTTAGGAAGAAATATTCGTGATTCTTTTTTGTGGAAAGATATTATATGCTTTCTTAAACCTGAAGTCTTTTTTTTATTTATATTTTGAACTTTCTATTTTAGCACCATTTACATTATGCAATTTGGGCATAATAATTTTTAAAAACTTCAATTTTAACTTTAAAAATCAAATTTGCTTCTAGGTCTTTTAGATCTATGACTCCAACTCCCATTACTCTGACTAGAACTATTTGAATCTTCGTGACTCATGTCAAGTTGTAAACATGTCACTCCGAAACAACAAGGATTAAATGAAAAACAATTATTACATTAGACTTAGAAGGAAAGCTCAATTAGGGATGAAGTTTAGTGATGTCGAAATAGTAACTACTCGTTACGTTATATTTGTTACTATTCAATACCCTAAGTACCGAATACCAAACTGACAATTATATATCATTACTTGCCGGCATTATCTGTTATCTGTAATTTGTCCGGTCACTTTTGAATATAAACCGCGTCCTTTCAGCAAATTTTTTTAACCAAATGATCTCATCGCACACTCAGCTGAAACTTTAATCTTAGAGCGATAAGATTTGTGGTGTTTGGATTCGTCCCAATTAAATTATAATAGGGAAAAAATTGAATTATAAGTGGGTGTTCTTAACAGTAGGTATGCTAACCTTATTAAATTCTTTTATCAGCTAAAGTGATATATTTTTTTTTAAGTTTTGATACGATATTACTGTCGGCGTCGCAACGCACGAAGACTATTTTAGGATTATTGTGCGGCTATTCTCAAAATCTGGACAATTAATTTCAGAGCAAAGAAGTTGTCTGCAGGTAAAGAATGTACAAAATATTTTATTTTTATATTGTAATTATGACCTCTGGGTACGTGCCAAATGTGTCAAGTATTCTTTTAATTAATATTTTAATTCGTTATGTATGATTTTGGTATTGTTTGTAATGGGCAAAGTCTAATTTTCCAGATTTTTATTACATATTTTTTGCGTTTCATAGAGTTTCTATGCATATACTCGACCAACTATACTCCCTAAAACGACAACAAGTCTTAACTGCAAGACGCAAGAGTCTCGCCGGCTTAGTCTTGTACTTGCTCAAATTTTTTATGGTCAGTCTTGGTCTTGGTCTTGCTAAAATGCAAGAATAAGACCAAAACTGCAAAACCAAGACTGATTTTGGGCAAAACTGCAAAACCAAGACTGATTTTGGGCAACTCTAGTTTTAGATAATAGGAGTTGGTAGTTCTACTGGTATGATGTTTTGGGTATAGAGTTTCACCTAGTGAAACGGATCGAACATGACATGGTATTGGAACATGGCATGAATCAAGACAAGGTTAGACCTCTTTATGCGATCAACTCCACAGTGTGGGCACTTTCTGCTATTTTGTTACCTATTCAGGTTTTTTCTACCAGAGATCACTTCTTCTAGAAGCCAATTTCCGAATGTTGTTATGGAACCACTTACTAGGGATAAACTTATGTTCCTTTGGCTCAAAGGGAGAATAATAACGCACAGCACTGTCGAAATCTGGCCTCTTTAAGCTTGCTTACATTCTTCGACCTAGGGTAGAAGTGCATAGGTCCCTCTGGGACTCTATACAGGCGAATTTAGACACATGCTTATTTTCTGATGCGAGTTCTTTGCCACAGACACAGAATTCGGTTATTGCTTGGTCTTAACCACGTAGATTCTGGGGCTCTACGAAAGCGCAATAAACCACGTGATAGTTCGAAGAAGGATTAGTGGCAATCGAATCGCTGGTAAGTGCTCACTGACTGACTTTTCAATATCTATCGATTAGTATAGACTACCAGATAGTAGTTTTCTCTATTTAATATATAATCTTTTTTTTGCAAACTTCAAGATTAAGTAGAACTTAGAACTATAATAAAATTTAAACCTTTTTACGGTTTCATAAAATTTATTTTTCTATATTTTACACTGACAACTCGAAGTTGGTGCCTTCCTGTATATATTCTTGAACATTTTTGGAAACAATACAGTACAGAAAACAGTAATATCTACCAAATTCTACTTTAAACTTTCAAACTTTTCGAAATCATAAATAAATGAAATACCCGCTTTTGCACTCCTCCATTTTTATATCTTTTAGCGCAATCTTTTCTTCAAATTCATTCATAAACTTTCCATTCATCGATATAAATCATCCCAATTGAACCAGCGCCTTCATAATGCATGGCATTTATACGTTAACTGCGAAAATTTGGAACTTATAATGGAAAAGTAACAAATGGAAAGCAAATCTCAGAAAACAAAGCAAAAAGTATCGACTTATTAGGTTCTTCTTGCCAATTTCTGAAAAAACTCAACAACTCCGAAGTATTTGCATGAAGACAAAAATTTATTAAGAATGTATTGGTTTCTCTTAGGAACTTTTGATTACTTTTTCTTGGCGTAAAATTTTTTGTTTAGACGTTTTCGTAAAACTTTAAAATATGATAATGACGTATTTGTAAATTTTTAATGGGGTTAAGTTGTTTTGATATGTTTAACAAAGCTTGCTGTTGAAATATTGGCAAAGTTTGGATGAGTTTGTAATCCTCTCTGCTGTTGATCGCTAACAGGTCATATTTTAAAGATTTGAGCCATCAGTTCGGCTTCACTCTGCCCGAAAGTAAAAGCGCTAGCATAGCTCTACTTTTCTTAGAGCTGTTTTAATTATACGCGTTAAGTAATCGAAGTGAATACAAATTTATTATATGAGATATACGTTACTATATATATATATATATATATATATTATATATATATATATATATATATATATATATTATATATATTGCAAGTATTGCTCTTGATGATCTCATTGAGAAATGTTTAAAAATAATACCTTTTCATATTCCATTTGTTAAACGATTTGTAGATGATTTGATCCTAGCTGTACCCAATATGACAAAATAACTGACGTCCTAAATATTTTTAACAACCAATGTAGTATTCATTTGACTCTCGACCTGCAAACATCGCATCGATACAAATTAGGCGAAAGTTTACAGTGGTGATTAAAAACGGGCTCCGGCCGCGTTTTTACCGTCATTATCGTGTATCAAGTAGATATACTATTTATAAACTATTTAAAAATTAAAATATACAGTTTTAACAATTAAAATGAGTGTTCCACCAGATTTATCGGTGAGTGTTCCTTTTTATACTGCTACTGTTAATGGTCAACCTATAAATACTCAATATCAGCAACAGCAAATTCAACCAGAATGCCCTAATCTCCTTTTTCCACAAAATTCACAACCAAATTCAGCACAAATTTTAAACAATCCACCAACAACAATATATTATGTTCCTAACCAAGTACTTTTACAATCTTCCTCAAACTGTCAATACAATCCTACAATAAATCCCACATTATCTACACCTCAAAATGAAGCTTATGATTCTATTGAGATGACACATACATTACAAAGTGAAGAATCTTCAGAGGAAAACAGCGACATTGAGTCATCGGATATCCACGAATGGCAAACTATACAACATAGTAACAAAAAACGTAAAATTAATCCTCCGACACCAACAGAAAACGAAGACACGGTAGTAACCAGCAATAAATTTCAGATTCTACAAAATGAAAACGAAAACGACAACAATAACAGTACAGAAAATACCAACAAAACTCCAGCAACCAATAAACCCCCACCAATTTTTATATATGGTGTTACTGAATACAATAAAATGGTTAATAATCTATCGGAAGTAGCAAAAACAGAGACGTTTTATTGTACAGCATTAAAAAACAACACAATAAAAATAAATTCCCGGGACTCTGAAACATACCGAAAACTAGTAAGACATTTAAACAGCAAAAAAATTGTGCATCATACGTACCAGATGAAAGAGGATAGAGCATACAGAGTTGTAATTCGTAATCTACATCATACAGTGCCCATTAATATAATAAAAAGTGAAATAGAAAAACATGGGCATTTAGTACGCAATATTGTAAATATAAAACACAGAGTAAGTAAGGACCCTCTAATGATGTTCTACGTCGATATAGAACCTAATCAAAATAATAAAAAAATATATGAAATTCAATTTATAAACAACGCGAAAATAGTTATTGAGCCACCGCATAAAAAGAATAATATTGTCCAGTGTACCAGATGCCAATTGTATGGACACTCTAAGACATACTGTAATAGACCTTATCACTGTGTCAAATGTGGAGGCAACCATATGTCAGCCGATTGTAAAAAACCTAGGGACACACCTGCCATATGCGCTCTCTGCAATGGAGCACACACTGCAAATTACAAAGGATGCATAGTATATAAAGAGTTAATTAGCAGTAGAAACAGAGCAAGAGGACTATCATCGCACACTCCAGCGAACAATCAACTGCCATATAACAGAAATACAGTACAAAATAATCCTAACTTAAGCAATCAAAATCACGCGACTTACACACAAGCAACAGGTGGAACAAATGTAAATAATGTCCATAATAATACGAACTCATACAACCAAAATCATGCAACTTACGCTCAAGTAACAAGTGGAACACATGGAAGCAATACACACAATGACATTGGAGAGATGATGAAGAGTTTCCTTAACGCATTCAAATCTATGTTTTCACAACTAATAAATCAAAATAGCGTGATCTTAAACATGCTTTCCACAGTAATAAATAAACTCAGTAATGGAACTTAAGTCACTACGAATTGCACAATGGAATGCCAACGGCCTAGGCAACCATAACACAGAAGTTACTAACTTTCTTGAACATAACAAAATTGATGTTCTACTCATATCGGAAACCCATTTCACTGACAGAACGATGTTCAAGATCCCTTATTACTCTATTTACAACACCAACCATCCTGATGGAACAGCACACGGTGGCGCTGCTATTATTATACGTAACACCATACCACACTATGAGGAAACAATGTATCAAACGGAAAAAATACAAGCTGCAGTAATCTGTATCAGTTCTCAACCACAGTCTTTTAACATCGCGGCAATGTACAGCCCTCCAAGGCACAATATCTCCACAGCAGAATATGAAGACTTCTTTAAACATCTATCAAATAAATTCTTGATTGGAGGTGACTGGAATGCCAAGCATACAGACTGGGGGTCAAGACTATGTACGACAAAGGGAAGAAATCTTAGACAAGCCATAGCCAATACAAACAGCTCTTACTTATCTACAGGGCAACCCACCTACTGGCCATCAGATCCAAACAAAATCCCAGATCTACTCGACTTTTTTATCCTTCATAACATGGCCTTAAATTATTTTGACATACAACCATCCTGGGATCTGTCCACCGACCATACTCCCATAATTGTAACACTATCTACGCAAATTATAAAACGTCCGAATATCCCTAAGTTAACAACATCAAAGACCAACTGGAATGTATTCGAGTCTTACATAAATGAAAATCTAAATTTAAATATAAGATTAAAGCAAATAGACGATATCGATAACGCTGTTCTTATTCTCACCCAAACTATACATGCAGCCGCAGAAGTAGCTACACCCCCTCAGAATGACAAAGAACCAAGTGACACCAATATACCCGTATATATAAAACGTCTTGTTGCACAAAAAAGAAGAGCCAGGCGCATATGGCAAAGAAGTCGCAATCCTATAGACAAAAATGAATACAATAGATTAACACGGCAACTTAAAACTGCTCTACAAGACGCGAGGAATGATACATTTGAACTATTCATCGACAGCCTGTCAAAAGAAGACCACAGCATCTGGAAAGCAACGAAATCATTCAAGAGGCCTACACAGCACATACCACCTCTAAGGAAAGACGATGGAAGCTGGGGAAAAACTGAACAAGAAAAGGCATCAATCTTTGCTGCACATCTCTCACACGTTTTTGGTGCACCTGAACTTAATAACCATAATGACGAAGAACAAGTTAAAAACTTCTTAGACACTGCATGCCCAATGATGCTACCAATCAAATGCTTTACTCCTAATAATGTAAAAGAACAAATTTCTAGATGCAATAACTACAAAGCACCAGGCTTCGACATGATCACCGGGCTAATATTAAAAAAATTACCGAGAAAAGCAATTGTCCTACTAACAATGATATATAATAGTATCATAAGATTAGCCTACTACCCGATTAATTGGAAGTTTGCACAAATAATTATGATAAGTAAACCAAATAAACCACCAAATACTATTACTTCATATAGACCAATCAGCTTACTTCCAATAATGTCAAAAATCTTTGAAAGACTTCTGCTCCAAAGAATCTCAGAAGACATCGAAATTAATTCAATGATTCCAAACCACCAGTTTGGTTTCCGCGAAGCCCATTCAACTCTACAACAGTGCCATAGGATTGTAAAAAACATTAATGTATGCCTCGAAGAGAAAAAAATTTGCACTGCTGCCTTCCTGGATGTAGAACAAGCCTTCGACCGTGTTTGGCATGACGGCCTCCTATATAAACTTAAGTCATCCTTTCCCACCCCTCACTATCTTCTTTTAAAATCATACCTCACAGAACGTTACTTTCAAGTCAAATTCCTTACAGAAACCTCTCATTACTATCCCATAAAATCCGGTGTCCCTCAAGGAAGTGTCCTGGGTCCCCTCCTGTACCTCATATACACTGCTGATATCCCAACAACAAATACGACCACAGTAGCCATGTTCGCAGATGACACCGCCATAATATCCATCGACGATGACCCCCAAGTAGCATCAGAAAACCTTCAAATACACCTGAACCTAGTACAAGACTGGATGAATAGATGGAAAATCAAAGTTAACCATAATAAGTCTAATCAAATTACATTCACCAATAGGAACATCATATGTCCGAGAATCAGACTGAACAATATACTACTACCAGTAAAAACAGAAGTCAAATACCTGGGAATGACACTTGATCAAAAACTCACCTGGAAAGCACACATCTTGGCCAAAAAGATCCAAATCAACATGAAAATGCGTCAAATGAATTGGCTAATAGGCCGAAAATCACAGTTATCAACAGATAATAAACTTCTATTGTATAAGTGCATAATAAAGCCTATATGGACATATGGAGTGCAACTATGGGGCTGTGCAAAGCCTTCTAACACCAAAATCATTCAGAGAATCCAATCCAAAATACTCAGAATGATCTTGAACGCGCCGTGGTACGTTAGTAACAAAACTCTGCATGATGACTCTGGTATACCGTTCGTTGAAGACGAAAACAGCAGACTAACAAGAAATTATTTAGAACATTTGCCAACCCACCCCAACGAGGAAGCAAGACAACTACACCTCCAACCAGAAGTCAGACGAAGATTGAAGAGACAGTGGCCAACAGACTTTATACACTAATTTCAATTTTAATTTTACTTTTCATTTCAATTTTAGTTTTAAATTATAATCATACATTAATTTGATTTGTTAGTGTTAGTATTGGGAGTGTTATCAATGGATAATTTCTCCTCTCATGTATTTGCAATAATCACATTTACTAATAGCTTGTAATAGCAGATTGTAAATTTGCAAACATAATAAAAAAAAAACAACCAATGTAGCCAATTACAATTTGCAACTGCAGAAAGAGAACAAAATAACAGTCTCCCTTTTTTAGATATGATTGTCCATCGCACACATGACAATAGTCTTAAAACAGAAATGTATCAAAAACCAATTTCTAGCAATAGGTTCATTAATTACTATTCCGAACATCCTACAAAAATGAAAATAAACTTAATTTTGGGGCTAAAAAGTAGAGTAACTAGAATAACTCATTCAACGTATAGAGAACAAAGTTTAAAGAGACTAAAAAACATACTAAGTGAAAATTCTTGTCTTGTTGGCTCAATAAATTAATTTTTAGTACTGCAAACTCTCCAACCTCCATCACATTAATCGACAATACCAACAATAAAAAACAAATCACAGTAAAAATGCAAATCAAGAAATAAACAATAGCCTGACAGTTAACACCTTAATACCAATAACACAACAAACTTTTGGATCTTTACCTTATATTCCATTCTTAACACCAAAACTTCTCAAATTATTTAAAGGATTAGAAAACATAAAAATTGCCACCAGAAATGTTAAAACCATAGCACATTTATACACTAAAACTAAAGATCCTTTAACAACTGATGAAAGTTCTAGTGTAGTGTATCAAATACCTTGCTCAGACTGTGATAAAGTTTATATAGGAGAAACTTCTTGAACATTACACAGCAGAATTATTTCTCATAAAAGTGATGTAAAAACTAAGAAATCACAAGCTTGTGCATTAGCTGAACACTCCATCAATCTAAATCACACATTTAATTTTGCACAGGCTTCAATTCTAGAGAGGCAGAAACATGAACAGAAACGGTTATTTTTAGAAATGACACATACAAAAAAATAAAAAATGTGTAAATAGAAGATCAGATATTGAAAAATTAAGTAACATTTATTGTTACATATTAACATATCAATAAATACCGTCAAGATCTCATTTTCTATTGACATCCTTAAAAATGCATATGTGCTTAAGCCAAACTGCTGACTGGATTAATTTATATTTTTTATAGACAAATAAATAAATTATAATAAAAACTATGGTTACTGGTTTTGCTTTCCACATAAAATAACTGTATTTTCATTCATATATGTCCATTAATCAAACCATGACAATGACATATATAGTGACAATATAGTTATTTTTAATAAAAAAATTTTAATATATTTATAATGGTTTGTTTTGTAGAGTACAATATGAACAACTGTAATCTCACGAGTAATAAGTAAGACAATTAACAATTTTAACTAGTTAATTTATATTTCTTTTTATAGATGTCTTGAAAAAGAATTAAATAAAATTCGAAAGCTTGACAGTAAGTCAAAGATTTTTCTTTGTCTTGTGGGCCAAATAAACTGACTGCATCCTCAAAAATCATAACTTATATTTAAATCAACAGTCAAGAATACCACCATCTTATATATCGAAATAATAAAAAACATATAGGATCTAACATTATATATTGAAATAAAATAATGAAATAAAATGCACACTCAAAAATTTTCAATAAACAAAATCTCATATAATGATTCTCAAAATTTTGTTCTACGTATGTGAACCTTCGAAATTAATGGTACAAACAATATTTGTTGAAATCTCAAAATCCCAAATATTATTCTAAATCTCCTAATTAAAATATTTATATCTTTTCTAAAATAAGTGTAAAAATTGTGTTATCAATAAAATAAAAACTGCAGAAAACAAAACTATCTCTCTTTGATGATGAGTGGTCCAAATCCTTGATCCTTGTAGTCTATACTATCTACTCTTAGTCGCTCCCTAGGTAATCAGCAATCTTACAACAAATTATTGCAAGTTTATCGTCCTTAATGATCTCCTTCAAATGCACGAATCGTTCAAATTATGCTAGCTTCTTCTTCTCTCAATAAACTGAATCTCTCGTTGGCCTGAGTGAAAGATGACTCTTGGAATATCTTTTCTTTACGATAAACTGAATCTCTCGTTGTCCTGAACATTGACTCTTGGAATATAAGTAGAAAATATAACTTACAATCTTTTACTGGATCAGCTTCTGTCAGATACACTAACTACACGAAAACTCACAAACTTTCACTGCTACTGCTTCTTACCTCTGTGAAACTACCCGAGAACAATGGCCGTTCGCCTTGCACCCTTGGAAACCAACTGACTATAAATTTTTCTTCCAAAACTAACTAACGTCTCATTCTCAAACCAAACCTCCCACCTTTTCCAATCTCATCCAATCAAAACGCGTCATATGTCTCCCATTTCTTCATTTCGATAACACACAAATTTTTACCTACAATTATAAAATTTCCTAAAACTTATTTACAAATAATATTTTTCTACAATTCTTAAAAACTAACAAAAACCTATCTTTCTAAAATCTATTCTATTGTCGTAATCACTGCACTAATATATTTGGAAAACCCGGTTTAATTGTCTTAAGTTCGCTCACGTCACTCAAATATGTTTTAACAAAGAAAATAATTTATGCATATCTTACGTTTTGTTTAATATAGGTAATCCAAAGATAAAAGGACTTTCATTCTTCGAAATGTTTGTCGTTTATGAATTCGACTTATCTGAATTATTTTAATTATTTGAACTTTGAAATATTTTTAAACAAACCGATATTTTCTTGATTTTACATATCATAACAATATATATTTATAATACTGACCTTTAACCCATTCATGCCCAGCGTTGCGTTTTCGCAACAATTGACATAGCCCACTAAGGCGTCATATTTTGAGAAATGACATGACTTATTCAGGCAGTTAAGGTTTAGATTCATTTCACAACAGTTTCCTTATGTTTTAGTGGGAATTGGTTGCAAAATTTAAGTTTCTATTAACAGATAGCGTATTGAAAGTGGTAGGCCAATTTTGACTTCTGTAAACACGTTTTAATTAGTAGCAAGTCGTTTGTGTATAAATGAACTGGATATATATTAAATTTTTAATAGCAACGTATAGCCTTTCGTATCTTCTCTTATACGTTACTTTTAGCAGTACTTTTAACGTATGACTTATGAGGCTCAGTATTCGATAATCAGAGCACTCTGTTGCTGCTTGTTTTTTAGGGATGGTTATAAATAGTGACTTTAGCCACTCTTGTGCTATTATTCCCGTATCGTACACCGTGTTGAATAAATCTGCCAATACTTCCAAGTTATCCTTTTCCACTCTTTTTAACAGTTTTACTGGTATTTCATCTAATCCATCCAGCTGCCTTATTGTCATTAAAGTTTTTGATAGCATATTTGATTTTATCTATAGTGATCTTTTGTCTCTCTAAATAAAGGATTTAATTCTTGTATTTTCTGCATTACACCTCTTTCATCTTGGAAAAGTTCTCTAACGTACTCCTCTCATCTTGATTTCTCTGAAAAATCTATTGGTAGTACTCCTATTTTGTCTTATATGTGTCCTTGCTGTCTATTTCGACCCATTTTAGTCACTTCTCTTACTTTTTTTTGCATACTTCTAATTGTTCTATCTCTTTACATTGTTTCTTCAAATAGATTTCTTTAGCTGTTTTGATTTTTTCCTTAATTATTCGTTGTATTTCCTTATACTTTTGTAGATTTTTTCTGTTAAATTTTCTTCTCTCTTCTATCTGTAATAGTATTTCTTCTGTCATCCACGGTTTTTTTGCCTCTGACCTATGGTGTATCAAACTTTCTTTAGCTGGTTTCAGTTATGTGTTTTTTATATTAGACCACTTTTTATTTGTATCCATAATTTCTTTGTTGTCAGTTAGTGTCTTTTGCATATTAACATTTACAATATTTTTTAATTCGTTTTTTATTTCTTGGTTTTTTATTAATTTTTAGTTGTTTTTTTTCTGACTTTAATTCTTTTTAATTTTATTTTACGACAGCAACTAATAGATTGTGATCTAAGTTAACATCTGCTTCAGGATAAGTTTTAACTGAGGTTATACCGTTTTTATTTTATATCTGCTATTTATGAGTGTAAAGTTTATCTGATTTCTGACAATGTGGTTTTCTGTATGTGAAAGGGAAGTCCATGTACATAGTATAGTCTTCTCTTAGGAAGCTGAAACCAAGTATTGGCAATTACCATATTCTTTTCATGGCAGAATTCTATGAGCTTTTCTCCTCTCTTGTTTCTAGTTCCTAATCCGAACTGTCCAACTATATTTTCAACTGTACCTACTTCAATTTTTGCAATAATGTCTCCTTAAATGTAAGTAATATGTCTAGATTTTGTTAACTTGATTGTATTGTGCAATTCTGAATAAAACTTTGCGATCTCATCTTCGGACTTATTAGCTGTGGGAGCATAGACTTGGATCATATTAATATTATAGTTCCGTGCTTAAATTTTTAGCATTAATATTATTTCTGAGATTTGAATCACACCTAGCACTGATTTTCGAATAGTGTTGCTTATGATGACAGCTACTCCGTATTGATAATCAGTTTTGTGTCCTCCAATGTAATAAATATTGTGGTTGTTTTTTGGTATCTCTCCATTTATTGGCCATTGTACATCGCTAACCCTAGGTATATCTACATTTAGCCTCTCTTTCTCTTTAATAACATTATGTAGTTTTCCAGAAGGTTATACACATGGAGGGGACCAGGAGATAATTCACTACATATGATTAGAAATCAGATCTATATTCTGGTAAACAAGAGATTTAAGAATGGCGTCACCAGAGTAACGACATATCCTGGTGCAGATATCGGTTCAGACCATAACCCTGTAATAACTGACATCAAAGTGAAGCTCAAAAAAGTCCAAGAAAGCCCCAAAACACCAAAATTAAATATCTCAATATCCAACAAAACGTTAATAGAAAATGACTTAAACAATGAGCTAAAGAAATCAATAAATGAAAACAACACAGAAATATGGAACACATTTAAAAATCTTACCTTGAAAGTAATAGAAAAATATTCAACAACGTTACACATTCACAAAAAACAATAATGGATGACTGATGAAATCCTGGAATTAATGGAGCAGAGAAGGAAACTGAAAGGTAACAAGACAGAATATAAGGAAAAACAGAAACTAATTAAACAAAAAATAAAGGTGGCTAAAGAAAAATGGATGGAGGATAAATGCAAGGAATTAGAAAAGTTGAATAAAAAACAAGATACGTTTAGTATGTTTAAAAAAGTTAGAGAAGTAGTTGGTCATTATCATAAGAAAACTGTACATACTATAACCGATTCGTCGGAAAAAATGATAACAGACGAACATGAAATTCGAACAACCTGGTGTAATTATATAAGTAAACTGTATAATGATGATAGACCCGAAGAACCGAAGACTTTAGTTGAAGGTGAAGGACCAGAAATACTTAAATCAGAAATACTGCATGCTATAAAGTTAGCAAAGAACAAGAAAGCCGTTGGCCCTGATAACATACCGACAGAGATGTTTAAGCTTATAAATGAGGAGAACATTGGAATACTGGTCAAACTTTTCAATGATGTTTATTCGACTGGTGATATCCCTGAAGATTGGTTAAAGTCCAAATTCATAACACTACCAAAAAAACAACGTCCAAAAAACTGTAGCGATTATATAATGATAAGCCTTATGAGCCACACTTTGAAAATATTTCTACGCATCATCCACAGTAGAATCAGAGATAAATGTGAAGAAGATCAGGATGAAACACAATTTGGCTTCAGAAATGGACTGGGAACTCGGGACACCCTCTTTGCACTAAATGTATTACTGCAGAAATATCGAGATCAAAGGAAAGACGTCTTTGCTGTATTTATTGACTATGAAAAGGCCTTTAATCGAGTACAGCATCACAAATTAATTACAATATTAAAAGATAAAGGAGTTGATAGTCCAGACATACGATTCCTAGAAAAGTTATACTGGCGTCAAACAGCGATAGCTTGCATAAACGGAAAATCAACAGATATATTTAAAATACAAAGAGGTGTCAGACAGGGTTGTATACTATCCCCACTGTTATTTAATTTATATTCAGATAGAATATTTAAAGAAGCGCTGCATAATTTGGAATTGGGCGTGAAAGTTAATGGAATTCTGATAAATACAATCAGATATGCAGACGAAACAGTTATTTTAAGTGATGACATGAATGGATTACAATGCCTTTTAAATGCCATTGATACAGTGGGAAGAGAGTTTGGACTAAACATAAACTGTTCAAAAACAAAACACATGGTGTTTAGCCGTTTAGCACATCAAGATGCACGATTATATGTTGATGGTCATATAATTCAAAGAGCATCCAGTTTTAAATATCTTGGTTGCCATATTTCTGAATAACTAGATCCAGATCAAGAGATAAAATGTAGAATCGAGATAGCCCGCACGACATTTTTAAAAATGAGGTCATTCTTCTGTAATGATAACTTGAAACTTCAACTTCGAAAGCGTATGGTTAAATGCTACATTTGGTCAGTCCTCTTATACGGTGTCGAAGCATGGACATTAAAAATATCCACCATTAATCGTCTGGAGGCCTTTGAAATGTGGCTGCACAGACGTATACTAAAAATTCCATGGATGGCTATGCTGACAAATGTGGCAGTCCTTAAGAGAGCAAATGCTGCTCGCGAGCTGCTTGATAACATCAAATGTAGAAAGATGGCCTATTTTGGACACGTAGTAAGGGGAGACCGATATAATATTCTTCAACTTATTATGATGGGTAAAATCGAAGGACGCAGAGGAATTCGTAGAAAGCCTCTTGGTTGAAGAATATCAGAGAGTGGACAGGAATAAACAAAGCTGAGCAACCCTTTAGAATAGCTCGAGACAGAGACAGTTTCGCCATGTTAATCGCCAACGTTAAGGGGACTTGATAGGGCGCGTTAAGAAGAAGAAGTTTTCCAGGCTAATACATACTACTTACATTCCAGGTAAGGGTTTCGCATGTTGACGGCTGAGGAGGCCTTGCGTTCTGATGGTTGTCCTCCCCTGCTGGATTTTTGTCTCCGATTACCATAATTAATAATATCTCTTGCTTAAATAGTGCCAGCTATTATAATTTATACTAGAGATGTCATCAGGGAACTTTAACGCAGTGGTTTCTCGTTGCCTTCTGCATTCTGATGCCGTTGACCACTTTCTTGGTTCTTCCGCCTTTGAGACCAATTTCTCAGTCTCGGGACAACAGAGTGTCCTTCTACTTACTAGCTCATCCGCCCTAAGCCGTTGGCCAATAAATGCTGGATTGCTTATCCCGGCAAAATTACTGCTGCAATTTAGCAAATAGGTCATTTCGGCAGCCTTTTAGAAGAAAGTATATATTATGAAAAGCTTAGAATTGTTACAGTTAAGCAAATATTTATTTGAACTTAATTGGAGTTATTTCCATTTACTCTACCTAATAATGAATAATGGTATATTTCTCAACTGTTTGTTATCATCAAACACAAAATTATATTTAGTTGTTTAGTATTCATGCTTTAAAGATTTTTCAGAATGTTTGTCAAAGTTTACTCATTTTATAATAAAAGCCCTGTCTGCTTACGCTCTAAACAATAATTTCCAACAACGCCATTTCGCTTTAATCAACCTCATTTTACAATGGATTCCATTTTCACAATTAAAATTCCCTTGGTAGATAATTGTCAAAAGATTCTAAATATACGGGGCGGGATGGTTCAAAAAATTTTCATTTCATATAATTTAATCTCCCACAGACTAATTTTGCCATTTAAATACCAACTTAGTTAAGGTAGTAGCTACGCTACCAGCAGGTCAGGACGTTTTTTAATAAAAAATGAATATAAATGAATATAAATATGAATATAAATAATTCCTGGGTAAGTAGAGCATGCAATGCCTATAAGTTTATCGATAATATGAAGGAAACCTTTTTATTTATTAATTGGCATTTTAGCTAGAAAATTTTATTCCAGATCATTCCCAGTAATTTCTTTTGGAATAGTATGATTTTATTATTTTATATGATACTTATCTGAGAAACTGGCAGATAAGGAACATAAGAACGAAGAAATGCAAAAAGTCAAAACAGCTCTAAGAAAAAATGGCTTCTCCATGTATACGATTGAAAAGGCACAGAAATCCCGAAAGAAAATCAAAGATCCAGAAGAACAGGAAAGACCAGTCGGAAAAACTATCCTGCCCTATATAAAGGGTACGACAGACAAAATCAGCAGAGTGCTACGTAAAAACAACATAGAAACTATTTTTAACACCGACAAAAAAATCGCAACTATATTACCATCGGCGAAAACAAAAGTTGCATTGGAAAATCAAGGTGTATACAGAATCCCGTGTGAGGACTGCGATAAATCATACATCGGACAGACAAATCGAAGGATACAAGTTAGACGCGAAGAACATCGAAACGCCATCGAAAGAAAACAGAAAACTTCATCTCTAGCACAACATGCCATCAACACAGGACACAAAATCGACTTAAATGGAACAACAATGCTAGCCAATATCGAAAATAAGGCCAAACGTGTAATCAGGGAAGCCATAGAGATCGAAAAACATCCAAAAAACTTAAATACCAGAGACGATGCCCAAAGACTCCCAAATACGTGGAAACCAATTCTACAGAAAAACGTAGAAATTAAAATAGCGAAGAAGACCCCGCCCACTCTGCGCACAGGACCAATAACAAGAAGCGCTTCAAGGTATTTAAACTTAGCGAGCAGCGACCGAGAAATCAGTTCTCGTGAAACATCAAGACGAAGCAGAACTAATCTGACTTGACAATGGCAAGTGTGACCTTGCCGAAATGTCGTCAAAACAATGGTTTTTCTGAAAACCAAAATTACTTAACGCGGTATCAAACCCGGAAAACAACTGAAATCATATATATATATATATATATATATATATATAATATATATATATATATAAAAATAATTGCTTTCAAGTAGCCAAATAAGAGGCATGAATTTGAATAAGAAGACCTTAAGTTTTTAGCGATAATTTTGTTATAACACTGTATACTTTATTAAACTAACAAATGTATTTTAAATTACATTTCTTGATAGTTATAAATATACCGGGTGGAAACCCCGGTAACTCGATTTCCGTGCACCCAACCCAATATCCAAGGAAAACGTTTTCTTTTGTAAATATGTGAAAAATTATTAGGAACGGGGATATCGAAAAAGCTTTGCACATTTTTTAATCCCGGCGATGTTATTAAAAAAACAAGTTGCGCACTTGAATCACTGCGAAATTTTAACACCTACTATGAAATTTTTTTTTGTGGAAATCTGAAGTGCAGTTTTTGTCCTTGTTAAAACATAATGTAGTCTTGCATTTTTTACACACAACATAAGTTTACCTAGTTACTTGGCATAGCAACCTGGTAGTTTTCAGCGAAACCTTGTGTTATTCCATATGAAATAATGGTTTTCCTTGTCCACACTTGACCAGATGAGCAGGTATAAGGTTTATAGTGTAAGTTATTTAACTTAGTGTAAATTAATTATGTTATATTTATACTTTATTAGACTAACAAATACATTTTAAAATACATTTCTTGATAGCTATAAATATACAGGGTGGAACCTCCGGGAACTCGATTTCCGTGCACCCAGCCCAATATCCGAGAAGACCATACTCTGATTGGACTGGTAAATGCATTTTATTGGTTATACAGTGTAAAATAATCGAGATTACTCACAGATATTCAATTAATTATACTAAACTCGTCCTCTACATCCAAGATGTCGGATTCGCTTTCGCTACTCTCCCCTGTGGTCGCGTGTATTATCAATTAGTCTACGTCATCTTGCAGGTTGTCCGCAGTCCACATCTCAGTTTCCGTTTTCTTAACAACATAAGTGACATAATTGCGCCAATTTTGCTCTATGACGCGTGCGAAACCATCGTCGATCAACTGGCGTACCTCGTCGTTTTTAAAAGTGGTATTATGGGTACCTACATATTGCTTAACTTGGTTCCACACCATTTCTATAGGATTCCATTCGCAGTGATATGGAGGAAGCCTTAAAATATAAACATTATGTTGTGAAGCATACTCATCAAGATGATACTTATCATATTGATCTTTAAAAACACGCGCTGCTTCTAATCGCTCAGATTTCAAATAACACTTCTCGAAAAAAATGTCTTTTTCCACTAGCCATTCCTTGATTGCAGCTTTATTCCAGGAATTATTAGGGAATCTTTCTTTATGAGAGTGGTACGATGCATTGTCCATTACAATAACATTCATGCGACCATTATTTGGTAAATTTGATATTAATGTCTCCTTAAACCATGACTCAAAATATGCAGCATCCATTTCATTGTGATAGTCGCCATCATTTTTCTTTTTCCAGAAAAAACACGCTGTGTGCCAGGAAGGAAACCTCCTGAAAAACCGGCATGCAATAAAACATATCGTGGACCTCGTTTAGTAGGTGCTTTTAAGCCAGTACTTAAACCTTTGAGAAAAGCATCACGACTGTTTTGTATCGTAGTATCGCACCATTCGTAATTTATAGATTGGCCAACATTAACCCACGATTCGTCCAAATATATGATATTGCAATGGTCTTTTCGCAAACGTCGTCTAGTTCTCAAATAATTATGGCGCCAATAAATAATATCCTCCCGCTCCACCATGATGCTTTTTTGGCCACGTTTCTTATAAACAAATCCAATATCTTTCAGAAGTCTGTATAAAGTAGAAAAAGACAACGGCTGTATATTCTCATTACCTTGTATGAAGTTATGTATATGCTTTAAGAATGGCAGCAAATTTTTCATGAAAAATTTACAATGAACAATTCTCCGTAGAATACTTCTTACACCCTCGTCATATGTGAATATTCTAGAATTTGATTGACACACTCGTTTTTTACGTTTTTTTTGGCGATTTCAACATTCCACTCTGTTCTTTTTCTTTTTGAAATTGTAAATGCTTCTTTCGCTAACACCAGTCATCAACGAAGTACGTCTTACAGCAGCACTTACATTAAGTTGTTCCGTATTTTGTAAAAAACACAACACATTTAACACTACGAGTTTAGCGCAACAGTTACATAATTCACCGGATTTAAACTTATGGGACTCCATGCTCTCTGTTGAAACTCGGACTAAATTTTGAAGTGTAGTTTCATTTTCCAAAAGCACTTTCACTCCTTTTTCAATAGCACTTTTCAAAAGGGTGAAATAGGGAAAGCTTGGAGTTTATCAAATAATAATTATGACATAACATAAACAAGTTTATGGCCATATTTAGGTGATTATGTTAATGAAGGTAATTTGTAGCAGAAGTTTTACAAAAGAAATGAAGACCTATTTATAGAAACAACATAACTGTATTTTTAATATTTTACATACAATAGAAAAAATCTAATTTCTATGAAAGAATTGGAAATTTGAATATAATATATAATATCTATAAATAATATCATTTCCAAATTTTCAAATTCTTTCCTAGAAATTATGTATGAAGAGGTGTTCAAATGTTACTCTTATGAATATGATTCAATTGTATATCTCATGTTGACGTTTTATATGCAAAATTCATAGTTTTCGTTGTCAATAACTCATCAATGCCTTTTTATTCTACTGTATACGTATACATGATATAAAATATTTTATTCGTACTGCCGGCAGATGCATTTTCTCCAAGCCGGTCCTATGAGACAATGAGCAATCAACAGCTGGAGAAAACCGACAACCCTGCGCGTTTATTCTCCATAAGAAAAGCATTGCCGTATCTTACTTCAGGACCCCTTTTTCCTTCGATTTTACCCTTCATGATCAGCTGCAACAACTCGTACTTATCATTTTTAGGTATTTGCCCTAGATATGATGTCTTTCGCCTTTTAATGGTGGTCAAAAGTTCTCTGTCTCTTCCCGTTCTGTGCAACAGCATTTCGTTCGTAATATGATCGATCCATGGTATCTTCAAAATTCTTCTAAAAAGCCATATCTTAAAAGCTTCCAGTTTTCTTATTAAGTCAACATTAACAGTCCAGGCTTCGATACCAAAAGGAAGAATAGACTGGATATAACATTTTACCATCCGATATCGGATTTGCAGATTGAGTCTTTGATTACTCAGAAATTTCCTCATCTTCAAAAAGGCTTCTCTTGATTTCTTTATTATTGAGCGAATTTCTGACTTCGGATTTAGATCTTCCGTAATCTCGACTCCTAAATATTTCATTTTGTCCACTTGCTCAATATCTTCATTATATGATGAAAATGCGACAATAAAAACCTTTTAGGAGGCTAATATTGAAGAAGAAATAGCCTTTAAAGCCTACATACTAGAAGGAAGAAAAAGAAGAAGAAGAAGAAGAAGAAGAAGAAGAAGAAGAAGAAGAAGTGAATACAGTAGATATTTTGTTTTCCAGCGCAGCTATTATTTACCGCATGACATATTTAAATGATTATGTTCGGTTACTGGCCTATCTTCAAGATATAGCTAATAATTAAAAAAGTACTGATAAGTTTTTGTGAGGAGCAGTTAAGTTTTTTTATTTCACAGAATTATGTAAGTCTATACCTGAAATTGTATTTAAATGCAATTATCTAAACATCCAATTATATAAATGAAAGATGACGCTATTAAAACTAATAAAACAACTTAAATTAGAAACTATTTGTAGTCAACAATCAACAACTTGTTCATTAAAACTCATCGGTTATATTCCAATTATCCAATATCCCTGTATACACGCGACAGCCGGAGTAAAATGAATTCGGAACAGGTTTAGATTTACCTTTATACATTTTTATTGGTCAAACAATAGTTTTGGGTGTTACTAGTCACACCACTGACAAATAACTGCTGAAATTATTGTTTTTTTGGAATTGTGTGAGTAAGCCTTGAATATTATTGGATAAAACTGTAAACCAATAAAGAAAGAAAGGGCATCTCACTTAGTGATACTTATTATAGTAAATAAGGAGTATTTTATTCATCTTATTGGCGAATCGATAGTTTTGGGCTGGGCTAGGTCTACTAGTCAGACCACTAACGAATATCTGTACCTACATTTGCTGTTTTTTGAAGTTGTATGAGTAACGTAAATATTATTGGAAAAAAGTCTAAACCAATAATAAAGAAAGGCAGTGCCTTTTAGAGTTACTAAACGTGGAACAGGTTTTTTTATTTGTCATGGCAATAAAACTAAAGTTGAGTCTTTAGATTATTATTAGCAAGTCGATAGTCTTGGGTAGGACTGTGTTTTATTAGTCGAATAACTGCGAAAAATATTATTTTTTTTTTAATTGTGTGACTAGGGTAAAGCGGGGTTATATGGGCCACTATTTTTTGATCAAGATATATTTTACGATGTATAAAACATTTTATTAATGAAAAATATATCAATATAATTAGTTATATCAATTAATTTTTTTCAAAATTGTTTCTCTGGATCAGTTAACCTAACCGGTTAGGTTAGGTGGACCATCGGTGGTCCAGTTAACCTAACCTGACTAATCAGATTGATTTTTTATAATTTCCCTAATCAGATAAGATACTGCAGGTTAATAAAAATACATTGTAATTAATCTTTTCGCCTGTATTTAGAAACAAATATTAAAATAATAACAAATATTATATTCAGTTACATCAATATTAAAATAAAACATACTCTCATATCGGCCTTTTGAATATTTAACTAAATTTGGTAAACTACACACTATACACTATATCCTCATAAGAAATAAAACTGGGATCCTCGTCTGTGTATTTAAAACGATTTGAAGGATTCTGCTTCTATAAAAAAATAATTTCATAACCGTTATACAGTTTTTTTATGACTTCTGCAGCATAATTTCGGGAGGTTTCCTTACCGTGCACTTTTACAATAAGGTAATTTCCCACTCCTACGTCGTATTCATTGGGCGGTTTATCGACAATTCAGACATATATTATGCATTTTAAAGTAGACGACTTTAAAATAATATTGCCAATATTGTTGAGTTGCGCTCCTGGGACGACTTTACTTAGAAGATAGTTCATTCTATTACATGAAATCAACTTTAACTTGAGAATCTCCGTCAGACAAAATCATAGCATGTAATTCGTCTTTAGAAAGACAAACACATGCCATGATGACAATAAAATTCTCCTGTTAGCGATTCCATAGTAAATTATGAGGGAAAAATCAGGAAAAAACCTCATAATACTATCCCGACATGGTAAGTATTTGGTCGTGCATTTAGTTTACCTTCAATAACACCAAATTCTGATTTTATATGTTTGTTATTTAAAAAACATAAATGACTTAACGCAACTTAACAATATTGGCAATATAATTTTAAAGTCGTCTACTTTAAAATGCATAGTGTATGTCTAAATTGTGAATATAATTAAGTCAGATAAAATTAAATTATTAAAAGAATTTTTCACTAAGTAACAAAAAAACAAAATTTGTTTAATTTACTGTTTGTATTTTGAAAACGATTTCCGAAGTGGAAATTGAAACGTCAATAAACGTACTTTAACCTTTAATTGTGGCTTATTCCCAGATAAATAGTAATTTACCAGTTCGTAGACAAAACTGAAGATAAGAAATATCCAATACAAAAGAAAAATGTGCTGATTTTGTGCGAAAAGTCATATCATATACATTGAATGAGCAATAATGTGTAGGCGGTAGCGTTAGTCGAGGTATTACTGTATTCAGAATTGTTGATTTTTTTAAAGAGTAATGTAAAAATGCTTTCGCATAATTTTACACTTACCCCTAGAATAAATGAGTTTGAATCATTTGAATTCTTGACTTTCTGCTTATAGGGTTGATGGGTTTTAAATTATTTTTTTTTAATTGTTTGATTAATATTTAATTTTGTTTGGGGGAGGTCATGACCACCGTGACCCCCCCTTGGATCCGCCACTGAAGTTGCCTTTCCCCTGTACCCTTCATATACCAATACCGTATTAAATACGATAAAAATTCGTTGAAGTAAAGTGTAGAAAGTCGTAGTAAGTAGTCGCTTACTGTTTTTACAAATTCAATTAGAAAAAATTAATTCAAATTTGAATTTCAATTTAAATCTTCTTTAAACTGCTTAAGAGGTATATTGAAGCGGAAGCGACTACGAAAATAAAAGAATAATATCGAGTATATCCCATCCGATAAAAAAACAAATATCAGTAAACCAGCTTTTGTGCGATCGATTACCTAAAATAATATTTACTTTGCAGAGACGGTCCACTGGGAACCGTCCGTGCGTCGATCGAGTAGACACAACTTGTATTCGGAGGAGCTACGTCATCCAAGGAACGGTAGATTACCCCATCAGAGCTAAAGGAGGTTTTTGTTTTATGATTTAAAGACATAGGAAAATACGCTCAAATCGGTTGACGACGCTTAAACTTAGAGGTAAATTTGTGACAAATTAATTTCTTGAAGTAGAGATGCCTTGGAAATTGGATCTTGAGGTAACTGAATTACTTTATTTGCTGCGTTTGTTATCCGAAACTTGATGTTAATTTTGAGAAAAACAAGGTTATTAGGTCTAAATAATTTACAGTATTACATATTATGTATGTTACTAATTGTAAGGTTCTTTAAATTATTCTAATGGATCCAGTTTTTAGAACCAATTTCCTAACTTAGACAAGGCAAATTAGCTCAATTTTAATTAAAAAAATGTTATCTAGTTTTATTATTTAAAGCGGTAAGTGCGGATATAATATATAAGATAAAAATTAATTAAATAGCTTAGAACTTCCAGAGGTAATTTGGAAAAAAGTTTTTTTAATTTCCAGCAAAATTTGACATTATTGTTCTGAAGCTATTTGCCTGTGGCATTTTAAAGTAATTACTATTTTTAACATTTATTACATTTAACTGATGAGAGACGAAAATCTGAAGAAGAGTTATGTGAATCAAATTAATGAAAGAATGCAAGTAATACAACAAAATGATGATATCGAAGAGATGGTCAATGATATTAAAGGAACGATTCTGGCAGTAAACAGGGAAGTTAAAACACAGATCAGAAAGAGAAAGCATAACGAATGGATGACGGACGAAATTATGTATCTAATGCAAAAGCGAAGTTAACATAAACAACAACGTTATAAAGTCAAATACAAACAGATACACAAAGAAATTCGCCAAAAAATTAAGAAAGCAAAAGAACGTTGGATGGTGGAAAGGTGCAACAAAATAGAACAATTGCAGGAAAAAGGAGATAGTTTTAGACAACATAAAAAGATCAAAGAAATATCGAATATACACAAAAACCACCACAGAACAAGAATACGTAACGATAGAAACGAAAACATAGAGTCAGAAGAGGAGATAGCAATGGCGTGAAAAAAAATACGCAGAAATATTTTTTAATGACGCAAGACCAACACAACCAACGCGCAAACTTCCTTCCGAAAACTTATCAGGGCCATCAATAATGCGAAGTGAAATAGAATATGCAGTTAGAACCACAAAGATACATAAAGCAACAGGTCCAGATGAAATTAATATAGAAGCAATAAAAACTACTAGACGAGAAGAATATCGAAATCTTGCTAAGGCTGTTCAATAGAATTTATGATACTGGTTACATTCCGCGAGAATGGCTGCAGTCATTCTTTGTGATGATCCCAAAAACAGCTAATGCCACAAAATGCAGTGAACACCGCTTAATCAGTTTAATGAGTCACTTGCTAAAACTCTTCCTTAGGATATTACACTTAAGAATATACAAGATATTAGAATAACTTAGCGGGTCAACACAATTCGGTTTTAAGGGAGGACTAGGAACAAGAGAGGCAATTTTATATTTGAACACCTTAATACAAAACTGCTTAGATCAACGAAAAGATGTCTACCTCACCTTCATCGACTACGAGAAGGCATTTGATAATGTTAAACATGATATCACAATGGAACTACTACATAGGGCCAACATTGATTATTCAGAATCTATACTGGAACCAAATGGCAAAGGTGAGGATTGATCAAGACCAATATACGGATGAATTTGAAATCCGGAAAGGTGTCTGCCAAGGCTGCATACTCTCTCCGATGCTTTTTAATTTATATGTTGAAAATATATTTGCGGAAGCATTAGAAGACACGGAATTAGGCATTAAGGTGAACGGCATACCAATTAGCAACCTACGCTATGCGGACGACATAGTGATTATAACTAATAATTTGGAAGATCAGCACTTATTACTTGATAGGGTGAATAACATAGGTAAAAAATGTGGACTCAAAATTAACATTTTGAAAACGAAATATATGGTCATTACCAGAAACCCTCCAGAAAACCCGATAATATGCATAGGTCACGTTCGTATAAAACGCGTGAAAACTTTTAAATACCTTGATACCACGATCAATGACCAATCGGATCCACAACACAAGATAAAAATCCAAATACAAATGGCAAGTCAAGCTTTTGTGAAATTCAGACCGCTTCTATGTAATCAAAACCTAAATTTCGAAATACGCTACAGAATGGTCAAGTGCTACATATGATCCATCTTGCTTTATGGCATGGAAACGTGGACTTTGAAAAAAACATCTATCTATCTATGTGGTCATTGAGAAGAATGATGCGCATACCTTGGGTGGATAGAGTTCGAAACGATGACGTCCTTAAGAGAGCCGGCGTGGAAAGAGAACTCTTTAAATGAATTTAAAAAAGCAAGATTGGTTACCTTGGGCACATATTGAGAGGAGCAAAATATGAAATACCACAGTTAATCCTACAAGGGAAGATCGAAGGTAGGAGAGGAGCCGGCCGCAAACAATTATCCTGGTTAAGGAATAATAAAGAATGGACAGGAATACACAATACAGGCGAGCTGTGTCACGCCGACAAGAACAGAAGTCTAGTAATGAGATAGTCGCCTACGCACTTTGGTGTACGGTATGTTAAGAAGAAGAAGACTATTTAAATGGGAATAAGTCACGATTAAAGGTTAAAGTACATTTCTTGACGTTTCAATTTATACTTCGGAAACCGTTCTCAAAATACAAACATTAGTAACCGAAGCGGAAATTGAAACGTCAATAAACGTACTTTAACATTTAATTGTGGCTTATTCCCATTTAAATAGTAAAATTAAACATTGTATCAAAAACAATTGTTTACCAATTGTAACCTATTACTCACAAATAATTTTGTTTGTTATCGTAGGAGAACTGAGAAATCTTTGTGATCAGCTGCTTTGTTGAAGTTTATTAGAAAACAAAAATTCGAACCCATTATTGCTTTATCTAAAACATCGTATTGTTCTAGTGTTTGCTAACTTAAAAACTAACCTCACTTTTCTTTGTCTCTCTGTTATATTTAGTGTTTCGGCAAACACGAGTAGAAATTATTTTCAGATAACGGCGGAAGTTCTTTCTGCAGTATTAAAACCTGCAGTCGCCGAGCCAGGAAAAGAACAGATTCAAAATAGGATAGTTTTAAGAAATTTCCTAAAACAAGAATTTTTTTTGATTGCAGAGAATTACTATTACAAAAAAAAGCAAGTATCTCAAGTGTCGTTTAATGACTTACTCTTACTATAAAGGACACCTCACATTAAAAGTTATGATTGGGGTAGCACAATCTGGTTTAATTACATTTGTATGCCCTGTTTATGGTGACCGTATCTCAGACAAAGAAATTTTTATTCAATTATTATTGGACAACTTATCACCAAATGAGGATGCTATAATAGTAGATAAGGGATTTTTGGTATAAAACTAATGCATTGAATAGAAAATCCAATTGATTGCCAGTTTAGGAAAAAGAAACACTTGTAGGTCTTGACAATTTGTATCGCTTCTTGCAATAATAAGGTTTATTTTACCTTTTTTATATAAAGTTGAAGGTAAAATTGCTGTTAAATCAGAAGTTTCTTATACCAACAGATCTTTACGGGTACATTTTTTTCAGGAATTACATTCATGACATAGACACTGGGACATTTTAAAAAAACCAGTGTTGTTACCGTAGGCAATATTTTAAACTATCTAGTGGTTTCCAGTCGATTTTAAGTAAAGTTGTTCTGGGTTTCCCATTATATATAGCAATACTTTCTTTTAACAAAGTAACGCAAAACCTTTCATTTAGAAAGGCAAATGTAGTGACCTTTCATTTCTTAAAACAACAAGAACTACTCGAAAGCGTGTTCCTTGAAATTTATGAAGAAGAGGATGATGCTTCCTTTGGCATTTTTCTTTGTTGCATTGTACAGGATACTTACAAGGAAATCTGCGTTTCTTTAAGAAAAGCCTACATAAATTTAAAACTTTAACAGCCTCTTATCCTTGATATAATGAATATGTCTGAAATTCTGGACATCCTGCAATCTTGATCTCTTGCTGTCTGCTAAATTATTTAAATTTTTTCCTAATCGATGACAGTTTGTTTTCTGAAGTTTTAATATTATATCTAACATAGTCTTTAGAACAGTAGCAGCGAAAAATTTTGAAAAACATGATAAACTAAAAACATTTGCTGGTGTTTTAATAATTATTCCATACAAATAATAAATATTCGTAACAGCAATATAGAAAAAAATTTGGTGTATTTATAAGTAATTAAACAATAAGTTTATTATATGAAACACATCGTTAATTTTATTGGTTGTTTAAGTTTACGAATAAACAATTATCCATCCCTTGTCGTTCCTTGATAATATTCGAAACTTTTTTTCCGTATTCGATATTTATTATAGCATGTTAATGTGCGTTAATATTAAATTAATATTGTTATGCTACGATTAATGACTTTCGCTATTAAGTTTACAGACATTAAAACTACCAACGATACGAAGAGGAGAAAGTATTTTAAACAAAAGAAAATACAGCCAAGTTTAAAGCACAACAACTGCGGCGTTAAGGTCTCGAACAAAAACGTCAATACGAAACTGACATGGAAGTACACGTTTTAAATTAGGCCAATATATGAAGTCAGTCTCGAAGCAGGAAACACTTCACTGAACTTTTCTTTTGATTACGTTTGCGAAAAAAAGCGGTACGGAAATCATTTCTATATACGTGAATATTAATGTTTGTGTTTTATATTGGTGTATGTTATTTTAAGAATATTATTCTTTTGATATTTGATTTTTCATGCTGAATATGTAACACATATTTATGGTTGAGGATGATTTCCAATATGATGTATAAAACTAATGGGCACATCAGGTAAAATTTGCTTTTCCGTTTCCTTTTATCATCAATGCAAAGGAACTGTTTGATGTGTCAGTGAAATATATCGCTACATACTCGATTACATAAACTTTCAGAAGAATTCAACTGTACCAAATTGTGTTTATCATTATAATATAAGAGGCGATGTATTTCTGTTTCGAACTTTACAGGTGGTTTTCTCTACAGATAGGTTTTAAAATTAATATGCAATACAACAACTCTTCTTATTCATGTACCATGTCCTTTCAGAACGTTGGTTACCATCATAGCTATCTTAATTTTATTCACTGCCACTCTAAATAGCATGCTTGTATCAACACCATACCAATCTCGCAAGTTCTTCAACCATGAGGTTCTTCTTCGTCCTGGACTGCGTTTGCTTGCTATTTTTCCTTGCATGATATTTTGTAGCAACCTATATTTGGGACCTCACATTACATGTCCGAAATATTTCAGCTTTCTCTGCTTGATACTTTTTATGCTCTCAGTAGTCTTGCTGAGACGTTCTAGTTAACATCACATGTACATTTAAGAAGTACTATCTCCATGAAATGACGTAAAACTGCGGCTTGGCACTTTAGTCAGTGTGTTATGCTATTTTACAGTGATCTTGTGTGTTTAATACCATTCTAAATAATGTGTAACATAACAGATAAAATTGTTAAAAAAGCTTTAGAAAAGCATCAAAAGGTATGCTTTACGCCTTTGATGCAATGGAGTACTGATTCTGTAGAACAATCAATCATTATCCTCTTTATCGGCGATAAATGGATCTAACGTCAAAATAGGTACGCCTTAACAAATTTATTAAAAACAAAAAAATTGTTGGTCTTCATTATTACATAAAAACTTAATACGAATTTAGGTATTGGGGCGATTTTACGTGGTATTTTAACTGAAAATCCTGGTATTAAAATGGAGTTCATTTTAATAAATAAATATATCGCACCCTCAGTGCAATAACTATTCTACGTTTTTGTACATAAGTTTCCTGCAAAACTGTTGTAACTCTAATTCAACAGAGTTACAACAGTTTTGCACGGAACATTGCAATGGTTTCGATAACAAGCAATTAAAGGCACGAAAAATGCAAGATATTTGTTATTTTAATATCTGTATCTGTGGTGTTTAATTTTAATATACAACGTGTCTAAGTAATCAATTAACGGCCGAGACAATAAACAAAGATTAACGATTTACCAAATTATTCATGTAAGTTGTATGCCCTCTGTGTGACATTATATTTTCCATAAAATATGTGCAATGTCGTTTGACCATTTATTTATTAGATTGGAATAAAAAAAACATGAGTTAAGACTAATTATTTAGAGCCAAAAAGTATTTTTTCTTATGAAAGGAAAAACAGTTATTTTAAAACTTATGTATTAACAATACTGACAGGTTAAAAAATCTATTCTCAGAAAACTTGTTCTATAAAAACTAAATCCCAAATTGTATCAAATCTTCATGTAACCTTCCGGGGCGATTGTCTTATCATATTCTCTCCCCGTAACTTTTACTAAGGTAGTGAATTTCTATCTTTTTGTTAATCACTGTACTAAAGGTAGCTTGATTTGCATATTTTTAATAGTTCTTTAGTTTTAAATTTAAATAAAAATATTGAAAGTTTAACAAATAATTTTTCTACCCCATTTCTACCCAATGACATTGTCATTACAAAGCTAAGGAATTGTGGCTACCAGAAACGTGTGCAAACATAGAAAGATTAAATTGCCGCTAGCGATAAGCCGTTTTATTAGGTACCTATTTATTTTAGGTAGCTATCTGATTTCTAGGAATCTAATAAATGTAAAGTTTAATACCATACTAAACCCCGATTGCTGTTGGAGATTATTTTTTCTTTACTTATCCGATGATTTATTGCCATTTGGGTATGATACCAGAAGCCCACTATAGTTTTTATAAAAATATTTTAGCCCAAGATGATATTCGAGAAGAAAACAACAACTAACAGAAAATGTGTCTACACTTTTTACAATTTTCTTCGTGCAAAAGTGTTGTAACTTTGAAATTCCTATTTTTTTTAGCATTAATATTATTTTATTTAAATTTCCATTTTTGGTTAATGTAATATAGACTAAAAAGCATGCAAAATCATAAATAAATGTTATTTTTTTTTTTAAACTTCTGTCTTATTTGACAGATTTTAGCACGAAAATAAACAAAATCGTCTTTATCTCAAAACTTACTTATTCTGACTTACTGCAGTCTTGCACTGTGGGTGCGATATATACGAAGGCGATTGCGTTTCTAGTTATTTTGAGTCTCTGACCACTACTTAACGCGTGTTTCTCGGTTTACCTGTCATCAGAGAGAGTTTGTAAGAAGACTTCTTTCGATTTAATTTAACTCTCTTACCACTCCCTAATACGTTTTTCTGGGTCTACCCGTAATCACAGAGAGTTTATAAAAACTAAAATATTATTATTTTTTATACATCTTTAGGCAAGATTTGCTTTTGAACTTCTTTACGTATATTAATATGGGTAGTTAATTTGTCCCTCTCATTTCTCTTTAATCAAATTTGCAAGGCAAAACGTTTCTACACGTGAGATCGAACTTTTTGAAACCTCAACAATATAATTGTCATCTAATATCGTAATAGCTAAATAATACAATGACAGATCAGTCCTCTACTGTTATACAATGGTTGTTATATGGTTACAATGCAATATAGTTACACAGAAGTGGCAAAAATTACAAAATTGCGATGTCTACTAAGGGAAATACGTTAAAACATAACACCTAAAACTACGAAAATTTCAACACAGCTTAGAAAAAAAAACTGCAATATATATTTAATTTATTTAATAACGTAATCCAATAAAGATTGCAATGCCACTTTAAATCTTTCTAAAATACAATGCGTTCTTTGCATTCTGGCCTAAAAAGGTATTTGTTTATGTATGCTAATGTAGATAAGAAACGCCCGACATAAAAGACGAAAGGCGAGAACAAACAATTGAAATTCGATATAGATTGTTACGAAAAAAACACCGCCAGAAAATGTAGTTTCACTACGAATGGTTTCCAATACCAATCTAATGTTATTTCCAATTCAGTGTGTCAAACAATTTTTATCGGAATACTTTAAGTTTTGTTTAATGCTATAGAAATTTAGTATATATTATAAGTTTTTTTTTAATTCTTTTTAGGCTGTAACCACAAGGGTTATTAGCGACCTAAAAAATATAATACAGGTAAAGTTAGAAAAAATTACACTAATTGATACAGCCCTGAGCCTTTAAGATAACTTATTGTGAGTTCGCGTAAAGAGGTGTTTATGTGTATGTAAAGTTACTGTATCCTAGCCGCAAACGTGTTATTCTCACTTGGTCGTGTCTATCTGCTGTGGATTGGAGCCACGGTTTCACTAATTGTTTGATTTTCTTAGGTTTATTTTGTGATGCACTCCGTATATTTTGCCACGCACTTAACACGTTATATTTTATTTCTGACTTGAAGTTATCTGAGTAAACCTTTTTAATAAGAATGGAGTCCTGGCTGAAGCATGCTAAACGGGCTAGTTCATTTGCTTCTTTATTTTCTTGTATACCTGAATGTGGTGAAACAAACATGAAGTCAACAGTGATCGTATTATTATTTAGAATCTCTATTTCTGATTGGATATGTGAGGCAATTTGATTATTGGTATATAAACGTTTAATAGTGTGAAGTGAGCTTAGGGAATCGGTTATTATGAGAGACTGGGACTGTTTCGACTCTTTTATGTGGATAAATACTTGTAGTATTACAAACAACTTTGAAGTGTATGACAAAGAATTGATATTGAATTTAAATTTTAAGGATGTATTTGGTGTGAGGACGGCTGCACCAACACCGTCTGAAGATTTGGATACGTCAGTGTATATCTTATAGTAACTTTTATAACTTTCCATTTCTATTAAGAATGATTATTTGATCAGGTCTGTTATAGTCTCACTTTTTTATATATAGTAAGGTTAGTATTAATTTTGGAAATTGGTAATAACCAAGTTGGCGAAGTAAGGAAATTTGTTGGGAGAATTTCAGGAAATTCAAGATGTAGGTCATAAAGGTTTGTTCTAACTCTTTCGTAAAATGGTACATCTAGTCTTGTTGCAAAATGGGGAGGAGACGGATGGTAAAAAACAAAAACCTAACAAGATACAAAGAACTTTACAGGGAAATTGAGAGAAAGATAAATGTAGCTAAGGAAGAGTGGATGAAAGAAAAATGTAAAGAGGTAGAAGATCTGCAAAGGAAGCATAAAGATAGAGAATTACACAGAAAGGTGAAAGAAGTCGCTGGGATACGGAAACCCAAACATTTATCTATTGTAACAAACACGAAAAACCAAATAGAATTAGACCCTGAAAGACAGAAGGAAATATGGGAACAATATCTTAAAGATTTGTTTGGTGATCGGAGAACAGAAGGGCCCCCACAAATAGATACCGATGGAAAACTAAGTATTCTAACCGAAGAAGTTATGCGGGCAATAAAAGACGCAAAGAACAACAAGGCACCCGGCGAAGATCTTACAACAGCCGAACATTTTAAACACCTGAGTGATGATGCTGTCGGGAAATTAACCTACCTCTTTAACATTATATATGAACATGGCACTCTATCGCATGACTGGCTAACATCCACATATGTAGCTCTTCCTAAAAAACAAAAAGCAAGGAAACGTGAAGACCATCGAACTGTATCCCTAATGAGTCATGCTGCTAAGATTTTTATGCGAGTAATTTATAACCGCATTCACAATAAGTGTGAAGAATACCTGAGTCGTTCTCAATATGGTTTTAGGAAAGATACAGGCACCAAAAAAGCAATAATGGGATTGACACTAATGGCAGAAAGGTATCTCGAGGTTCAAAAACAGCTGTATGTGTGCTTTATCGATTATAGAAAGGACTTCGACCGCATTAGACACGAAAAATTGATTGAGGTGCTAAAAGAAGTAGGGCTGGACGGACACGCCATAGCTATAATAAGCAATACATACTGGAACCACACAGAATGTGTTCGAACAGACAACGGAAATACCAATTATGTAAACATAGAACGAGGAGTGCGTCAAGGGTGCATTCTGTCCCCTTGTCTATTTAATGTCTATGCCGAAAATATCATCAGAGCTTCTCTTAAAGATCGCCCTGAAGGTGCCAGAGTCAATGGAATCATCATTAACAATGTAAGATATGCCGATGACACCGTAGTATTAGCAGAAACAGAAGATTAACTAAAAATATTGATGAACATACTATCAGAAGAAAATCACAGACTAGGTTTATATATTAATCTTTCCAAAACCAAAATCATGGTATTCCACAAGAACCCCTATGAACAAATTACACCCAACATACAAATCAATGGTATCACCCTTCAGAGCTCCCAAAGCTTGATATACCTGGGCAGAGAGCTAAACAGTCGGCTAGACCACTCAAAAGAAATTAGAAGACGTATTGAAATAGCAAGATCTGGCTTCATGAACATGCGTAAAATGCTCTGTAACCCCAAGCTATCAATCACAATAAGGTTAAGAACACTAAAGTGTTATGTGTGGTCTCTACTACTATATGGCTGTCAGACCTGGACATTAAAACAGTATGACGTCAACAAACTGACTTCATTCGAAATGTGGATGTACCGCCGAATGCTAAGAATAAACTGGACCAGCAAAACTACAAATGAAGAGGTACTGAAAATAATGAACACACGACCTCATCTGGTTAATACAATCAAAATTAGAAAGACGTCATATCTAGGACACATAATGCGCCATAAGGAATTTGAGCAGCTCCAGGTAATATTAGAAGGCAAAATCGAGGGCAAAAGGGGTATAAGAAGAAAGAAGAAATCCTGGCTCCGAAACATCAGAGATTGGACTCACACAACAGGAAATGACTTAATTCATCAATCCCAGAACAGAGAGAAATTTGCCATATTGATCGCCAACCTCAATAGAGAAGGCACTTAGGAGGAGGAGGAGTCTTGTTGTAGAAAAGGTGTCTTAAAATCAATCTGTGAAGGTATCGGTATAAGTAGGGTGTTCTTTATTACTAGCTATTTTTGAAGCATATAAGAAAGAAAGATATTTGCATCGTAAACTTAGGGGTGGTACTCCTGTTAAGCATTGTAATTTTTCAACTGGTGTCGTTCGAAACGCACCTGTTGCTATTCGTAGAGCAGTGTTTTGAACAATTTCTAAGGTTTTTAATAATGATATTTGCTTGATAAATAAACTATCGCACCATAGTGGAGTTTGGTAAGGTTTATATACATGTAATAGTGTATTTCAAACTTCTCTTCAGTTTTTGCTGGAAATACTTTTCAAAAAATTTATTCCTGCTTAGCATGATTTTTAAAGTTCTTCTGTATAATTTTTACAGAAGAGCTTTTGGTCGAAAACCATACCTAAAAATCTGATATTATTTGTGAAACTGAGGGTTTGATTATATAGCTTCAGATGTGGAGTTAGAGTGTTATGTTTTCATGTGAATAAAATAAATTTAGCTTTTGTCGGTGAAAATTGTTATCTAATAGTCCTAGACCATAATTCTAACTGACTGATTGTTTGTTGTAAATGTTTTTGAATACATGTTGAGTTTTTTCCTTTGGCAAGTAAAACTAAGTCATTAGAATCAACGTATAATCTTCATTTAACAATCGGTGAGCATTGTTGAAGTATGTCGTTTATGGCTATTAGAAAAAGCTTGAGCTTATAACTAATCCTTGTGGTACTCCTTTCTCTTGAACTTTTTTATCTGAGTTAACGTTGTCTGATTGTGCTATGAAGCTGCGAGATTAAAGAAAATTTGAAATGAGTTTTAACATATTGCCCCTGATATTTCAACTATGCAATTTTGATATGATATTGAAGCGCCAGACAGTATCATAAGCTTTATTAATATAAAAACTGCGATACAGTCTTGCTTATTTGTAAATTGTTTATTTTTGATCTATAGTGGAGTCTATTAGGTTATCTATAGTGGATCGATTTTGCCTAAATCCGCTTTGTTATGAAATAAGGAGTTTTTGTTGTTTCAAATACCATCTAAGTCTTTTTTTTTACCATTTTCTCTAACACATATAATATTGGTTAAAGATATTGGTCGATATGAATCAGGTGATGTCCGGGTTTTCTCAGTTTTGAGAAGTGGTAGTAGTATTGCTTCGGACCAAGTTGATGGGAAAACCAGTTTACTCCAGATAAAATTATAAAGTTCTAGTAATAAATTTTTCCCATTGTCTGGTAGATGTCGTAAAAATACTTAGGGGATACCGTCTGGTCCCGGGCTTAAATCTTTGGAAGAGTTTAAGGCTTCAGCAAGTTCTATAAAGAAAAATGGAACGGTAAGATCGTGAATCTCATGTCCATCGAATCCCAATTGTCCGATTTTTTCTACGTTGTTTTTATCTTCTTCTTCTTTAAGTTCCATCTTCTATCGAAGGTTGGAAATCATCATGGCTATGCGGACTCTGTTGACTGCCGCTCTAAAAAGTTCTGCACTACTGCATTCAAACCATTCCCTTAAGTTCTTAAGCCAGGATATTCTTCGTCTTCCCACATTTCGCTTTCCTCGGATTTTGCCCTGCACAATAAGTTGTAATAATGCGTATTTTTGCCCTCTCATCACATGTCCCAAGTACTCAAGTTTTCGTCTTTTCATAGTTAATATTATTTCCGCCTCATTTCCTTGTTGTTTTTATGTATTTACATTTCTACGATTTCTTTTCTATCACTAGTTATTTTGTTATTTTTTGCTAGAAAAGGAATCTTATATATATACGGCTTTCGTCAGAGATATTCCTTAAGTTTCTTCTAACTGTACTTATACTTAAAGAGGTATTTACAGATGAGTTGAATTTCAAATGAAGAGAAACTTTATAAGTGCGTAAGAGTCTTCTAAATACAATTTTGTTACGCTGATTATGATTTTTGATCCTTGTATATTTTCGAATAGATCTACTACTTGACCGAAGCTTAACAATTGCTTATTCTCTAACTGGCTCTAGTAATGTTTGGAGATTTGGTATCGCATCTCTTAAGTTTTTGTCATCAGGTTTGGTTTTTTTCTTGAATTAAGGCAAAGGTTTTTTAAAGTTTTCTTCGGCGGGTAACGTAATTACATATTCTTTGGTTCTTTTTTCGGTTGCTTTGGTGGATTGATTTTGCCTAAATCCGCTTTGTTGTGAAATAAGGAGCTTTTGTTGTTTCAAATACCATCTAAGTCTTTTTTTTTACCATTTTTTCTAACACATATAATATTGGTTAAAGATTTTTTTCTCCGGGGGTTTTCTTAGTTTTAAGAAGTGGTAGTAATATTGCTTCGGATCAAGTTGATGGGAAAACCAGTTTACTCCAGATAAAATTACAAAGTTCTAGTAATAAATTTTTTCCATTGTCTGGTAGATGTAGTAAAAATGCTAAGGGGATACCGTTTGGTCCCGGGCTTGAATCTTTGGAAGAGTTTAAGGCTTCAGCAAGTTCTATAAACGAAAAAGGAACGGTAAGATTGTGAATCTCATGTCCGTCGAATCCCAATTGTCCGATTTTTTCTACGTTGTTTTTATGTATTTAAATATCTACGATTTCTTTTCAATCACTAGTTATTTTGTTATTTTTTGCTAAAAAAGGGATCTTATATGGTTGGCTTTCGTCAGAGAATTTCCTTAAGTTTCTTCAAACTGTACTTATGCTTAAAGAGGTATTTACAGATGAGTTGAATATCAAATGAAGAGAAACTTTATAAGTGCGTAAGAATCTTCTGAGTACAATTTTTTGTCATCAGGTTTGGTTTTTTTCTTGAATTAAGGCTTAGGTTTTTTAAAGTTTTCTTCGGCGAGTGGCGTAATTGCATATTCTATGGTTCTTTTTCCGGTTGCTTTGTTCGAAGTTATCTGGGATTCGTGAGAATTCATATGTGTATTTTTATTTCGAGATAAATGTTTACTTATTTCGCGTAAGGTTAATTTATGTTTTTGGGTATTGGAGGATGAATCAGACGATGAAGGTGTTGCGATTGTAGTGTTTACTGAATAAGTGGTCAACTGTATAGATGTATTTTGTAGTGAGTATTGTTGGGTTTGGTTTATTGATAAATTTGGAATTGCTACTGTTTGTATTAAGTGTGAAGTGAAATTTCTGTTTGCATTGTACTATCATTGTGAGGATGGTTAGAAGGTAAAATATTTGGACAATTAGCTGCCTGGTGTTCAGTTAATATGCATTTGAAACATGTTTTGTTTTGGGCTATAAATATGCGCTAAGATGTTTTTTCCAATTCGATAATTAAAGATTCAGGTAGTACAAAGTTGTCTGGAAAAGCTGAAATGAAAATTTGTTATCAGAAGCTTAGAATACGACTGAGGCAGGATTGGTTACTCCTATCCCTAGGTATATTATGTCTGAGAGAGGATTTAAATACAGTTTTATTAATTAGTCCATTATTAAGTTATAAAGTATGATTGGGCATGCATTGAACATAATTAAGCGGACTGATGGAGTTATTAATCTTCTTACTTCTAGTATATTTCGATTTACTTCGTTTCTGCTATGTATTTATTACAATACATGTTAATATTACTGTTATTGAAAACCAACCGAATATTAGTTTCATTCATTAAAAAATTCTGGAAGAAGTAAGTGAAACATAAACAATTTCACATTTTTTTTTGTATAACAGCATCAAATTAACAGGTATTGTGAAATCCAATTAGATCGCTTCCATACATTAAGAAACACATATTAAATTTTCTCTAAAATCAAAAAAGTACTCTACTTTAAGATTCATTACGTCATAAATAGACAAACCAGTATTTTAAAATGCTATACCTATATATTCTTTATGTGAGTTCACAGCAAACGAATCTCAAGAAATATTGGATCAACAATAAAGTAGAATTCTCGATAAGTTCAATTTATTTTTTGAATGTAACTACCTTCGTCAGGCCTGAATCAATAAGTAGCCATTGCCTAAGTTTCGAGCATTCGATTCGATTCAAAGTAAAAATACTACAATCTGAAAACCTTTATTTTAGAGAAAATTAGGCTATAAATTGAAGTAGCATTCGGAGAGAATCGATGTGGTAGAACGTGTATATTTATGTTTATTTCTCTAATATCGGTTTTTCGAACAAGCTAACAAATGCCTAGTTTAACTATTAAATAAGTACATAAATATGTACTTATTTAATAAATATGTATGTATACAAAAAATACCTTATATAAAAAATTTAACAGACCAAATTGTCTCACTTTTCAAGACATTTCCGAACATTTAATTAATTAAATACAATCAACAAATACCAAAATTTACTTTACTGAAAATTACACAATTTAAGTGGCCTCAGATCAAAGACGGACATGTGTCAAAAAAATAAAAATTTAGTTAGTAATGGTTTCTTATAGAATTGTTCTATTCTTTTCAACGGTGATAATAGTTTCCTTCCAACACGGACTCAAATACATTATTTTGAACTTCACAGTTAAAGATCTGTTTTAAAAAAGGACTTCTGGTATCAAGATTTATTTTAAAAACGAACATCTCCCCAACAGCCAATGAGAATGCTGTATTGTGATCATATGACTGAGAAATCAACAATGGCCACCATTGCTTTTAACTTATCTAATGTTAATCGTTTTATTTGTGTTTAACACTAGTTTAAACTACTTTTTTCGCATATTATTAGTTACAACTGGAGAATATCCGTCAGAAAAAATCATAGCATATAATTCGTCTTTAAAAGGACAAACACATGACATGATGACAGTAAAATTCTCCTGTTAGTGATTCCATAGTAAATTATGAGGGAAAACCAGGAAAAAAACCTCATAATACAAGCCCGACATGGTAAGTATTTGTTCGTGCAATTAGTTAACCTTCAATAAACATTAAAATTCTGATTTTATATGTTTCGTTATTTAAAAAACATAAATGATGTATCCTCTATATGTTACTGACTTACTAATACTGGTATTTTCTTATTAATTATATCCTTATACGATAGAGCCAAAATTACTTGTTCCAACAAAAATTCGTTCTTGGAGGAGAAACATTTGTTAACATCTGTTTTAATAAAAATTGATTATCCTTTATCGTTTATAATTAAGGAATTTTCAACAATCGATCGAATAGAACAGAACAACTTAGAACGAGATCCTACAGCATACACAAGGAATAATACGAGGAAAATAACAACACCGAACATAAAAGGATTATCAGAAAAACTTAAAAGGATAAGCAATAAATTCAACATTTCAACAACATTCAAAACAACAAACACGTTAAGATCTATTTTGTCCAAAACCAAACCTAACGATGAACAAGGAAGGACAAAGAATTGCATTTATAAAATACCTTGTGAATGCGACCAGTTTTATGAGTCTGATCTTTATGAGTTTTATGCATATAAATGTTAGAATAAATGAACATCAATCTTATATTAAAAATAGAGAATTTGATAGATTTCAAATATGTAAACACGCATGGGATAACGAACATAGGGTTCAATGGAATAATTTAAATGTAGTCCTAAAAAGAGACGGATGGTAAAAAAAGAATATTCAAAGAAGCGGATTTAATTATGCTAAATAAGGCCAATTGTGTCGCAAATTCCTCGGCAGAATGTAGTAGGATCTGGTTACCAATATTGAAAGAGGAAGTTATTAATAAGTAAATACCAGTATTAGTGTCAGTAACATATAGAGGATACATCATTTATGTTTTTTAAATAACTAAACATATAAAATCAGAATTTTGGTGTTTATTGAAGGTAAACTAACTGCACAAACAAATACTTACCATGTCGGGATAGTATTATGAGGTTTTTTTCCTGTTTTTTCCCTCATAATCTACTATGGAATCACTAACAGGAGAATTTTTCTGTCATCATGCCATGTGTTTGTCTTTTTAAAGACGAATTATATGCTATGTTTTTTTTCTGACGGATATTCTTAAGTTAAAGTTGATTTCATGTAATCGAATGAACTATCGTTCTCACTATCATTCATACTAACGTATATTATATAAGTAAAGTCGTCCCAGGAGCGCAACTCAACAATATTGGCAATATCATTTGAAAGTCGTCTACTTTAAAACGCATAACGTATGTCTGAATTGTCAATATAAATGAATCAGATAAAATTAAATTATTAGAAGAATTTTTCACTATGTAACAAAAAACAAAATTTATTTAATTTACTGTTTGTATTTTGAGTTTCCGAAGTTGGAATTGGAACGTCAATGAACGTATTTTTATCTTTAATTGTGGCTTATTCCCAGTTAAATAGCAATTAATTAATGGACTTCTAATAAAAATTCTGACTATTGACTTGAATAAATAGTGTATTTATTGAATTAACTAAAGCTTAATTATTTCCTTCTGTTGTACGTGGTGTTTGCAGTTACTCAGCCAAAGGTCTCTCTCTGTACCCCATTTATCATCACCAAGTTGAATATCAGTGCCAGCTTTTAACAATGCGTTATGTCATTGAGTTCCACAAAGCCTTTTACTTTATTTAAAAAAAACAAGCAAGATGCGTTCATTTTGAAATACAATACTGTCAGGCTGGCTCACCCCACCTCAAAAGAAAGAAGTTTGAGGCTATAAAAGGAAAACCACAATCTTCCAATATTCGGTTGTAAAGCACGCTGGCATCAATCTTAATGCTTGCAGGGATGCTTTTCTCAATGTGTTCCAGCCTACTAATAAGCATAAAATTGTAAAAGAGTTCCGAAAATTCAAGAACGGTGTATCTCATGTCCCAGTGGAAACCCAAGACGAAAACCACGAGTAAGTTAAGTTTGCTCCGAAAAGAGAAGTAAAAAAGTGTAGTTTTCAAGCTATTGAATCGCATTATTCACGACATTACTCGTCCTGTGTCTACTTACCATCAAACCTGAATATCGCCAAAATGTGGAAAATGTTCAATTATGGTAAAGAAGTATCTGATAAGGTTACTTAGGGATTATCAGGAAAATATTTTGCTCAGATTTCAACAGCGAATTCTTCTCCTACATGGATCTAGCATGTATGAATGTAGTACTTGCCTGTAATTACAAAACCTTATCCAAGTGAAAAAACGGAGGAAGAAAAAAGGTTTCTAAAAATGAAAATTGAGTACCACAAAAAACAGGCCCAACCTTCTTCCAACACCTGCAAGAAAAGCCACAAGGATGTTTTATTTTGAGTTTTGATTATCAGAAGGACCTTATTTTGCCAATAGTAAATAATCGAAGTGCGTACTATTCATGACAGTTTTACTGTTATAACCTTTCAGTAGTTAAAAGATTGTCAAATAAATCTCTAAATCCCAGTCTCAATTTATACCTGGACAGAAGACAAAACAAAAACAAAAAATCATCCAACGAGGTTCCTTCCATAGTATTCAATGAGTTGTGAACAGCTTATCTTTCAGGATATGACTTCATTCCTTTGGTGTCTGATGGTTGCGCTGGATAAAATAAGAATATAAATATTTTAATCACCAACAAGCATGCAAAAAATATAAACAATTTTTAACAGATTATTTGGGATGATAAAGAAAACATTAAAAAAATCAACACAATTGTGACAAAAGAAGAATATTATGAATTTTTTAAGATATGTGGTACAATTCAGTTGATTAGAAGGATTGGTCACCGTTGGACTGTTAACAAGAAGCAAAAGGTTTTATGGAAACAGCGGCTCAACTTTATTTTAAAATTTCTACCTGCCGACGAATAGTTATTTGGAAAACTAAATGGGAAAACATCCTTGTGAAAGGAGAGATAGCTTACAACCTTGACACTAGTACAGACAGAAAAATTTGTAAGACCAACTGCACTATTCGAGAGATCAACCCAAAAGAAACTTGTATTGGTGTGGCCCTAAAAGCAGAAAAGGTGAAGGACGTAGCAAAATTGCTTGAATAAAATTTTGGAATAAATTGGAGGAAGAATGGTACTTTGCAGTGATACAAAAACATAATGCAAGCAGAATCTGAAATATCTGTGAATTCTGCGAACTGGAAACAAGAAGCGAAAAGTTTTATGGAAACAGCTCAAATTCATTTCAAAATTTCTACCTGTCCACGAATAATTCTTTGGAAAACTAAATTGGGAAACATCCTTGTGAAAGGAGAGATGGCACTATTGGAGAGATCAACCCAAAAAAAACTTGTATTGGTGTGGCCCTAAAAGCAGAAAAGGTGAAGGACGTAGCAAAATTGCTTGAATAAAATTTTGGAATAAATTGGAGGAAGAATGGTACTTTGCAGTGATACAAAAACATAATGCAAGCAGAATCTGAAATATCTGTGAATTCTGCGAACTGGAAACAAGAAGCGAAAAGTTTTATGGAAACAGCGGCTCAAATTCATTTCAAAATTTCTACCTGTACACAAATAATTCTTCGGAAAACTAACGACCTTGACACTGGTACAGAGAGAAAAATTTGTAAGACAAACTGCACTATTGGAGAGATCAACCCAAAAGAGACTTGTATTGGTGTAGCCCTAAAAGCAGAAAAGGTGAAGGACGTAGCAGAATTGCTTGAATAAAACTTTGGAATAAATTGGAGGGAGAATGGTACTTTGCAGTGGTACAAAAACATAATGTAGCAGAACCTGAAATATCAGCTGAATGTGAGGATTCATGTGAGTGTGAAAATAATAATGTTCATTTTGATGGTGATCTTGTGTTAATTTCACTATGAATATTACTAAAATTTAAATATTTTATAAGTTCGAATATTTTACTTTATATATTTTTAGTTAAATTGCTTTGTAGGTAGGTTCCATAGTCGCCATATTCAAGTTCCATGCAACTTGAATAAAAGATTTTAAAATTGGAACTTTATTTAAAATACCTGATTCCCTTTATGAATATTATAAGCATTAAATTTTAAATGAGGTCCAAACCGAGTGTTTACTCTTTCAAATACATTTTTTTGGCATCAAAAACGGTCACCTACCACCAGATTTGGATCAAACATGCACATCATTACCCATTTTTGTTGCAAAAGCAGACATCTGTATTTTAAAATAATAATTTTATAATAATTTCATATATTTCTTATATCCGTATATCCACAAGAATATTTTTGTAGCTTTCACTAAAATTATAGGAAGTGAGATTTTTATAAAAAGAATAATAGCATCTGTGTACAAAAAACCAATTTATTTTAATTTTTCTTGGTGTGACATGTCCATCTTTGATACGAAGCTACTATTTTATTGACATATTAACAAGTATTATTTTGTAAATGTAAAAAATAGACTCCTAAAACTTATCTGATTAGATTTCTAAAGCTACTTAATAAAAGTATTTTCTTATACTTTAAATATTAAGACCTATATAATTATTATTATATATACATATATTAATTGATTTTTTAAAGTCCACAATGAAATATGAATTAGCTTTTTTTTTCTTAAACAAAATTATATTTTTATACGGAAAAAGTGACTTTTATAAAAAAGTCAAAAAAAGTCAATACAGTACTTTTTTACACAATAAAAATAAACAAATTCCTAATAAAAAGCATTTTCTGCAAATCGCCAGGAAATTTTGACATTCCTGTCAAAATTTCTTGAAGAAAAAGTCAGGACTTCCTTACTGTAAGGAAATGATATTTCCGTACAGTTGTTAGTGTTCTACATAAATTGTCAAGTTTGACAATTCAACCTCAATACGTTTCCATAGTAACCCAAGTAATTTTATTAGGAATTTCAAAGCACCATTTATTTGGAAATAAAATTATCGCGTTTTTTTTAAATCAATCAATATCTGTCGAATTTTAAACGATTTGCGGAAAAATAGTATGTTTACCTCGTAGGAAAAGCCACATTCCTGGACTCTGTGTTGCTAAGTCTCGGCTTGCGCCTCGACTTAGCAATCTTCACAGGCGTCCAGGAATGTTAAGCTTTTCCTACCCGGTAAACAATGTACTATTAATTTATAACCTCTGATAAATAAAAACCAATTTTTTTTCCAAAATTTGTCCACAATATATTACAATGAAAATCGCAATAGTTTGTCACCTTTATATTAAAAAAATCAGGATAAAACTTTTCGGAATTAGTCAAATAATTAAAGAAAATGACTTACAGTTTAACTTTCCTTCTATATTTTTAAACTTCTGGGAGCAAAAGTACACCTATAATAAAATATGTGTATAAGATTAAAGGCAATAGTATATACGTATTTCTGACTATTGGTCGTCTTCAGTAAGGTGCAGCCAAGTTAGAAAAAGAGTATATTAACTTAAGAAAGGATCACTACATAAACAATGCGACTAATTTGTGACAATAATGTAAGAAGATTCTGAGAATTCCAGAGTAACAACTAACACAGCCAAGGAGAAAGCTAAGCTACTTGAAAAAAAAATACTAAACGTTTCAACCAAGTAAAAGTTAATGCAAGCTGAAAGGTTAGCCTTATACGACGGAGAAGCTCAACGGTTTGGTTATCTTTTTCTATGCGAATCTTGTGACCGATTTATTTATAGGCCATTACCTGTTCTATGGATCTCATTTCTACGCTTATATCATTATTGACTACAAGATTTGTCATCATCTATGTTTGACATATATATTTTTTTATTCCCCTTATAGCAATGAAAGGTATAGCTGAATTGAAAGTTCTTTTGATTCATCTATCCTATCTGCTATAAGCACAATATCATCTGCAAACCTCAGGTGGCTAAGCGTTTCTCCATTTGTGTTTATGACCTTGTCTGGCAGTTTTGCCCGTTTGCATCGTTTACAACAGTATCGGTGATATGGGTTCTCACTGGCGTACACCACGCTGTATCGGAAATTTCTGATTTTGACGATCACCTACTCTAACACTAGCTGTTAAATTTTGGTATATGTTTAATGATATTTATATACATATAGTCAATTCGGCATTCTGCTAAGGCTTCCGACCTTTTTTGTTGACTTATGGTGTCAAAGGCATTTCCATAATCCAACCGATTTAACAGAAAAAGCTTAATAGTAATCAAATTTATTTTTTAAATTAATATTAATCTTTTCTTGTAACACTTTAACTTTAATGTTTTTTTGTACAAGTAGAACGTCGGGTAAGTTAAACTTATTTTGCTGGAAAAACACTTTACGGTAATACTCATGTCTGTGACTTTTATTTTCTTTCTGCGAAATTAGTTGGTTTGATATAACATTTGGTAAAATTGGAGCATTTCCTAGTGCACACAGACCGCTTAATCGTCTGAAAAGAAATATTTTTAAAACTGTTTTCGCTAAAAATTCTCTTTAATTGAGATCTAATATTTTTACAAGATGCTCATGAAGCTAAACGTATATATTATACATGCATATGTCTGATTAAATTTTATACATACATTTTTAGATGGCTTTGAAATACATGAGGTAGTGATAGACTAGGGACTTAACGATTTTCTTATGACACTCGTTGATACTGGTAACTAACAACTGCTTTTGATAAATTTGATGATAACAATATGTAATAAAGAAAATATTTAAAAAATATAACATTTTTTACTTATAAACAATAAATAATGTAAGACAAGATGTATAAATAATGTTAGATTGCTATTTTATTTTAAATACTAACGGTGAATAACCGTAAATTATATGGAAAAGTGACACAATTTTTCTGAGCAAAGAAAATCCTTTTAGGTTTAATTGTAGCTCACAAATCTCTGGAATGGTGGAGGAGTTCACCAGGAGAAAGATAGGCGAAACAGTTTATTACAGAACATTCGCCAAAATTTACGGCAGACCTTATAAGCAGACAGGAAAACAGTCAAAGCCATAGTAGGTCTTTAAACAGGCCACTTTAAGCTGAATTGGCACTTACAGCTGATAGGATTATCAGATGATGACCTGTGCAGATTCTGTCATCTCGAAGAAGAAACAGCGGAGCACATTTTATGTCAGTGTGACAGTCTGGCAAAGGTGCGTTTTTTTGCATTAGGAGAAGAAAATCTACCGGCAGAGAGCTACATGGAAGGTACAGTCTCGAAGTTACTAGTCTTTATAAAAAGGGCCAGGCTAGAGAATGTTATCTAGGACTAGATGACCACAATAGATCTGAAAAGGTCGCAGTGGAATAGGCCGAAAAGCCACCTTTCTTAATATCATCTAGGTTTAATTTCGCGTGAGAATAAGGACAATATTACAAATAGTATAAATATGTAAAAAAAAAAACAATTTTTTATAATTAAAACTGCGTAATTATTATGAATTTATTTTTTGGTTTTTTCTATTTCAGCTGTGCTGTACTCTATATAGTGCAAAATTGAGTTGAAATAATGTTTTTGTTCCAAATTAATAATTAATTTTGTGCAAAACAAGCTTTTATTATTTTTATACTATAACGTGAAATGTAATGTTAAATCAATTTCTATAAAGTATTAATAAACGCGACAAAACATTTATATTTCTTTTGCCAAATTACTAAAACGTGAAATGATGAAATATTTCAAATACTATTTGTGCAGTGGTTGTTCAAATAAATTAGATTTAAAATAAAATTTACCAAAATAATTCATAGTATGTAAAATATTGAATAGGGAAATATTTTTTAAAATTACATTAAAAATTTTTCATAAATTTAATGTACCAATATTTTTTTATCTACAATTTATTCCATTATATTCATGGTTATTAGTAGAGGTCAAACATATTATAGGGTGATGAAAGATGATCAATAAATTAGGATGACGACCTTATTACAGTCAAACCAACTTATTGGAATAGCCTTCATATAGTGCCAAAAAGAAATATTTCTATAACCAAGATATTCTAATAACCGATTATTGGTAGATAGTAGAATTTTTTATTAACATCTAAAATTTTTCAAAATCTGTTTCACAATAATTTTACAATGTCAGAGAAATATATATTTGTCATCGAACAAAGCATCATCATTATTATTGGCTCCACAACCCACGGTAGGTCTTGGTCTGCTCAAGGATAAGTCTCCATTCTCTCCTATTCTTTGCCTTTGGCTTTCCAGTTTCGTACTCCCAACATTCTCAAGTCTTCCTCCACCTGATCCTTAAATCGTGCTCTGGATGTGCCTCTCCTTCTCACTCCATCTATTCTTTGGTTATAAATATGTTTTGTCGGCTCCATCTCATTCATCTCTATGTGACCTAACCACCGCATCTGGTTTATTTTAATGGACCTAATAATATCAGGTTTATCATACAGGCGGTAATGTTCAAAATAATAGCGCCTAGCGTTCTTTATCGCTCTTTGTCATCTGCCAAGTTTCCGACGCGTTGGTGAGGATGGCTTGATAAGAGTTCTGTATATCACTAGTTTCGTTATTTTTTTTTAACTAGGCTTGTTGTTAAAAACTTTTTTATTCCATAATAGGCTCCCTTTTCCAGATATATTCGTTTGGTAATTTCTGCACTTACTGCATTATTCTAATTAATTTGTAAGCCTAGGTATATAAACTTTCTTAATCCTTCGAAACAATATGTTTCGATCGTTAGATCTTCGAATTGTGCTGCTTGAATATAATTTAATACTTTCATATACTTCGTGTTACTAGTGTTAACCTCTAGTCCCATTCCTTCTGTTGCTGCTTCAAGCGCCTTAAATGATTCGACCACGTCCGCCTTTCTTCTTGTAATAATGACGATGTCTTCGGCGTATGCTAGTAATTGTACACTGCGATTAATATTAGTTCCTCTGGTTGTTATTCCATATTGTCTTATTGCTTTCTCTAGTGCAATATTAAATAGACGGCATGATAGGCTGTCTCCTTGTCTAAGTCCTATCTGAGACTGGAACGTTCTGGAAACTCCGTTCTGCACTCTTACTTTACACTCGACTCTTAACAGGGTCGCTTTCACCAATTTTGCCAAGTATTCTGATGTACTGGTATGCTGAATTCTATCATGGCCTTGTATAATGCGTTTCTTTCAACACTATCATAGGCACATCTAAAATCAACAAACAGGTGATGAGTATAAATGCCATACTCATATGTTTTTTTCAGAGCTTGCCTAATAAGGAATATTTGATTGGTCGTTGATCTTTCTTTACGAAACCCACACTGATATTTAACTATATGATTTCATAATATCCCGTAAAGAATATATGCCAATATTGTGTATGTTACGTTTAGGATGGTTATTCCTCTGTAGTTGTCACGTATTGTTTGATCTCCCTTCTTATGGATAGGTACAATTATACCTACATTCCAGTTTTCTGGCAACTTTATTTTCTTTCAGATCAGTTCTACCAGTCTACATATACAGTGTGTAAGGTTTTTTTGCCATACTTAAAAAATTCTAAAGGAATGCCATCTGATCCAGGAGCTTTGTTTTCTTTTAATTTCTGTATAGCTTGGATGACTTTGTTGGGATGTTATCTTTGTTTCTTTCATCGTCAATGTCTTAGAGTTGGATTTCTGATTCGTGGAACCCTGTCTTACTTCTTATATTTAGCCTTTCCTCAAAGTTTTTTGCACATTTTTCTAGTACCTGGTCCTGATCATCAATGATTTTCCCTATTCTATTTCTAACGATTGATAATCTAGTTTAGAATTTTTTTCTGTCCTGATTAATGCTCTTGAGGAACTTTCGCGTTTCTGCTTGTGCCTTATAGTTCATAATCATCATCATTGGTGCTACAGCCCTATAAAAGAACCTCGACCTTCCCAAGTCTATTACGCCAGTCAGTTCTTATCCATAGTTCCTTATAGTTCTCTAGTTCTTTTACTTTGCTCTCTATATGCTCTTTCTTCTTTTTTTAAGTATTTGTTTTTCTTCTCGTCTCAGCTGCCTATACTCTTCTTATGTTCTTCATCCTTTGAGTCTTCTATATGCCAGATTTTTTCTTTGCTTTGCTTAACTTAAATGTTTACGTTTTTGCTTTTCGATAACTTTAGTTGCCACTTCTTCCAATATGGCTTTACACTGCATCCAACAGTTGTTAATATCTTTAACTATAATATTCATACAGCCCTTTATCTTTCTTTCGAGACTTTCTTCGAATATCTTAGCTAGCTCAGTGTTCTTCAACGCTTTTACTTTAAACCTTTCCTGTTTAACTCCTTTTTTTGCATTGGAGGTTTAGATTGTAGTAGGTAATGGTCCAAGTCTATGTTTGCTCGGCGTCTTGCACGTACGTCTATCACGTCGCTGAAGTGTCTTGAGTCAACCACAACATGGTCGATTTGGTTTAGTGTATTCCCATTTGGACTTCTTCATGTTCCCTTATGTATATATTTGTGCCTGAAACGTGATGGCAATCACCATATTTATTGAGGAGGCTAAGTGTATTAATCGAGTTCTGTTGCTGTTTGACTCTTCATTTAAACTGTGAATTCCAATATTTGGCATGTATTTCCTCTACTTACCTATCTTTGCATTAAAATCTATTATTAGGACCTTTACGTCATTTCTAGGACAATGTTTTTTCATTTTCAAATTGTTTTGTCAAAATTTATTTTTTCTTCATCCGGCTTCTGCTCAGTTGGTACATGGGCATTTATTAATAAATATTTAAAGAATTTAAACTATTTTTTAATAATTTACATCGTCCGAAGCATCCTAACACAAATATTGGCTTGTTTACCGGTGGGATGCGCACATACACATATACCCGAAGACAAATACTAAAAGCGACACAGATCACAATAGCTGAGCGCGATTGAAGGCGTAGCTTTCACTACGTAAGCACTGTCGGGAAAGGTTTGGTAGGTCCAAGGGATCATATCGCTTTAACCTCTTCGCTTGTTGGTTGTAAAGAAGGTTGCATATCAGAGTGTTAGGATGCACGCGAAACCTGTTTTAATATTGTTAATTAATTCTTTTGCACTCTTCAGATACTTTTAGGACCTGTAGATCTCTATGTAAGGCGTCATTTTAGATATACCAAGGGGCATTAGCGATTGTGCTTAGAGTTTTAGATTAAGATCTTTGTATATATATATATATATATATATATATATATATATATATATATATAACAAGCGAGTCTTCTACTTCAGTTGTTAGATCTCTGGCGGTCATTGCATCGTCGACATCGTCTCTCCAGGATCGTCTTGGTCTACCTCGTTTTCTTCTAGTTGGCGGAGTCCATTCTTCTATTTTTTTTTGGCCATCTGTTTTCCGGCATTCTCTGAAGGTGTCCATACCAGTTGAGTCTTTTGGCTTCGACTGTGTCTATTATGTCTAGATCGATTTCCATTTCTCTCCGAATATCTTCGTTTCTTTCGCAATGGATTGTATATTGTTATTTTTTTTGACTTTTTGTAAGCTTTGTACCGGGTGGTCCAATAAGCCGATCTCTCGGCTATATATCAGAAACTATTCATGTAATAACTTTAGGAGAAAAAATTTCTTAGTAAATGTGGAAAAGAGAAATCGCTGGAAATACCTTTCAAGTTTCTATATTAACCGCTAGGGGGCGCAACCTGTGAAGAAAAATTTGAAAACCAGTTTTTTGTGAAATATGCCCAATTATACCAAGCGTTAAATAAGTAAACTAAAAAGAGGCCAAAATTTCGCACAAAGTTGTTTAAATACTTTTTTTTATTTTTTTTATAAAAGTATTTGTTGATAAATACATATAACTTTGGTTTGAATCAACCGATTTTAACGAAATTAGTGTAAGTAGAAAGAATGTGGATAATTTAATTTATATCTACTATCAAACAATTGCATTTGGTTTTAATTGTCATAGATGGAGGGTACTTTCGAATAGAAAAAATTAAAATTGGTTTTTCTTCTAAATGTTTAATGGAAACACCTATTTATTGTAAATTATAATGAAACTACATTAAATTCATAACAAAATGGCGCAAACCGCATGTTGATAGGTTTTGTACTACGCGAATTCCGGCAAGGTTAATTCGAATATGCTGTAGGGTAGATCGGGTCTAGTTGTGACAGGGGCATGTTGTGACAAATAGTTTTATAGACTAACCATAGGTAGCAGCGTCGCCCGGTTACCCAGAATTCCACGTCCGCATGTCCTCAGTCTGTTTGTGTAGTTTGGTTGTGATGCTATGCGTTTCTGCCGCTTTATAAAATTATATGTCATTTCGTTGTAACGAAGTAAAATTTTGCTGTTGTCTTTGAATTGTTATTTCACTTTCAAACCACAAGGTAAGAAACTTATTCTAGTTGTAGTAGATAGTTTGTTTATTTCTCTCTAGTAAGACACAGTTTGGTTTCTATACGACGTGTCAAGGTCTGTGCAAGTGGCTTTATGTAAAATGGCGTACGGTGGGGCTAGTTGTGACGAAAGGCTTGGGGCAGATTGTGACAGTGTCACAACATGCCCCTACTAATTTTAATGCATGTTTATGGGTTTGTTACAGATAATGGTGAGAAATTATAAAAGGAAAACGGAACGTGGTCGGAGTAATATAAACAGTTACGAGTCGGCTTCGTTAGATGTTAAGTCTGGATCGTGTAGTTTAAGGCAAGCAGCTGAAAAATATGGCGTTAACCGGATGTCCTTACTTAGATATATAAAAAAACAACAAACCAATCCAGATGGAGTGGTAGAAATGGGTTACAAAAGACCTCGAATGATATTTTCACAACAACAAGAAGAAGAGCTCTGTGAATATGCTGTTCAGGCAGCGAAAATATTTTATGGTATTAGCCCAAAAGAAATGAAAAGTTTAGCTTTTGAATTTGCTATAGCGAACAAAGTTCTTGTGCCTGAGAATTGGGTAGCAACAAAACACGCCAGTAATGATTGGTTTACAAAGTTCATGCAACGTAACAATAATGTGTCTATTCGTGTTCCTGAGGCTACCAGCTTAAGTCGGAGTACAAGTTTCAACAAGCACAATGTCGGACTTTTTTTTGATAACCTCGAATTAGTATTAAGTCAAAACCATTTTACAGCTAATGATATTTGGAATATAGACGAGACAGGGACTGGGACTGTCCAAAAACCGGTAAAAATCATAGCGAAGAAAGGCGAGAAAAGAGTTGGTGGTGTCACTTCAGCTGAGAGGGGGACCAATGTTACTATGGTTCTTGCTATTAACGCAGAGGGTAACTCAGTTCCTCCTATGTTCGTTTTTCCACGTAAGTTTTACAAGGAGCATTTTGTACGTGATGGGCCAGTAGGTTGTTGTGGTACTGCTAACCCAAGTGGCTGGATAACAGGCCCGGACTTTTTGTTTTTTATGAAGCATTTTGTAAAAAAAGTAAGGTGCTCAAAGAAATCACCGGTTTTAGTTCTGTTAGACAACCACAGTGCTCACCTATATATCGAAGTCCTTGACTATTGTACAGAGCACGGTATTACTCTCTTATCGTTCCCTCCCCATACAACAAATAGACTTCAACCACTGGATGTTTCCGTTTTTGGTCCATTTAAGAAGTTTTTAAACGACGCCATGTGTGGATGGATGAAATCTCATCCTGGAAACACAGTCTCAATTTATGACATCCCAAGTATAGTGAAAACAGCATTACCTAAAGCTGTAACACCAACAAATGTTCAGGCAGGATTTCGTTCTACAGGAATATGGGAATTCAATAGAAACATTTTTAATGAAGAAGACTTTCTGTGTTCTTCGGTGACCGACCGACCTTTGAATAGGCCTATTGACATCGTAGATGGTAATGAGGAAGCCAGTGCTGGGCAGCTTAAAGAGTTTCAGCATCTCGATGAACCTGAACCGTCGTCATATTATGCTAACCAGCCAGGACCCTCCCATACCTATCAACCAGGACCATATCAACAAGGATCATCGCAGGCCAACCTACCAGGATCATTCCATGCCGAAGTTCTGCCTGTCAGCCCCATGGATATAAGACCTCTGCCAAAAGCTGGTCCTCGAAAAAATAAAAAACGCAAGAGCTTAACATCTGCAATTTTGACTAGCACACCTGTCAAGGAGACAATTCGCAGTGAAGAGTTAAAGAGGAAGGAAACAATAAAGTGCAAAGAGGATAAAATAAAGAAAAAATTATTTGACTCAAAACAACTGTTGCCTAAGAAAAAAGCAGCGCCAAAGAAAGAGACCGCAACAAGAAAAAGAGAAGACAGCTCAGAAGAAGAGGAAGAAGATTACTTTTGCTTAGTTTGTATGGGACCATATAAAAAGTCTAGGTTAGGAGAAGACTGGGTGCAATGTATGGAATGCAAGAGGTGGGCTCATGTAAAGTGCACAAAAGATGATCTTTATTATGTTTGTATAAACTGCCACTCTTCAGAACTACAAGTAGAATCAGCACAAATTGACGATAGCGATTAAGTTTTTTATTTTACTTTAAATTCACTAGATGTTTTTCTACACATTTGTTTCTTACATAAACATTTATCAAACATTTATGTATCTATACTTAACTATAAAATAAATTTATTATGGAAACTTTGTTATTATTCTCCAACTAAAGTTTATTATATTTAAAAATATTTACTGTCACAACCTGCCCCAAGTTCGTCACAACTTACCCCATATTGGGGCAAATTGTGACAATATGTGCATTTTGTAAAACTATTTACATACTGTAAGGTATTGCTTAAATATTGCTGATGTTCCCAAATAATGATTCCCAATTAAAAATAGTACCTCATTAAAGTAATCTAACAGCCCTAAAAATTACGAAATAATTCTCACAGTCAAAAGAGAGGAAATTCTTATCAGAAGATAATAATTATAACGTTATTTATTTTTGGTACTAAATTTGTGGAAATATTTTATTTTGTTCATTTTAAATGGAAAAAAAATATGTTTAAATAAGTAATGTGCAATATGCTCTCTTTTTGTAATCTATACTGACCATTAAACGGAAAAATAATAATAGTAATTTTAGACTGAAAATCATTTCCTAGATTACACTTTTGCATTTATGAATTTTACAAAAAAGTAAAGAATTTATCATAAAATTAGATATAATTTTTACAGACAAATTTTATTTAATTTGGTTTACTTCCAAATCGTTAAATCTACCTTTTTTAAACTTGATTCTTAAGACGAGTAAGAAGAGACTATATTCCGTTCTTTCCAACTTTAGACTTCAATGAACTGGCCTGGGGATTTAGTTAGACAATCCAAAGATTGCATTATTTCCTTGAGAGGGATAAGTCGTGGGATTTGTATCAATTTAACACCCAAGAGGTTCACGAAAAATCGTCTTTTTTTTAAACTATCGATTCTCAAGCTTTGCTTATATTATGGAACAAATCGCGGGAAGTCCATTTTAAATTAAAGAAAGTAATATTTTTTTTATTTTAATAACACATCAACCACGCAGGGTCATTAGCGTATTTAGATTAATGTGACAGTTGATACAAATAGCGTATACACATTAGTTTAAAATAATAATAATAATATGTATATGTATTACAATGTATGTTTTATATATTTTGAAGAAGTTAACAGTCTTTAAGATAAGAAAATATTGTTTGGGTATCTGTATTTTCTTCTAGGGCATCTCTTAGGGAGTTGGATTTGATATATTTGAGTCGTTTACTGTTATATTTGGGACACTGTATTAAAAAATGTTTTACCGTTAGAACACCGTTGCACACTTTACACACTAGTTTATTTTTGCGCTGTAATAAATAGTCATGAGTAAGTGGTATATGGCCGATATGGAGACGAGTATCACTTGCTTTCTTTTGTATTTTATTTTTATTTTCCCAAGATGTGGATGTTTGTTGACTTCATATAGCCTTGATGGAGTATTGTTCCAAGTTTGTTGCCATTTCTGAATTATTTTTTGTTTTAAGTATGGTTTTAAATTATTTTGTACCAATATGTTACTTTCTTCGGACATCGGGTTAGTTGATGCGTTTTAAGCCAGTTTATCTACAACTTCGTTAGATTCAATTTCGACATGAGAAGGCACCCATAAAAAGTGAACTTAAATGTTCTTATTTGAAACGTTTTTAAGTTCTTGTTGTAATAATTTTTTTGTTTTATCTTGATAAATACATTGCACTTAATACAAAATTTACATAAAACATAAACTAAAAGTTCAAAAAAAACAGCAAATAAAAAAATGGGTGACACTTGTCCCCTATGGCACTTAATATGTCATTTTTAATCACGCCACTAACGGAGGTTAAACTAATGCGCTTATATGCTCTTAAAAAATTATGAAAAATATGAGAAATATGCAGCATACTAATGCAAAATGCATATTATGCATTTTGCATAATATGCATTTACAAAACCTCCAATTATCACATATAACACTTGTGTTTTAATAAGTCTGTCTCCTCATCATTTTTAGTTTTCTGTTCATGGTTTTATGTAGGGTAAATCGAGGAGAGACGGCGCAGGAGGTGAGTTGGCGCGGTACGCATAAAACAAGATATACTGTAATGACAAACGTAGTACCCCCCAGATGGACAGAGTTTAACAAAAAGCCCAGAGTGAGAAGAAACTTCAAATCATACCACACACACAAGGAAGACAGTTCGTAGCTCAAATCACCCAGAATATCGCTTATCGCCTCATACACAGTGGGCCCAGCAGCTCAACTAGGATACAGTCTGTATTATGGTATGGTATAATATTTATATATTTTCTTTATTATAATATAGATTGTACACTAATTATGATTTTTTGTCCATTGGTCACCTACAAAAAAAAACTACAAAAAAAAATGGCTTCGGCCACCAAAAAAAATACTAACAAAAAACCGGCTTCGGCCACCAAAATAAATTAACAAAAACTCCAAAACCCGGGCACGTAGGGCCCAACCCCCTTGAGCACCAAGTCGCCGAACTGAGCCGGGACTCAGAGCGGAGACTTGAGGCCCAAGTAAGCAATTTTAGTTCGCGGATAAGCCATATTAAGATAAACAGGAATATAGCAGAGATGCGCTGTCCTGAGTTTTTGCATTCGGTTAGGAAACCATGTTGGGGTTCTATTATCCAGGACCTCCACATGAAGAGCACTTGGCTGATTGTTGTGCCTCTATAGCGAATCAAATTGCTATAGGGGGGAAAGGGATGGTCTAGAGCATTGGAGCACGGTGGGGTGACTCCTGTTTTTCCTCGATTTAACACACCTTGCTCCAATGAATTGTTACACCCGATCGTACTACCTGGGTGAACATTTCTCATAGGCTGGGTTCAATCAAATTGCTTGCTTGCTTGACAAACGTAGTTTACATTGTTTCGGCATTGGAAAATGATTACGTGGTCAAGGCGTGTTTAAATGGTCGAAAAAAGGTTTACTATTTCTCTGAAAAACTTGTTTATTGTTTGTGAAGGGTACAACAATTGTTATCAAAGATTTTGCATCCAAGATTTGAGGTAATTTTTTTCATATTTTTGGTTGTATTAAGTATATAAATATGTGATGAAACCTTAAATTCTAATTCTAACCTAAAAATTCCTAGACGTGTGTAAATTGAGAGTAGTTATTCAATGCGCCATCTCCCCTCATATAAATATAATAGATAACTCACGTATTGAGAGGAGAGATAGTGCACTTGCAAGAAGAGGATTATTTGATATAATAATAGGTTTTTGTATAAAAATTAAGTAATGTTTTATTGTTTTATTCATAGAAATCTTTTATTTTAGAAATGCCTACAAAATACATAAGAAAGGGTAATTCTTGTCGAGGTCAATGAACTGAGCAACAATTAACAAAGGCTGTTAATGCAGTATAATACGCTGCACGTGAATATTACGTGCTTAATATAAAGCTGCTAAATATTCCAGCTTCTACATTACGTAGAAGAATATCAAACAATGATTGTAAAAAGCGTACTTTGGGACCATCTTCAACACTGGAATTGGTAGAACGCAAAATTGTAACTCATGTTAAGAAGCTGCAACAACCAGGCTTTGCTCCGACTAGAGAAGATGGACGTTCCATGGCATTCAATTTAGCTAAACGTATGGGAATCCCACATAAGTTTAACAATAATACTGAAAAAGCTGGATATCCTTGGTTAACATTATTTCTTTCACGAAATCCAGATTTGTCCGTAAGAAAAGCCGAAGGGGTGTCTCTTGCTCGTTCTAATGGAATGTGCCGTAAGGATGTTGAACAATACTTCATACTTTTGGAGTCTGTTTTAATTGAACTTAATCTATTAGATAAACCTGGCCATATTTATAATATGGATAATACTGGACTACAGCTAAATAATAAACCAGGATATGTTTTAGCCATAAAGGGTTCAAAAAACGTAGCAGTCATCACATCTGGTGAGAAAGGCGAAACAATAATATTAGTAGCATGCTGCAATGCAGAAGGTACATTTATATCTCCTGCATGTATTTTAAGGGAAAAAATAAAAAAAAATTGTAGACGAAATACCTCCAGGATTAGTGGTTTACATGTCTGAAAAATCGGCTTATATAACAGTTCTAATTTCTTTGCCTGGTTGCGAGACCAATTTACTCCACGAAAACCACAGGGCAATGTGTTGCTGATTGTGGATGGTCATTTTTCGCATTGCAGCGATCCTGACATTTTTGAATATGCGAAACAAAATGGCATAACCCTATTTTGCCTACCTAGCCACACGACAGAGTTCTTGCAACCTCTTGACAGAGCGCTTTTTAAATCATTAAAATTAAATTACCAATTTGCTTGCAATTCGTTCATGAAGAACAACTCAGAAAAAAAATAACTCGGCTTCAATTTGGGAAATTACTGAAATTTGCTTGGGGAAAGTCTGCTACGGTTAGTAACACAGTATCCGCTTTTGAATCAACTGGAATTATACCTTTGGATTCTTCTGTAATTCCCGACGATGCTTTTTTGGCGATGGAGGACAATGTACCGAAGGAAAAAGAAATTAACCCTCACCTTTCAAGATCTGAATTACAACTTAAAGCTGGTTATAGCAACTAGAGTGATTATCAGCTTGACAAAAGGGGGGAACTAGATTTGTTACAGAGTACAAAAACTACAAGCAAAAATCACTCTGAAGTTGATATGTCGATTAGAACTATAACCTCTAAAATTACCCCAGAAAAATTGCTTGCTTGATGAAATCTCACCTCTACCAAATAAACGTGGAGTAGCTGCGGTCAGAAAGAGAAGCAAACAGCTGGCAGAGATTCTTGTTTGCAAAGAAACCATTCCTAGAAAGAAAGAAAAGAGAGAAAAAAAACAAAAAAAAGGAAGATAAGGCTTTAAAAAAAAAGTGAAAGTTTTAAAAACAAATGAAAAGATTTTTTCTAACGGCAAAGAAAACAAAACAAAATAAACACAAACAAAATTAAACTGGTTTCAGAATCTTTTGATAATGAGTCAATAACAATAAGTCTCAAATATGATTCAGATATGGATGATGATTCCGATGCAGAATGTTGTGCAGGATGTTTAGAAATATATTCACAAACTTCCAAATCGGACGACTGGCTTCAATGTATGCATTGCAAGAAATGGTTTCACGAATCTTGTAGCAAATACTTTAATTTCTGCGACCTTTGTGGCAAACTTATGTGTTCAACAAGAAGTACCTAACTAGTTATGTAACATAAAAATGAGTTATATGTAACGTAAAAATAAGTTATCTTAATTTTTTTTATAATGTGCCATCTCACCTTCTTCTAGAGCCAACTCTCCTCCGTTATGTGGGTGAGATGGTTGTTTTCATACTTATATTTTTTAACATAAACAAATATATTATTATTTTGGGGGTTGGATTGGGGCAACTACAAAAAAAAGGAATAAAGGGGTACTTACACAAATCTCTTGGGACAAACAGAATGAAAATAAACGGTAACACCTCAAGAAATTTAATATAGGGCGCCACTTGAGGTGCCTAATTATACCTATTACAACCACTAGTTGTAACTAGGGAAATAATTATAGAACATCAAAAATATAGAAAAAAAAAAACTTTTTCAAATAAAACTCAAAATAGATCAGAGAAACAAATTAAACATTTATTTTTGTCTCTAACAAAACAGATCAAAAATACATATTATAAAAGAAACATATCATATAACATAACACAAGTAACAAAAACTTACATGTTCTTTGTTTACTATATTATGGCCAATTAGATTATCAAAATTAAGGATCCTTGTTAATGAAAACATAATAAAATTTAACCTTATATAAATATGAAATATCGTTTCTACATAATAATCAAATTAAAATTGTCATAACAAAAAAAAAAACAAATTAAAGCTTGCTGTCAGGTATCACATTTAATTTTGATGACAAAGAACAAAAGTATTAATAGCATAACCATACATGTTACAATTTTTTTAATTTGTTATGAAAGCAATTATTACTTTAGCCAAAAAATATCTGTCTTTACTTTAAAAAATTAATATATTGAATTGTTACCTTAATGTTTTTTTTTTATACAAACACTTTGAAAATTTACATCTCTGGGGAAGCTACTCGGACAAAACTTTCAAAACTGGAAGGCAGTAACCATCAGGAACTAGTTCTACACTCCAAGGCAAAACGATTGGAACAGCAACTTGGTGGAAGAATCAAGCCGACTACGGGACATCCTATATCATACTTCTTAGAAGCTTCCGGTATTTATTCAAATCTGATAGTATTATCATTGACCGGTCCTAAGACATTTCAAAAGAAATTGAATCCTCTTTGATTCAAAAATGGCCCAAACATTTCACATCCGCAAAAAGCGTATACCACCGTTTCAAATAGGTTCTTGGACTCAGATTGTAGCACGTCTGCTCTGCTTCAAATCTAGTCGTCGACTCCGTTTCAAATCTTTGACTCAATTGTCACATGTCTGCCTCGTTTCAAATCAAATCTTGGACTCTACATGGTAGCACGTCTGCCCTGCTTGGAACTTAAAAATCGACTCCGTTTCAAATCTTTGACTCAATTGTCACATGTCTGCCCCGTTTCAAATCAAATCTTGGACTCTACATGGTAGCACATCTGCCCTGCTTGGAACTTAAATCTAGACTCCATTGTCGGCGTTACATTTTACAAATTCAAAGCCAGAAAATTTCTCTTCCATCTTACAGCTAGCCTGTCGTCCACAAACTTAAAACAAACAATCTTCCCCTTGTTATTCATTCCTAACGATGAAAGACAAATAAAACTTTTTTTATCAGAGGGCATCATAAATTTACATAATACAAATTAACAAAATAGCACGTATTTTAAACCGGAGTTCTACCTGACTTGTAACAAAAGGTTCGATATTTGAATCTAAACACAGACAAAAAACATCTATATTTACTTTTAAATCGGTAGAAATATACGCATTATTGACTATTCTAACCGGAATATTAGGGGGACTTCATGTAACATAATACCTCTTTGGCGATAAAAAACTTGTTGTTTCACCTAACATTGCAACACAGAGATAAAACATATGTCCAGCGTTAATACGCATTTAAAAATCTCGTAAAAAAAAACTTGAAATATTTTTTCGATTGTTTTCTTGGTAAAAACAACACTAACGTACTACAGAAATCTTTTATATACACATTAAATAAAAAAAACGCTACAATATGAAGTTTTAGTTTACTTCCAAATTTCAAAAACTTTTAAAAATACATCCATTCTAAAAAAAGTGGGCCATCTCTCCTCGACTTACCCTATATATTTAATTTTTTTTTATTCTTATTGTTATATTTTTTGTACTTTATAGTAAATAATGGACATAGTTTTACTTACACAAAAACAGTTAGGATTTTATGAAAAAGTACACTTCCGTCGAGGTAAGTATCTCGAGATCTACTTACAAATTCTTTTACGTATAAGATTTCTTTGACAGCAACACCGAAATCTCATGAGATATTTCCTTTCAGTTAAACTCTTCTTCTGGCAAACATTTCGCGTCCTTTGGAAGTTTGTGAACAAGTAGTGTCAGGGTAATGTCAACATCGAATGGAAACGAAAAGTTTTTCTTGAATTCTCTCTTAAAACATTGTTGCATCCGGATATTCTGCATTCATTCCGGTACATTACATTCGCTTCAAGTAAATTGGGACTGAGTAAAATAAAAGAAAAGAGGATGTATTTGCCCCTAAGTAGTTTTAGATGTATGCCTTGTAAATTGGATTTTTCAGCATGATATATTTAAAAACTTGGTATTTCCACATAATATTTTACATATTTTTCATCTATATCAAACTCCAAAAATCATTGTGGTGGTATTATGGCAATTAATTACAACATAGTCTCAAAGTGCCGTTAATAAATGATGTCTTATAAGTGAAGTGAAAAATGCCCAGCCATAATGGCACTTGTATCTATTTTCCTCGATAATGACAGGAATAATATAGGGTTAGTGTTAAGTGCAGTTAGGATCGGCAAAAATCGATAAGATAAAAAATAGTTTAACAATTTGTTGGGGAGAGTGATTTATTGATAAGAACTGATTTTAAAACTGTTAACTCTTGAGAAATTCTACAATTCCACCGGCACGCGGCGGGCGTATCGTGATCTCTACGTAGCTGTTGATCCAAAAAAAAATTGAAACAAGGATGTTTTTAGACATGGAAATGTTTAAACATTAGTTGTCAAATTTAAATGAGGTTATGTGCTTAAAACGTGGAAAACTATCAATAAAATAAGTTTTTAAGCCAATCAAAGTCATTTAAAGGAACGAAAAAAAAAAAATGAAAATAAGAATTTAGAAGTTTGCCAAAAATTTCCTACATAACCTAAGAAACTTAGGAGTTTAAAGGTCAATTCAGACACATCAGTCACGTCTCGTCACAGTGATTGCGCCGAACCGAACAATCCGTCATACAAAATATTCTTTAATACAAATATGTTGCCGGCATTCACACTCATCAGTTGACAAACAGTTTCCCAGCTGTCAGATAGTTGATAGTTCTGTGACCAAATAGGACCGGTTCGGCGCCGAGACTATGACGGGACTGATGTGTCTGAATTGACCTAAAAGGTCGATTCAGACACATCAGTCACGTCATCGTCACGGCACCGAACCGGTCCTGTTTGGTCACAGAACTATCAACTATCTGACAGCTGGCAAACTGTTTGTCAACTGATGAGTGTGAATGCTGGCGCCATATTTGTATTAAAGAATATTTTGTATGACGGATTGTTCTTTTCGGTGCCATCACTGTGACGAGACGTGACTGATGTGTCTGAATCGACCTTTATAGGGCAGTCCAACGAGCTGTCAAATTAAATCCAATATTGTGTTTTGAGGGCAAACAAACTATTGAGTCGTATTGAAAGTTAATCGTATTTTTAATTAATTATATAAATTTTGAGTTAAATTATCAGTTCAGTGATTGAAAAACAGACCAAAATGTTTAAGCTTAGGAGTTTTTCAAAAAAACTTTGTTGTGAAACTGAAAAAATTAGTTTAAAAGGTTTGTTTACATAGTCTTTAAATTAAATTCAATCTGATTTTGTGAACAATTTGCTGCCAGGGAATGTGATTATGGCTAACAGAAGATTCCTAAACAAAGAATTTGTGAAATTATTTCATGCGTCAGTAAAAATTCCTGAATTTAGGAAGAAAAAAACCCAAATGCATCCAGTTGACTTGGAAGAAACCAAATCGATCGAACATCTCAGGATTCATGTAGAAAGAATTATTGGAATGATCCGAAATAAATTTAGAATAACTCAGCAAATTATTCTGATGACATTAATAAATGGTAGGCGAAGAACAATCTTTACTAGACCAAATAGTATTATTGTGTTGTGCACTTATAAAAATATGTCCTACAATTACCTATTCCTTTCCTTAATATATGCTTATATAATATAATATGCTTTTAGTTTGCCATTATTAGTTATTCTCTCAACTTGTATGTACATTCAGTTTTGTTAATATAGTTTGATTCTTGTTTTTTCCTTATTTTTTTAAACTTAAAATGTAATGTAAGCATATTAATCTCTCTCATTTTCAAAGTATCATAATAAATTGTACTTTTATTATTTTGGAATTTGTAATTGATGAATAAAGAAGCATTTTGCTCTAAAATTTGAAACCTTTTTTAAGATACGTATACGATGACATATAATTTTGATACATTTGTAATAAACAAACATTTATTTTGAATTTGTTTTATTCACAACTATATACCATATTATGTTTGAATACAAAATGCTACAAAATAAAGATAACGCCAACATTAAAAAAATAAATTGAGAAACAAATTTACTATATTTACGTTTTATTGATAATTTAATTATTTATTTTAAAAATTATTAATTTAATATTTACAAACAAAAACTTTACTTGACACAGTAAAAATTAAAGATTCCATATCTAAGGAGAAGAAGCTTCATAAAACCATAAAGTACCTCGTAAGTAGATACCCCTAAGAGATTTACACATTTAAAGTGAAACCAAGAAATACTGAAGTTTTCATTTTATCATTGGTTGGCCATCATCAATGTCTTTACATGTACACCATGTTAAGTTTGCTAAAATATTGCAAAGTAACTCTGGAATTATAAGTTTTTATGAGAAAAACTTGCTTTTTCCATGTAAAATTTTCAAAATTCTTCGTTACACATAATTTTTTCATGATATAATTCAGTTGGAGATCATATTACAAAATGACAATAGTAAACTTGGAGAAAGCCATTTGATAGTGATATTTGTGTTGTCTATTTAATCAAACTTCTCCATCAGGATTTCTAATAAGACATAATGAAGGTAAGTTTATGAACTCTGCTATTGACATATCTTTTAATAAATAAGAACATTGCACTTCTAAGCACCCTTAGAAGTAAATGTGGCTCGTTCATTTTTTGTGAATGTTTAATCTGTAACAATAAAAGAACAAGTTAATATATTGTAACAACTAGCATAAAACATTTGCTCCTCAAATGCTATACTCACTTTCCCTAATGTCACTGGTCATTTACAGCTTTTGACCCACAATTACTGCTTCAAAGCATTAATATGCTTGCAGGCTTTGGTAAGCTTTAATTTGATGTTGTGTATAAAAACTGGTGCTCAACACTAAATAGCTCACTACATCTACGCTACTTGTTGGGGGAAAATCATTTGGATTGTAACTTAATTCAATTTCTGAAATAGTATATGGATCTATGTTGTTGATTAGTTTTAATTTCTCTAGATATCTGCTTGCTACATCATAATTTCAAGTTATTGAAGTAATGACTTCGATCCATTTCTGAAACAAAATAACATTCATCAAATTAATAAACAGTTACGTTTCTTATCAATTAAAAAGGTGTAAAGGTCTTTACTATATTATAAAAAATATTTTTAGTCGCACTTAGTTCAAAAATGTTAAAATTTTATTGATAAAAATATGTTATTTTAATTTCACCAGCTTATTTTGTGTTAACACTAAAATGTTTAAATTAAGCTAAATCTATAACTGAGAAATATTAGCGATATGCCGAATATGCCAATATATAAAAGTACATTCTTATCAATCATTATAAGTATATATTGATAATATTTGTGGTTGTTAAAGGAGTTAACTAAACTATTATGAACTTTTCAACTTACCTCATTAAATTATAATTATCTTCATGTAATCAATGTGAATAAGAAATAAATTAAAGAAACTTGCTTTTTGTCAATTACGAGGTCATCTACTAATTATATTTGGATAACTACAATTAAAAATTTGTCTTTTATTGCAAATCGCAACTCATTAAGTTTACCTCATTAAATTATAATTATCTTCATGTAATCAATGTGAATAAGAAATATATTAAAGAAAATTGCTCAATTATTAGGTCATCTACTAATTATATTTGGATAACTACAATTAAAAATTTGTCTTTTACTGCAAATCGCAATGCTATTTAATCGATTGTTTGCCCTCCAAACACTTTGACAGCTCGGTTTGAGGTTATGTGTTGGACTGCCCTATTGGGCAGTCCAGAATGACGCCGAAAAATAAAAAATGGGGAAGAGACTTTTTGTTGGTACGAATTTATATTTTATACAATAAATATTCACATAACGTTATTCCGAAACCAAAATAATTTAAAATTATCTCTACATAATAAAAAAATAAAAAATAATTTAATATGACAGTTAGTTTACATTTTAAAGAGACTGTTTTTGTGAAGTGTATTTTAAAATTATTTAGATAGAACGATTAAAGCATTTTCTATCTCTGCACTTCCATAAAAATCGAAAGTGTTCGAAAGGAAACGATAAGAAGTTTTAAGCTTTCGATTTGAAGTGTCAAATTAAAACAAGTCTGAGAGACTTTATCTCTTTTGAGGAAATAACACAATCTTAAGATTACCTGTTTAAATCCAATTCTCAGCCGTACTGTGAGATATAGTCCAGTCAAAAAATAACTCCTCTGAAAAATAGCAATAATAATAAATTTTGAAACATTAAATTTATGAAGTTTATTAAAATATTTTGAAATATTTATTGTACGTTTTCCAAGATACGAGGGATTCAAAATGATGAAAATTAGTTTTCATTTTAATATCTTATGTCTATAAAATTACTTTTAGATCTACTTCTTTTTTAACCCTACGGCAGGCGCGCCGACTACCGTTTCATAACCGGGCGCGCTGTGTACTTTGTACACAAAACACATTTTAGTTGATTTTACCCAAATTTAGTGCGTTTTAACAAAATGACAACCACGATTTAGAAAAATAGTTTATTGTTACATAAAATAATAAACATAAAACATGTACCTACGGGTTACTTCACTCGATTTCTTCTGATTGCTGCCGTTCATTGTTCTTACATTTTACGCAGGTAATTGTGATTTCTGAATGCCTTTTACATACAAATATTCTACATAACCAACATCTAACTGTTGTGCTGGAATTTTTTGAGCCTGGACATATTGCACAACGTCCACGTTTTCTAGAGCTTTGCACTTCTGTTTTAGTAGGTTCTTCACATGATTTATATTTCATTAGAAAACCTTGAATATCCTGAGGAAGATATCGCATTGTCGCTCTTTCTAAAAGCTGTACTTTCATTAAACTCAAGCTAAAATTCTGTAGAAAAATTCGGCGACATATTTTGGGATTTGTTTTATTGGCACAAAACAACACCTGCGCGTTGATACCTGCCATATCCATTAGAGAGAAAAATATAATTAGTGGCCATCTTCTGGTTATTCTTTTTACAGAATATGATGCAAACATTTGGTCAATAGTATCCACACCGCTTTTTGTGGCATTATAATCTAGAATAATTTCGGGTTTTTTAGTTTCGACGTCTAAGGTGGCAGTGTCATGCATCGTGGATAAAAGTATGACCGACCTACTTTTTTTTGGAACAAATGAAAATAAAAGTGACATTCCCATTTCTTTTTGTTTTTGGGGTAAAAATTCAATAGGTATTTCGCTTTTGTTTTTTCTCAAAGTGCCAATTGTAGTTATTTTATTTTCCAAAAGGGAAATAACTTAAGGATAACTGGTATATTAATTATCGGTTGTCAAATTGCGATTTGAACCTCTTATATAATCAATAAGCCTATCTACAATATCACTGAGAGAGTTTGATACAGCATAAGGCCCCTCAGGTTGACGTCTACAATAAACCTCTAAATTTCTAACAAAGTAAGTTAGTGCATAACCCAAAATGAACAGCTTGAAACCGTATTTTGCTGGTTTATTTGGTAAATACTGGATGAAACTACAACATCCTCTAAATCCCTCTAGTTTTTCGTCTATTGTAACAAATTCACCAAGATTATAGGAGATTTTACAGTTACTAACAAATGCGTCCAATATTTTTCTAATTGGTGCAAGTTTGTCATATATTTTTCGTGCATGTCTTGTGGTTTTTTCATCAAAGCGCATTGAACGTAACAAAAATAAAAATCTTTTGTAACTCATTACAGCTCTAAGAATTTCTATACCTGTTCCATCAGATGTCCAAAGTTCAAGTGCGTTAGTATGGTTAGCCTTTTTAGTGCCTAGGAGGTAAAGCACTCTCAGTAACGCCATTATTTCACTTTTTGAAATATGTTTCATATCTCGTTTTTTTTTTATATTGAACAGATTTTTTTTACTATCAATGTACAAATTAGTTAATTGTACGATGTTCTCTAATATATCAGAATCTATTATTTTTTTCTAAAGCTGAAAGTTCTGAGGTCACTTTTGAAGCCACTGCCTTTGGTCCTGGAAATATTTTGATAATATTTTTTTTTAATTTTTAATTGCGACGACAGCGGAGTCTTACGCCATGCAGTTTTTTTATTTTTACCTTGAAAATATTCGAAAGCAGTAGTACTTACTGCAGTATTATCCTCGAAGTTACTGTCTCTGTCGTGGTCATTCTGTTCTTGTTTAGATTCAGAATTGTGGTCATCATGGTGTACACAGTTTCTGTTTCTGGGTCTTCATTAAGAATTTTATATAACTCAGCCTCAGTTAAAAACTTCTTTCTAGCCCTGCAAAAATAAAAAAGTAACACACAAATAATATAACAATGCAACTAAATTCTTACATGATATTTTCTCAGCGTAGCCATTATATTCCTTCTCAATTATGTTACAATATCCTGTTCAACCTAAAATAAAGTAAAACTAAAGTTAATTTGACTTTAATTTCAAATTACAACTTTTTATAAAGTAAAGTAATTAATGGATAAAATACTTACACTAGAAGGCGCGCTGTGTATTATGTACACAAAACCGTCACACTCTCGTATTTCTAAGAATTCTCACAAATCTCAGCTGCAACAAAAAATATGACTCAACTATTCGAACGACAGATCTCTACTGGACGAATAGACGCGACGATATCGCGAGATTAACGACACTTCTATTTTTAGACGATTTTTTCTATTGGGCGTGTACAAAATACACGGGCGCGCCCGCTCGAGGGTTAAGTACCTTCTCCCAACCGTAGGTGAGATATCATTACCAGTATCTTTACTCTCTCTACAGAGTCTCTAAAGAGTTCTTTTAATCTTTATCTAAACAAAGCACATAAATTTCTTAACCATAACTCTTATCTTTCATTATGATATCAATCTTAACATTGCACATCGTTGTCCTCTCATTACGTGTTACAGAGATTGTAAATTTCTTATTTTTATTGTATTTATTATTTCGTATTCTTTGCTCATTTCTCGCAATACTTTCGTATCCGTTTTTTTCCTATGTCCATAGTATTCTAAGCATCCTTCTGTAACACAAACAATTTTATACAAGATTTCAAATAATTGTAGTTTATTTATTCGTGATCTTGCTTCAGTGTGCGATTTTCAACTTCATATTTGAGTATCGAAAACACGTAACATCTCAAAGCTCTTACTCTCAGTTCTAATCTAAGGTCTTTATTACAGATAATTGTTTTCATTTTTTCAAACGCATATTTTTGTTATTTCTATCCTGGCCCTTTTTTCTGTTGTTTGGGAAATCTTGGTTTTCAGGTATTTGAATTTTTCAACCTGTTTATCGGTTTATCCCAAATGTTATTGTTTCCTGTGTTATTATCATGTATTTAGTGATTTTATATTCAATTTTAGTCCCTATTTTTTACAGTAACTTTGTGTCTTGTTTAGTAGTAGTTAAAAGTGTTTAGCAAAGCTTGCCATAATCACAATACCAATATGTAGTATCAAAAGCAAACGAAGACCCTGGTGCAAGAACCGGACAACTCCACTTTTCCGAAGTGTTGGAAAATAAAAAAAAACATTTTTAGAAAATGTGAAGAAATTTTTCTTAATCCTTCCAGAGGAACGTTAGACAAACCTTATTTATTTAATCACTACTTTTCATTTCTATTTTAGATGTACAAATTTTGTTTTGAAAAAATGGAGCTGCCTCTTTTTTGTTTTAAAAATCCCACATGTAAAAAAACAATGTACTCTTTTTGATTTTTCATTTCAAATATAATATGTAAATAACGATGTTCGAAGTGGAAATTCAAATGTCAATAAACATATTTTAACCTTTAATTGTGGCTTATTCCCATTAAAATAGTATCTAACTATTTTAAATATAAAAATAAAATAATGTTTTCAAACATGCGGTTGTAATAACGTTCGAGTATGCCTTATTATTAGACATTGGGAATGCTATATCTCCTTTTTGCTTTATAAAAAAATTTCTGGAATTAAAAAATCCTGAATGTACAATCACAAATTAGTATATTAATTTGTAATCTTACATTAATCTTAATTTTCTGAATTTTTATAGTTTCATCGTGTATAATTGTGAACCATATCGATTAGTAGCTTCATTATAGTTTGTTCAATTTCCTGCAAGCTATAAATTGTCTAATATATATTGAGGAAATGCTTGCAATAATTTCCTGGGATTAAATTATATTTGTCAGCTTTTAAAAGTCAAAGGTTTTTATTCTATGCAGAGAACAATACACTTATTTGATAAATCGTAGTTTTAGTCATCATCATCATCATCATCATTCCTAAACCTCTTGCATCCACTGTTGGATATAGGTCTCCTCCATGTTCTTCCACTGTTCTCTATCTTGCGCCTTCTGTATCCAATTTCCGACTGTTTTTCTCAAGTCGTCCATCCATCTTTTTGGTGGTCTGCCTCGGTGTGTTTTGTCTTCTCTAGGTCTCCATTTTATGAGTCTTTTGGTCCACCTATTATCATTCAAACGTGCTATATGTCCAGCCCATCTCCATTTGGCTTGTGCAATTTTTTCTATGACATCTGTCACTTTACTCCTCTCTCTCACTATCCTATTTGGTACCATATCTCTTCTAGTTATTCCCAACATTGCTCTTTCAATTTTTCTTTGGGTTACTCTCAATTTATTTGCAGAATGTTTGGTTAAAGTTTGGTTAACTTTAACGTAGTTTTAGTAAGATTATAAATATAGCTTCAGGTCTAGTTTATGACGCAGTCTATTATAATTTTTTACCGCAAGAACAACTAGAGTGTAACAATTCAGTAGCTGTCAATAAAATTATATTTAACTTTACAATTTCAACAGTTTATTTTATCATCGTCGATCAAGAAGAATCCGACAGTGGGGAATACAATGATTACATACGAATTGTCCACTGAACGTACAGAGCATTCAATAAACTGATAATTTTTGTATACCTCATTAATCTGCTTGTATAGGTTAATATACCAAACTTTCTTTTTTTACCTTTTGTTGGCTGATTTAAAAAGTTGTTTACGATGGTCCGAAAAGTTTAGGACCATCTTTGTGTTACAAAAACTACCTTAAATTTTTTCGAAGTTTGTTTAACTAACTTCATTTATTCTGATGGTAGATATTCATTCTTTCCTTATTTCTTTTATTTGTTTTTTCCACGAGTTTAAATGATCTATTACATGGTAGAAAACTGTTTCCTGGTTCAAGATACTATTGACGTATTTGACAAATTTTTTTGTTTTCATTTACCAAAGTAATCAGATATTTGACTAACATTTGATTTTTTTTCTGTGCAAATTGTCCGAAATAAAAATAGCTTACTTGCTAAATTAGGCCAATATGTGTGTATACGATGATCAAGGCAGGATATGACTTCGTTACTTCTTTTCTTAGTGGACTGCTTTTCATACATGTAAAAAGTTGACGTGCCCAATTTTCCCGAAGAAATAGAAAAATTGTAAACACATCTACTGGAACATGGAACATGCAAAAAAACATTTCGTGAAATTTTAATACTTATGACGAATCAACTTCTGACGCAGCAAGACTTTGAGCCAACATATAAGACGTCAAAGAGATACATTTGTACGGAATTTTAGCTAAATATATTTTATTCTGAGAATAACCTCCCTATTTACCTTAAATGACTGTACTATTTAAGATACTCCTTTTTTCATTTTAATGTCGAGACATTAAATTTACTGAATTTAGTGAAAACGCAGGGACATTTATCAAAAGGAAATCCTAGTAAATCTTACGACTTTCCCAACATTCATTTTCACAGCGGAAGAGCTGTTTTACTTTACTTTAGATTGAAAGACATCATTTTATTGCATCTTAAATAAATATTGACGAAAGATCCGCTTTGCAGCATTTTCTTACCAAACACATTTTAATACTACATCCTATGATCTACAACAATATTTACTTAACAAAATGTATATATAAATACTACTTTGTAACTTTAATTACATAGTGTCTAAGAGTAACACAATACAGAGTAATAAGTGTTAAAAAAAATTGTACAGAGAAAAAAATTGACTTTGACAATTGACATTGACTTGTTCATTTCAAACAGGGGAAAACGTTGATAAGTCCAAATAATCCTAGTAGCTAGCAACAATGGCATGCAACATTAAGGATGCAACAAAATAAAGGTTCTCTTAGTGCTCAGTTTGTTTTATTCTAATGTGTTCAAAATCATGTCAGATACGGGTGAGTGTTCAAGTGATCAATTACCTTATGCTCATGGGAAAAATTCTAAGAAAAGAAAAAGCTTTGGGAGGGTGCAAGATGTTTCAAAGAAACTAAAGTTGCGGTCTCATGCAACTGGCGAAGCTTGTTAATGTGCTAAAAATGTTTTGTTGCAACTTCTGACCATAAAAGAAAATCTATTATAAAAAATATTAACCCTTTTCAAAATAATGACAAAAAAAGTTATATTTAAAAGGCTTGGTTCCCTTGGTTTCTGTGTAATGAAAAAGAACGAGAAAACCCGAGAATGGGGCTGGTTTCCGAGATTGCACAGTCTGTTATCACGTGAAAATAAAACGGAAAGGCAGTATGGAAAATGTCCAGGTGTCCAGATGTCCAGTGTCCCGAGGTAAACATGATATTCTTGTAAATAAATTGAAAAAATCCAACAAACCTCCTAGAGAACTACAGGATTTTTAAAGAGGGTTAATAGCGTCAATACGATCACAAAATTAATCATTGTTCTTGTAAATCACCATATGAAAATCTAAGGTCCAAAATAGAAAATTGGTCGCAAAATCGTATAGCTTGAAAACGGCTAGACGGATCATAAAGTATCAATGAGAATGCTGTGGGAGACGATTAATTAAACAAACATGGCATGTGTCAAAAAGGCACTGTGACGTATTTTTATTGTATCCCATGGTATGAGGTATCAAACGATTGGATTTTATATATACAATAAAACTATATGGAAAAAACAAGACTACAAAGTATTGTTAAAGTATATAAAGCCAACTAGAATATATTATATTATGATATATTAGCTTTATTTCTATGATTGTATAGGAAAAAAAAACGTGATTGTTTACAGGGGAAAAACAAGTTCATGTAGATAAATACAACTAATACCAGTTATATGCGACATATTAAAAAAAAAAAAACTTAAACGTACACGAACAACCAATATAGCAAATTTTTCTTTTGTAAGATGTATTTTCATCACTGGTTGATAAGCTGTACCCATTCATTTTCACTCCGCCACAGACAAGTCTGAACGAGTCGCTGTTGCAATTTTTTTCGTATAAAAACATGTTCGAGATTTCGGTAATTTTTTTTATGAATTTGATGTAATTTCTGGTGGATTTAATGTACAGGAAAGGCGGCAAATTCGGACCCCCAATTGGTTTTTACTTAATAATAATTTTACTACAGTAATTTAAATTGCAGTTTAAGAAAGAAACTAAACTAACATTATCTATAAATAACTTTTCTTAATTTAAAATATTCTAAAAAATATATATTATATGACTTTGCTAATTTTTGTAAAGATTTACAAAATAGGCACTGTAAAAAAATGCTGTAAATTCAGACCCCTCTTTTTCCTCGTATTTTGGACCCCGGAGAAATTTAATGAAATATTACGGAGCAGAAACAATTTAAATATGTAAATTTATTTTATTTCTAAAATAGATTGCTTAAGAAACTGTGTACAAATTTTTCTTTTAAGTGACCTAAATAGAATAATATCAAAAGAAATTAGCTTTTTCATAAACGGCGTAGGTCTATGATTGTTTGAATTTTAAACCTAGTCTACTGGCAGAAGTCATATATGTAGCCATCTTTTTCCGCACTGGTACAATCAACATAACTGAACTATATGAACACACTACTGCATCAGTTAAAGTACTTGACACATTTTCGAACGAATTTCATCCAGAACGGGGTGTCAGACAAGGATGTATACTATCTCCACAATTATTCAACATATATGGGGAGTATATTATGCGAAGAGCACTTGAAGGATGGGAAAAGGGCATCTCAATAAATGGTCATAAACTAAACAACCTACGTTTTGCAGATGACACGGCCCTTCTTGCAAATAGTCAAGCAGAGCTGATAGAACTTATACGACTGATCGAAAACGAAAGTCAAATATTTGGTCCGCAATTAAACATATCAAAGAGAAAGATCATGATAGTGGATAGACTACACAACAATCATCCACACATAACCACAATTGACCGGTTCGAGGTTGTGAGCTCATACTTATATCTGGGATCATTAATCACAAACACAGGGTCATTACAAGAAGAGATTAAACGTAGATCTGATCTAGCAAAAGTTGCCACAGCAAAAATGACCAAAATATGGAAAGACTGTCAAATTTCAAGAGCGATAAAGATGAGGTTGATCAACTGCTTAATATTCCCAATACTTACCTACGGATGTGAATCTTGGACTCTGAGACAATCGGAGAGAAGAAAGATAGACGCCACTGAAATGTTCTGTTGGAGACGAATGTTACGAATTCCTTGGACCGACCGCAGAACAAATAATTCAATTTTAAGAGAGCTAAAAGTTAGCCAACGACTCTCTAGTAAAGTCCATCTCCAACAATTCAAATATTTTGGGCATGTTATGAGAGCAAACACAGAAAACATGGAAAGACTTATAATACAAGAAAAGGTAGAAGGCCGAAGATCACGAGGAAGATCCCCAACAAGATAGATAGATCAAATTACAGGAATATGCCAAAGACCTATGCATGAATTAAAAGAAATGACCAGAGACAGAGATCTCTGGAGACGGACAATACACGACATCAAGTCGACCACTACACTCCCCCTGGGGGGTCAGGATTAAGGAGAGAGACAATCAACATGTGCCCAACATTGACACATTAGACACTTGATCCACTGTTCACCCGTCACTGACTTGGAACATTATTCGTTTCAGAACATACACGTCACATCCGATTTATCCAGTGTTTGTCCTGGTCGTACAACTAATCCGGTTGTAGAGACTGATTTCAGAGATAAATTATCTTCCTCAGACGAAGATTCCTTGAGTGAGTCAAAATCTAATTGTTTCTTGACCTGAGAGCTAGGTTTAGGCTTCCTACACTCTTTCTGTTTATTTTCAGCTTTTAAAATCTTCTTTTTTGTTCCAGTCTTCTTCCATTTTCCTTTGGCGTCTTTATGTGTCTGATCTTTTTTTCCTGACTGAATCTTTTTAGCAATTTCTGCCTCTAATTTGGCTTTATAAGGAGACGATGTGATTATGGTCGACTTGCAGGGCTTGCGGCCTTTTCCAGATGATTTTTATATTAGTTTGGGTACAGGCAAGATTTAAAAAGGGCTTGTGTAAATTGGAGAAGGATTTAAATAGGAAATTAATGAGAGATTTGGCAGAGGTACACCCCAGGTACACTCCAGTGTACACCCCATGAAGAAGAGTTTGTCACTAGTTAAGAAGATTCAGGGTTTTCCTCATCAAGTGTGTTGGAGGAAGAAGTTTCAATAGGATCATCAGATTTATAGCCGTTATTATCTACATCAATAGGCTGCTCTTTTTAAACTTCTGCAATGAATTCGGCATCAGAAAACTTGTTTCTGTCCAGACGAAAAATTTAAGTTGTCCTGAACCGATTGATGGCTATTTCTGTCGTTTGACACTTTATGTACAGCTCCATCATGTCAAATGCTGTTAGAGGGCGTTAGTTTATTAACAGCCATTGCCTAATCTCCTGACTATAATAAGTCTTTAAAGGGGACAAAAAAGACTTATCTAAGGGCTGCAACTTATGCGTTGAATGAGGTGGTAAGGAGATGATTGTAACATGGTTCTGCCTAGCCTTCTCGATATTATCAATATTTCTAGTGCGGCTTGAATGCCCGTCAAAGACTAGGAGAACAGGTGACTCAATTTTAGGTTTTGTAGTGCTCAAAAAATGATCGAACCATTTTGTAAACAGTTCTGTTGTAATCCATCCTGATGGCTGTCAAAAAAACTATATTTATACATAAATATATAAATATTCTTATTAAATTAAAATTTATTAATAAAAAAGAAACACAATAAAAATTTTCTATTAAATAAAAAATAATAATTATTATAGGTAAAGATATTAGTAATGTATAAAATAATAAAAAAATACCAGCCTCAAGACGCTCAGGTTGATAGCCCCATCCAATAATCAATAATAAAACAGGGACTAACCTAATTTCAAAAAATATATAAAAAATAAAAATATTTAATGAAGAAAAAACTAAAAATAATCCTAATATTAATAAAATTAACACAAATAAAAATAAATTATAATAATTATTATATTTATATAATTTTCCTCTATCTAAAATTATTAAACTACAAATTCAACAACTAAATAAAATTAAACTATAAGATCACATATCAATACCTAAAATATAAGAAAATAAAAAATAATTTAAATTTCCATTATATATAAATATAAAAATAAATGTAACAATAAAAAATAATCATTGAATTAATCAATTTTTTTTATCCTTGATGTTTTAAACACAGCAAAGAATAACGATGCTGAAAATCTCATTTCAACCGAAAATTCAATTCTCTCTCTCTTGTCGTTTCCTCATTGCTGAGGATCGTTATTCCCTACAATGCGGGCTGTCAATTCTCTCCATCTCTTGCGATTTTGGGCTGCTCTCATGGACTCGGAAAACGTCTCTCCAGTGGCTTTCTGTACTTGATCTGACCATCGGATAGGTGAGCGTCCTCGGCCTCTACGTCCTTCTACGTTTCCGCACACAATTAGTCTTTCTAAGTTGTCATTGTCTCTTCTCGCAATGTGGCCAAAAAACTTTAAAACATTAGCAAGACACTGAGAGGAGAGTCTGGTCTGAATGTTTAGCTCTTCGAGAATCGACTGATTGGATCTGTGCTCCGTCCACGAGACGCGTAGCATTCGTCTCCAGCACCACATTTCGAATGCGTCAATCCTTTTCCTATCCTCTGATTTTATTGTCCATGTTTCGGCACCGTAACTAAAGATTGAAAAAACGAGTGTCCGTACCAGTCTTATTTTGAGTTTTTTGGACAAAGAGCGGTCCTTCCATTCAATTCAATTAGCCAGGCACAAATAAATGACATAAGTTTTCCTAATCACATACATAATCAATCAGAAATTATAACCGAATTTGATGTCATACCACATAATCACGAAGTCCAGGAAACAGCAATCAGAAGCCGCCGAATTTAATGCAAATACGCCAGAAGATCTGAACTGTCACAAAAAACCTCCGACACATGATAACTTAAAAATATTATCTAAGGCGCTGGTTTCTCTGAACAGACGTAAGCCGCGGCCGTAGACGTTTGGACGTTGCGGCTAACGTCCACACGTCGTCGGTAAAGTATTGATATCTACCAGCAAACTGACTAATTTTAGAGAAACCATTAAACCGTTACCGACGACGTGTGGACGTTAGCCGCAACGTCCAAACGTCTACAGCCGCGACTTATGTCTGTTCATAGAAACCAGCGCCTAAATCTGAAACAGAAACAAACATTAACCAAGATAAGATTTAGGATGATAAAGAAAATCGAATGGAAGACGAACTTTTAGAAAACCATAACTATATTATGGAGAATATAAAAATAACAAAAAGAGTGTAGGAACCCAAACCCTACCGAAAATGATATTTTGCAAGAAAATAATACCCAAACTATGCAAAGAAAATTAAATGACAGTCCAAAAAATATCAAAAAACAAAACAAATACCTTGTCCAATGTTGTTGTCAAATCAACAAATCTATCACCCGATTTAGATAAGTACATATTTAACTTTACCTAGTATATCTAAGACCATAAAAAAGAAATCCATTAATAGAATAGGAGCCATTTCCTCTGATGAGCGGAGACAGTTTGAGAAGCAGAAGGAAGAAATTAAGCAGCAGAAAAACAACGATATTTTAATAAAAAATTAAAAGACTAGAAGCTAAGGAAAAGAAGGAGAAAGAAAGACAAAAGAAAAAAGAATTACAAAAGAAAAGCTGAAAAGCTATCGAACTCCAAAAACATTTAGAATAGGAAGAATAGTACAACATGCCTATTGAGCAGAATAAGCTGTGACTCAAGTGAGGAGGAACTGACTAGTGACACAGAAATAAACGAATTAAAGAATATTGGTTGTGACAATTTTCCTGTGTGGTATCATCTAAAATGTACTGAATTTGCTGTTAACATTTATGAGAATGTATATTTTAAATAGTTTATATGTCCAACATGCAAGAATAACTAAGTTGCTGACTACAGGGTAGACATGGCTGACTTTCGGAGAAATGAGGCTGAGTACAGGTGAAAAGTGCCATATTTTGTTAAGTGTTGTTTTATTGTTAACATTTAGTTAATCTCTTTCGATAATTTAATAAACAGAGTTTTTGGTAGAAATATTTGATTGTATTTAACGCCTTTTGATTCAGTAAATTTGTACTGTAAAGTGATACTAGTAGGAAAGTTTTGGGGAAGTTCTGATTTTTTCATTCCATATGTGTTTTGGGGTGCTAAATCTGAATCTGAGGTTTGCAAACAAAATTTCGTGACGCAGCATTTAAAAAACCAGAAGAAATCGGTTATTTTTTGTTTTTTTTCCGGTTTTTGCTTAAAACTCGAAAACTGTTAACTTTTAGAAAATTGTCTGATTACAGAAATTAAAGTACTTAAAGTTCTGTACAAATGTCACTATTTTGGTTATTGTACAGACGAACCGATCGGTCTCAAGTGCAAGTTGAAAATTGGCAATTTGTACATGTGTGAATGCAAAACCCACTTTTTAGATTTGTATTGAAAGGTTTTCAGTTAATTTCCCCTAGTATTTAAGTTAATTAAAATAAAGACCGAGTCACACGGATAATTCACGTTTTGACTCAAATATTATAGCTAGATTGCAAAAAATCAAAATAACTCAGTTAAAAAGTAGTTAAAGCCGCTTTACATTCCAAACGGCAACAATGTGCTAAACTGTTGTAGACGTTGTATTCTAGTATGTGTGTACGTGTAGCGCACACTAGGCACTATAAACTGAATGGCACTCGGTCGGCATTCGGCACCGTACACACACATACACACTATACGACTACCTACGCGAGTCAGTTTGAGATCGTGTACCTGCGTGACTGCGTGCTTAGTCTCTTTGTATTGTTTAGAAACAATAATACGATTTCTACAAGTTATGTTTACGCGTGGTGTTAAAAATGGCTTCTGACGTTTGTTTTATTTGTGATAAAGTACTAAATAATGATGTTGAAACGGTGCGGGAAAAAGGTTTGAAAACATTTATTGAGTCGAGCGAGAAGAGGAAGGATGATCATCATGTTCAGCTAAGTAAAAAATCTGCAGTTGAGGTTCATGAGAAATGTCACGTCACAAAAACTACAATGATGTAAAAATGATTACCGCTTATTTGAAGAAAGTTGAGAAGGGTAGGGAGCAAGTTCAAAGGCGTTTTACTGAACCACCTTTCAATGTTAAAACTTAATGTTTTATGTGTGGTCTCGTCATAACACCTGTGTTTATGGAACAGCAAAGAAAAAAGAAAGCCAATCGCAATAGGGTGTATCAGGTTCGAGTTCTAAAAGTTAAAGAAACTGTTATTAGAAGAGAAAAAGAACGTAGTGATGAGTATGGAAAAACTATAATCAAACGCTTTTTGCCTGTCTCAGACTTGGTAGCTTCTGACTGTCGATATCATAGTTTATGCACGAGAAAACTGTACAATCGCCCAATATCTCAAAAAAGTATAAAAAACGGGTCCATTTGCCGATGATGTTAAAAGAGCAATGGAAGATGTTTACAATTATTTAGAGAATAGTGAAACAATTATTTAGAGAATAGTGAAGGGGAGTGCCCGTTTTTGCTCGATGAGCTGATGGACCTAATCAAGGGTGAATATCGGTGAATATCGTAACAATGTTGAGCCCCCAGAAGACAGCTCTGACATAGATGTAGAAGAAACTAAAGAAAGAGAGAGAGGTATGTTGGATCTGACAAGTTATTTTGTAGTCATTCATCTCTCCTTGATATATGATATGTGTCTCTCCACATTTTATGTGGAGAGACACATATCATGTGTCTTTTTTATTTTCCAGGAGAACGACTCCCGACGCTGACGATGGAGCAATCAGACCCTGAGCCAGGACCCGATGCCATCGAAGAACCTCACTACGATGCAGAAGATATGTTTAATCTCACAATCTATTTTGCAATCTTCATCTCTTCTTGATAAATGACTTAACTTTAATCTTTGTTACGAGTTCTACCTACCTACTGAATTTGCATAATTTTTGCCTTTTTTCTTTTTAATTACTTGTGTGGAAAACCAGGTGACATTTATCAAATGACAGCATCCATAAAAATTAAATATTGAAATGTAAAAAGTGGGTTTTGTATAAACTTCTAAAAATTTACAATTTTCAACGCGCCATAGAAACCGAACGATTCGTCTAAAAAAAACTAAATACTGGTATTTATAGAAAATTTTAAGTACTTTAATTTCTGTATACAGACCATTTACAAAAAGTTGATAGTTTTCGAGTTTTAAGCAAAAAACCCGAAAAAAGAAAAAAAAAACGGTTAATTCTGTTTTTTTTTTAATGTTGCGTCACGAAATTTTGTCAGCAAACCCCAGGTTCGGATTTAGCACCCCAAAAAACATATGGAATGAAAAAATCAGAACTACCCTAGCACTTTCCTAGCAAAAATACAATGTAACTGAACTATTTATTATTTTATATGCAATTGAAACGAATTAAGATTCTCACTAAAAGGCTGACTACTGGGTGTTTTACCCTGCATTTCATTATAAATTTAGATAATAAATCGTGACAGAGATTTTCATGAAATTGAATATTAGGCCAATCAAGTTAGGTTTTTACTCATCACAAGTGTATAGACGGGTTTGACAGTTGAAATAAGTAGTATGAGATATTACAAAAAGACTCTCATCTAGGGATTCATAAATTTTTTAGTGGAAATATTTTTAAATAAACAATTGTGTGTGTGGTTGGAATATTGACTGCGAAACCTATGGTTTCATTCGCCTAATCATGTAAATAAACAATTAAAACGTCAATATCATTATTTTGCTCATAACTTATAAACTTGTCTATTTAGAGATTTGACGTCCACAGACAAGTTGTTGAGAAAAAAAAAATACACAAAATGAGATATACTAAATTAAAATGGGTTAATAAACAAAAAAGTTATTGCATAATAACCAAGCAAAACCACTGTTTTTGATTATTGTTAATTACTCTTTTATTAATCAATAAAATTTATTTAAATGTATCTGAACTTAAAGACCGTATCGTGTTCGAAATGTGTGCGAAAGATAGGCTAGATCCGTCGAATAGTTTTTGCACAATTTAATTTGTTTATAAGATTTTTTGAAAAACGCACAAATTTCTAAGGCCGGTCCAGATAATTTGACTGAATGGATCTTAATAATCCGGGGCTTATTTTCTTTGTTGAGACATATATTAATATCCTATGGAAAAAAAAGTTAAAAAAAATTACGTTTATGTACACAAAATGATTTAACAATAAATAGCACTTTTAAAGCTTATAAACATTTACAATAACTCCGTACTATTTAGTTTAAATTAAATGGCAATAAAATATTCGGAAAGCTGGTTAAAAAACACAACTTAAAAAAAAAGAAAAAGGTCCTGCGACCATTAGGAGCCGAGTTAGTCCTTTTTTTTTAAAATCACTGTTACGTCAATTAACAACATTAAGGGCTGAAATTAACCAATCTTTTAGAAGAAAAGTCAAAGTTTTTAACAAAATATTTAGCAAACAAAATAATTAAAAATTGATTAAACAGGAGTGTTGTAAACCAAGAGTACTTTGCGTTCCGACTCAAATGGAAGCAGTGGGGATTGCCGATTGCACTCAAGCCGCGCTCTAAAAAAAGTCGAGCGTCGAGCGCACGTCGAAAGCAGATGCTGTTAGGCCGTTTAAGTTACAACTGCGACATTACATTTTCCTGCGACTATACAACCGGTTTGTTGTATTGAAATATTTAGTGTTTTGTATTATTTAATAATTGTTACAAATAATTAATGGTAAGTAAAATTCATCTGAATATTAAAAAAAACTACGTGTTGTGATATATATTAATATAAACACATGGTTGTACCACGTTGTCTGAATAATATACGGTTAACTTTGAATATAATATTATTTTACTATTATAATGTACTAATATTTATGAAATTATTAATGAAGAAGAAAACGATACAACAGATGAACAAGAGATAATTGATGAAATGTATTTAACTGGGTTTGATGAGAATAGCGACAATGAAAATGAAATGATTTATGAAAGTTATAATACAAGTGAATTTGAAGATGAAAGTGAAGATGAATGTTTACATAGTAGTAGCAGTGACGATATAGAAATTAAGCGTAGAAAATTACAGTAAATTAAATTATTTTAAAAAATCACTACACAAAATTTCAACTTCTGTAATAACATAAAATTAATTTATTATTTCATTAATAAATTTTTAGTAAACATTATTCAAAATGTTCATTTACTTATAACATTTATTTAATATAATCATATTTGAAATAAATCAATAGAAAAATAACAATAAAAAGACGACTTAAGAAAAAGTTTGTACATTCCGTAGTCATTAGCTGCTTTGTTTTGAATAATTTTGCAATGAAAGTACGTTAAATGTTATTATTTCAACGTTGTACCCCAGTTTAAAAAAAAAAGAACAAATTTGGTCCACTAGAACCCGAGATATGTCATTTTTTTTCCAAGCACTCTATTTTGAAACCGTGCGGTCGACTTTTTTGGTGAGCGCGGCTTGTGTGCAATCGGCAATCCCCACTCCTTCCATTCTAGTCGGAACGCAAAGTACTCTTCGTTTACAACACTCCTGTTTAAACAATTTTCAATTATTTTTTTTGCTAAATATTTTGTGAATAACTTTGACTTTTCTTCTAAAAGATTGGTTAATTTCAGCCCTTAATGTTGTTAATTGACGTAAGAGTGATTTTAAAAAAAAAAAGGACTAACTCGGCTCCTAATGGTCGCAGGACCTTTTTTTTTTAAAGTTGTTGTTTTTTAAACCCGCCTTCCGAATATTTTATTGCCATTTAATTTAATCTAAACAGTACGGAGTTATTGTAAATGTTTATAAACTTAAAAAGTGCTATTTATTAATAAATCATTTTGTGTACATAAACGTATTTTTTTTTAATTTTTTTTTTTCACAGGATATTGATATATGTCTCATCGAAGAAAATAAGCCCCGGATTATTAAGATCCATTTAGTCAAATTATCTGGACCGGCCTTAGAAATTTGTGCGTTTTTCAAAAAATCTTATAAACAAATTAAATTGTGCAAAAACTATTTGACGGATCTAGCCTATCTTTCGCACACACTTCGAACACGATGAGATCTTTAAGTTCAGATACATTTAAATACATTTTATTGATTATTAAAAGAGTTATTAACAATAATCAAAAACAGCCGTTTTGCTTGGTTATTATGCAATAACTTTTTTGTTTATTAACTGATTTTAATTTAGTATATCTCATTTTGTGTATTTTTTCTTTCTAAACAACTCGTCTGTGGACGTCAAATCTCTAAATAGACAAGTTTATAAGTTATGAGCAAAATAATGATATTGACGTCTTAATTGTTTATTTAAAAATAGTTCCACTAAAAAATTCATGAATCCCTAGATGAGAGTCTTTTTGTAATATCTCATACTATCCATTTCAACTGTCAAACCCGTCTATACACTTGTGACGAAAAAACGCTTATTTTCTACTAACTTGACTCGTCTATATATGTATTTTTTCTATACGAGTGATGAATTTCCTGGATTTTTAATATTAGACTATGAAGCTAGTATAGGCGTAATAAAATCGTGTCATATTTAACATTGTATATCTTCGTTTCCGCTACATCCTCCACGCCCCAATGGAGCACTAAATGCATTTTTCATTTTAGAAATAAACGCCATATCCAGTAACGTAGAAGCAGCCGTAGGGAGATGAAAGCATCATCAGTTTGAACTATCCAGTAAGGCGTGTAAATATAAAAAGTAAAAAGCAGGAAATAATAAAGGTTGTAGACATGACATAAGGCGGTAATAACTCAAAATGAAATTCTGAAGTGACGATGTATGTTGTCGTTTTATTTTTTAACTTTAAACTATATTATCACATTATCTGAAAAGATTACATAGTTTTGCAACTTATAAGGTTTTTATATATAATGTCAACAGGGTTTTAACCCTAGAACACTCTCGTACGTAATAAAACGCTTAATACTCTTAACACGTAAAATTTACGTATATTAAATTAACAAATCTAAGAACAGTGATAAATTAACAATAAATAACAAAACAAAAAAAAGCTAGTTTAACAAACCTAAATAAAGAAATAAAACGAAGATGTAAGGCCGACAAAAAACAGTACTATCAAAGTATATGCAAAGAGATTGAGAGACATGGTCAGAATAATCAGCCGAGAGATTTATTTAGAAAAATACGCTACCTGATAAGCGACTTCAAAGCCAGAACTTGAGCCATTGAAGATAACACTGGACTCCTGAAAACAAACAGAGAAGACATAGCAGGGACATGGAGATCGTATTGCAGGGACCTATATAAAGATAATCAACACCAAGAGCTTGTTAGCCAAATCTCTGACGAGGTGGAAGAAGAACCTGATATACTCGAAAATGAAGTAAGACAGGATATCAACAAGCTTAAATATAACAAAACACCAGGTCCAGATATGATAACAGCAGAAATGCTTAAAGCCACAGAAGAAACCGGCGTAAAGTTACTTCATCTACTCTGTAACCAAATATGGCATTCCAAACAATGGCCTAAAGACTGGACAAAATCTATAATAACGACCATACATAAAAAAGGCAGCTTCCATAAATGCGACAATTATAGAACTATCTCTCTTATATCCCATGCCAGCAAGATAATGCTACACATAATCAATGAGAGACTGAAAACATTTCTTTAAAGAGAAATTCCATAAGAGCAAACTGGATTCACCAAAGGTAGAGGCACTCGAGAACACCTGCTGAATATAAGACAGATAATCGAGAAATCTAGGGAATGTAACATTCCACTATACATCTGTTTTATAGATTACCGTAAAACGTTCGACAGGGTCAAGTGGAGACACTTATGGCGAATACTAAAAGAAGTAGGTGCAGAACGGGGTGTCAGACAAGGATGTATACTACCTCCACAATTATTCAACATATATGGAGAGTATATTATGCGAAGAGCACTTGAAGGATGGGAAAAGGGCATCTTAATAAATTTTTATAAACTAAACAACCTACGAATCGCAGATGACACAGCCCTTCTTGCAAATAGTCAAGCAGAGTTGATGGAACTTATACGACTGATCGAAAACGAAAGTCAAATATTTGGTCTGCAATTAACATAACATATCAAAGACAAAGATCATGATAGTAGATAGACTACACAACAATCATCCACACATAACCACAATTGACCGGTTCGAGGTTGTGAGCTCATACTTATATCTGGGATCATTAACCACAAACACAGGGTCATTGCAAGAAGAGATTAAACGTAGATGTGATCTAGCAAAAGTTGCCACAGCAAAAATTACCAAAATATGGAAGGAATGTCAAATTTCAAGAGCGATAAAGATGAGGTTAATCAACTGCTTAATATTCCCAATACTGACCTACGGATGTGAATCTTGGACTCTAAGACAATCGGAGAGAAAAAAGCTAGACGCCACTGACATGTTTTGTTGAAGACGAATGTTACAAATTCCTTGGACCGACCGTAGAATCAATAATTCAATTTTAAGAGAGCTAAAAGTTAGCCAACGACTCTCTATCTCCAACAATTAAAATATTTTGGGCATGTTATGAGAGCCAACACAGAAAACATGGAAAGACTCATAATACAAGGAAAGGTAGAAGGCCGAAGATCACGAGGAAGATCCCCAACAAGATGGATATATCAAATTACAGGAATATGCCAAAGACCTATGCATGAATTTAAAGAAATGACCAGAGACAGAGATCTCTGGAGACGGACAATACACGACATCACGTCGACCACTACGCTCCCCCTGGGGGGTCAGGATTGAAGAGAGAGAGTTGCAAACAGAAGTACACAAAAAAAAACCGTTACTAACAATATATTCAATAAAAAAAATAACATATTCAAAACAGTTTTGACACTGAAGGAGCAAATTTTACTATATGAGTAGGTACATAGACGTGTTGATGTGACGTTACTTATTATTTTCCAAAAGACTGATGGAATGTGTGGTTTCTTCTTCCGGATCGTCACAAGTATTGTCAAATTATAGGGCCTTTGTTAGTAATTTTTCTGCCAAAGGAATATTCGTCAACCAGTTGTCCATGGTCAGGTTCCGGTTAGTGCCGTGAAAAACAGTTACAAAATAATCGGCTAGAGGAAGGTAATTTGTTTGGGTAGATTTGCCTAAATACGGTTTAGCATTGACCAAGTACTTGGTGGCGACATCGCATGACAAAACCAACTTTAACCTGTACTTAGCAGGTTTATTTGGTATGTATATGCGAAAATTGCATTGTTCCCTAAAACACACCAACTGCTCATCAATTATTGTCAAATATGAATTGAACTTTGATAATATACAAGGCAAATATCGAGCACGGTATTAATTACATCTTGCCCAAGTACTTTCGATCACTAGATCATCTTCAGGAGCATTTCGTCAATTGCGGCCTATCCGACAAGAGTGGAATGTCACTAATATAAAATGGGACATAACAATACACTACACAAAGACAAACACTTTAAAAATTTTTTTTCATTCTGTCTCCGTCTTCTATATACCATGTAGCTTTATCTTTCCTCAAAAATTTAAACGATACAAACGATACAAACAACATGCCACCAAAACGTGACTTCGATAAAATACAGACAAAAATAAGTGCACAACAGTTTTGACGATTACCGAAAAAAGTTTTAAGATTTTCTAAATATCTTACCTTTCAATCTTGGAAAAAACACGGAAACAACAGAGTATTGCTAATACCATACACACGCATCAAATAACTTAATGCAACTGACTCCAAATACAATAAAACTGTGATATTATATTCGACCGAGTCATCTCACCCGACGAGCCATCTCTCTCGGACTTACCCTATATAGGTATGTTCCCAGTGAGACTATAATATTGTCACAACGTTGTTTCCTATGTTTATAAAAAAAAATAATATTAAAAACAAATTGTTACGTTTATTTAGATTTATTCCATTGTCACCTCTAGTCTATTCTTTATCCTTCCATTATTGGATATAGGTCTCCCCCAGTTCTCTCCATCTTTCCCTATCTTGAGCAGTTCTCTGCCATGTGGGACCTCCTTGTTTCCTGATGTCATCTTTTCACCTCATCTGTGGTCTGCCTCCTGATCTCTTTGCATTGTATGGACGCCACTTTCCGATGGCGTTGTTCCATCGTCCGTCTTTGAGACGTTCATTGTGTCCAGGCCATTTCCATTTCAGTTTTGCTGCTTGTTCTATCTCGTCTACTGTCTTTGTTCTGGTTCTGATCCACTGGTTACGTTTTCTATCTTTAAGTGATATACCCAACATTTGTCTCTCCATCGCTCTTTGTGCCTTCCTTATCCTATCCAAATTGGCCTGTGTAAATGTTTATGTCTGTGTTCTGTAGGTGAGCACCGGTATTATACAGGAGTTATATGAACGTAAGAAAGGTTGCCGAACGCTGTCCATCTCATTCTTACTCTTCTCGATATTTTGGCTGTTTGATTTTCTCTGTAAGCTCTGATTGCTTGTCCTAGATTAATATACTCCTTTACCTCTTCTATTTTTTTTGTTCGTATTTTTATTGCCTCTTGGTCTTTCGTGTTTGTCATGATTTTTGTTTTGTTGAAGTTAATTTTTAGGCCTTTTTGTTAATTTTTGATGAAGTTCATTCAGGATTAATTCTAGTTCTTGTCGTTTCGAGGAGATCAGGAGTATATCATCCGCATATCTAAGGTGATTTAGGTATTTTCCGTTAATACATATTCCTCTGTTTTCCCAATCTGTTGATTTTATTATGTCTTCGAGGGTCAAGGTAAACAGTTTAGGTGAAATTATATCGCCTTGTCGGACTCCTCGTTTAACTTTTATATTATCCGTTATTAATTTGTCGTCCAGAATTACGGTCATGTTTGCGTTTTGGTAAATATCGTGTATCAATTGTCGGTATCTTGAATCTGTGCTACTATTGACCAGAGCTTCTTCCACCTCCCAGTGTTCAATGCTGCCGAAAGCCTTTTCATATTCTACGAATGCTAAGTACAGCGGAAGGTTGTATTCATTGGTTTTCTCAATTAAGATTTTAAGCGCATGAAGATGGTCGATTGTGCTTTATCCTTTCCTGAATCCGGCCTGTTTCACTGGTTGGTAGTTATCAAGTTTATAGGTTAGTCGGTTGTTTATTATTCTTGTGAAGGTTTTATAGAGTTGGGATAAAAGGGAAATAGGACGGAAGTTGTTTAGGTCTGTTCGGTCTCTTTGCTTATGTATTAGGATTGTGTTGGCATTTCTCCATTGTTTAGGTATTTTACCTTCAAACAGACATTTGTTAAACAGTATTTTTAGCATTTTTTTTTTATCGTGTCTCCTCCTTCTTTTAGCAGTTCCGCCAGTATTTTGTCCTCACCGGCCGCTTTATTTCTTTTCATGTCGTTTATGGATTTTTCGATTTCATCTTCAGTTATTTCTGGTAATACCTCCGAGCCAACATTTTGTAGTTTCCTCGAGAGATTCTGTTTAGATGATAGTGGTGGGTCATTTTTAGAACTGTATAAATCTGTGTAATATCTTTCTGTGATTTTTACTATTTCTCCTAGATCTCTTTCTTTATTGTTCTCAGCATTAAGCATGATTAGTTTTCTTTTTTCTATATTTGTCTACATTGTTTTTTAAACTTTTGTTCTTCTCTATGATTTTCTTAATGGGATCTTCTTGGTATTTCTTTAAATCTTCCTTTATATGTTTTCTTATGGTTTTGTTCAGTTCGGTAAACTCCAGTGTATTTCTTTTGTTGTCATTCAAGAGTTGTCGTCGTTTTTTAGCATATCTTCTGATTTAGCGCTAATTTTTTGTTGTCTTCGCTTTTGTTTATTAGCAATCTTCAGGCCTGCTTCTGAAAAATACTACACTGTCAGTAATCACAATTCTTTTTTAATACCTGTGGTTCCTGTAAAATTTATGACGTATAATATTTGTTAACTAATAGGTACATTGTGTGGTACAGAATAAAGCCATTTTCCCGTGTAACAATTTAATTAAATTTAAAAAAAGAAAACAAACGAAAGGAAAAAACAATATTTGTTTTGTTAACAAAATTTTTAACATATGCCCACTGAATACGCCAAAAATCAGTGTATGTCTTTCTATTTAACTTTGTTTTTCAGTTTGATTTTAATGATTTGTTGTTGAGAGTTTGGTACGTGTATATATCGATGAACTTTGTCGTTTTAATTAAATTATTTTTTAACTAGCAGTACAGTGGTGTGATAATCAATTTTTAAATGAAGGCAAATTTTTTGTTATTTGTTTTTGTTTATAAAAAGCCAATTAAGTGAGTAGCTGTTTTAATGTTAATGTTTTTCTCGGGAATATGAGTCTCTTCCTTACTTTTAATTAATTTTTTAACAATTAAATTATATTATACAAACAAGGAATATTATATTTATGTAAATGATGACCTTCATTCATTACAAACCGTTATGAACAAAACAATATAATTTATAAACATAATTATTTCTCTCTTTTCTTAGAAGTAGAAATACGTCTTGAGAAAAAATGAGAAAAATGAAGACAACATTTCTCTCATAAAGTTAAATGAATGGGAAGAATAATATATTCGAAACTGCTGAAAGAGGATAGAGTAGAGTACAGATGGGAAAAGATAAGGGAATTAATAGACAACAGAGACGAAAGACAGGAAATCCCTATAATAACATTATCTGAATTGACGGAAACCTTAAAAGAGGTTAAAAACGGAAAAGCCGCAGGGCCTGGAGACATTCCCATAGAGCTGGTTAAATATAGGCCGACTGCACTTTTAGAATTAATAGTAGACCTTTTCAATAAATGTATGTGTGGAGACCAGGAAATTCCTAAAGATTGGAATAAATCTTATATAAGCTCCATATATAAGAGAGGGAATAAAAGAGACTGTTCCAATTATAGAGGTATTAGTGTGACGAGCTCTGTGGGCCGGTTGTACGGCAGAATATTAAAGAAGAGGGTTGAAAGACAGATACAAGATATTGAAGAACAAAGCGGCTTTCGTACCGGGAAATCCTGCCTTGATAATATATTTATCCTACGACAAATAATTGAAAAGCGTGTCGAAAGAAGTAGAGAGACCCATTTGGTATTTATAGACCTTGAGAAAGCATATGATAGTGTCCCGTTAAAGAAAATGTTTGAGGTCCTCAAAATGTCCGGATTGGATTCGACGTATATCCAAGCGATATATAAATTGTACGAAAATGCAGTTAGTTGTGTAAAAATTGAAACCAGAACCTCAAATGAATTTAAAGTCACTAAAGGCCTAAAGCAAGGATGCTGTTTGTCACCGACACTCTTTAAAATATACGTCCAAGAAGCATTGAGGAATTGGAGAAATAAATGTAGATTTATGGGCATCGAAGTGGGACAAGAAACTCTGTATACATTGTTGTTTGCAGATGATCAGGTGGTGATTGCAACCGATGAGGAAGATATAAATTATATGAATCGAAAATTATTTGAGGAATATGCCAAATGGGCATATAAATAGCCAAGGCCAAACTGTAAACATAGGCAAAACAGAATATTTAAAAATTGGAGGAAATACCACAGATCTGAGGCTTGAAAACGCAGTCATAAAAGGCTGCAACCAGTATAAATATCTAGGAAGCATCATATTAGCAGATGGCAGAGTTAAGATAGATGTATAAAACCGAATAACCCAAGGGAAAAAATGCATCCGAATACTGAATTAATTACTGTGGTCTGATAAAATAAAGATGCATACCAAACTTCGCGTATACAGAGCAATTGTAGAACCAATTACCACATATGGTGCCGAATGTTGGACGATGACAAAGAATGAACGAGATAAAGTAGACGTTGTGGAAATGGATTATCTTAGAAGGTCATGTCGAGTATCGAGAATGGAAAGAATCAGGAATGAGGAAATACGAAACCGTACAGGAATTAGAGATACTCTTTCAGATAGAATACAAGGAAGGCAATTACAATGGTATGGTCACGTGATGAGAATGGAGGAGGAGCGGTGGCCAAAGAAAGCCTTAATGTATGTTCCGCCAGAAAGAAGGAAAAGGGGAAGACCACCAAATTCCTGGAGAAGAGAAATTACAAAAACAATGCAATCTAGAGGCTTAGAAGAGGGAGATTGGGGAGATATGAAAAGATGGAGGCTGAAATGCGGGAAGCGGCAATCGCCGTAGGACCCCCGTTATATGATGATGATGATGAGAAATACGTCTTCTTCTCTTGTGTTTTAACCTTATTTAGGCCTTTTGCCTCTTCAAGGGGGGATGCTCCTTTTTTGGGAAGCTAGGAGAGTGTGATAAACGTCAGAATGATTTTGCGTATTGGTTTTTGGTGGTGGAGCGCTAAAGAGCTGAGGTTCTTGTGTTATGGAGCGCACTAGAAGAATTATTTGGTGAGCCAGATAAATCAAAGAGAGGTACTTCAAGGTGCTACAAGCCATACTAGGAACGGCTCTTGATTAACGATTTTGGCTTGCAGTTGTTAACTCCGATATTTTAGACGGATTGCTTCTAGGACGTCGAAACACTCATCAAGAAATTTGTTTTCAGTGTTGCGAAGAAGATTTGTTGAAAGAAATGACAAATTTTCGGATTTTGTCCTTAATTGGTGTCATGTTTGCTATTTGGTGGATTAGTGATGACATGTAGCCTCTGCGCTTCCTCATGCAGAATCTATTATCTTCTCTGTTCACAAATTGTTGATAGCACGAAATATGCCTCAAAATCATCAAACGGTCGTAAAATTTGTATCATCATAGGCGTTTCTGAGGTGTTTATTCATTAAAATTAATATTAATATTAATAATGTTTTAATACTGATATATTTAGTAAAAAATAATTAAAACTTTCACGGCTAATGTTGGTTATTATATTATATTAATAAAAATAATAATTTAACCATTAACAATTTTGTAAATAAGAATACCTTATCTCTTTGGATATTTCAATACTAATCTTCGCGTTTAATCACTTTACTAGAAAACCTGGTATTTATATCCGAAGGTACTATCGGTTGCAAGATAATTAGGATGGAATTCCCCAGATTTTTATTAATATAATGGGTATAGATGCCGGATTTGGCCACGTACCTCGTCTGTTTAGTTTATATTCAAAACTTAACTTAAAAGGGTGAAGTTATTACGAACGAAAACAATTTGTTTGTTTAGTACGTTTTTGATCGCATGTAATTTACGGCTCGTCAGTGTTTCCGCTTCTACGGCAGTAATTAACGTCTCGAATATTTCTTTTGCGAATTATATGCAGTGCGTGAGTGATTTTTTATTCCATATACCTACGAACATATACGTACCTTTCGCTCGTGCTCGTTTTGTTGGATTGGTTGTGATGGCTTCATCATCAACATCATCAAGTTTTACACCGGTACTGTTGCGTACAGTCAGTAAGTCTGTCTATTCACCAAGAGAGAAGACTATTGTCCTGAATGTTCACGATGCTCTGGTTTCTCAGAATCCCACAAACACTGTTCGCAACATAGTCGAAAGTTGTGCCAACATTACTGGCGTAGGGGAGTCAACTATACATAGGTTCCTTTTAGAAAGAAAAAAAGACGGTACAGCTAACCCAAACACAAACGAACACTTAAAGAGAGGGAAAAAGCCTATTGAACTTGATGAATTTGCCAAAAATGGTATTCGAAGGAAAATTCATGGATTTTTTTTCGAAAAAGAAATACCAAACCTAAATAAAATTTTTCAAGAAGTTAGAGATGATCCGGATTTGCCTGATATCGGACGAACTAAATTGTGGCAAGTTTTAAAAGAATTAAGTTTCAGGTGGGAGAAATCAGACCGAAAATCACTTTTGATTGACCGGGAGGAGATAATATGTTGGAGAAGAAATTATCTAAGATCCATACGAAAATTCCGGGCTGAAGGAAGGCCAATCTTCTACCAGGATGAATCGTGGGTAAACTCAGGTCATACTCTAAAAAAGTTTGGTCAGATAAAAATATATTAAGCTCCAGGCAAGCCTTTATGGAAGGTTGGTCTACTGGTATCTCCCCACCTTCTGGTAAAGGCAGTAGATTAATAATTTCTCACATTGGCAGTGAAAAAGGATTTGTTAAGCGTGGTTTGTTGGAATTTCAGTCCAAAAGCACAAATGACTATCACGAGGAGATGACAGCTGATGTTTTCGAAGAGAATTTTGTGCAAATGATTGAACACATACCACCAAATTCAATTATAGTATTAGATAATGCACCTTATCATTCACGACTAGTAGAAAGACTTCCAACGACTGCGTGGAAAAAACAGGATATTCTTGACTGGCTGCGGAATAAGTACCTGCCTTACGAAGATGGAATGGTAAAAGCCGAACTTTTAAAAATTGCCCGGCAACACAAATCTAAGTTCAAGAAATACGTAGTTGACAAAATGGCGGAAAGGAGAAACATCACAGTCCTTAGACTTCCACCCTACCACTGCGAAATAAATCAAATTGAACTCATTTGGGCACAAATAAAAAGTTATGTGGCTAGAAAAAATACGTCATATAAAATACAAGCTGTACGTGAACTGTTATACGAGTCTTTACAACACATTACAGAACAAAACTGGAAAGATGCAGTAAGACATGTAATAGAAGAAGAACAAAAAATGTGGGATCTTGATAACATAATTGATGCGACCGTAGAGACACAACCGCTAATTATTAACCCTCAAGACGACTCGGATTCCGAAGTTGATCCTATTTATTTTGAATTTGAATAGTTTTCTAATCGTAATTATATAAGGTAAGTGATAGTAGTTGTAATCGTAAGGTATTAAAGGGGAAAGGCGCAAAACGTCGCCTGTAAAAATTTTCAATGTGTTTTAAATGTATCGATTTTTTTTTCAAATCCTGAGAAAACTAAAAAGCCTTTTCGGAAAAATTTAAAGGCAGAATAAAATATTTATTAGAATAAATAAAAAGTTTCTTTTGCATGCAATATTTTCAATTAAAAATTATGCTATAATATTCTCTCTTTTATTTACACAACTGTTGCATAACATAATAAAATAAACATTGTAGAAGTTTTCAGGGACTTTTTGTAATATACATCAGTATACACATATATAATACCCTCAGTAATAATGTAATCTTTCATTCTGCTTTTAAATTTTTCAAAAATATTTATTAGTTTTCTCCGAATTCGAAAATAATGGATACATTTAAAACACATTTGGTGCCTTTCCCCTTAATTAAATAAATGTATCTTTTACAAATGGCAAAAAACTTTATTTTTGAATAAAATATTTTATTTTATTATGTTTTATTTAAACAAAAATACAATTTAAAAAATATATTTATTTAGTATAAATAAATGTTTCAATCATATACTCTACGACACTGGTCGGCCAATATACGTTCCTAATCGGATTATAAGCTTGACCGCTGTATTGTATTCCGGCAGATACAAGGTGGGTTAGTCGAAAACATCTTAAATCGTCAGTTTCAGGTTGGTTTTTACTATTATATCGTATTACCTATCCTCTCTGTATTTCGGTTCTCTAATTAGGATTAAACTTGTAGTGAGCTATCAACAAATTGTGAACCGAGTATAAGTATTTTGCTTTCGATCGTGGTGTTCATTTGACGGGCATTTAGCGACACATAGACGCATGTCTTGTATTTGATTATCGGTCTTATAAAGGTTTTATAGGTGTGCAATAGTGTTTTATTTGTATTGCCCAGTTTACCAGACAACGCTGCCAGGAGTTTTGACCTTTTTCTTACCCTGTCTAGGGTTTTTTGTATGTTGGTCTTTTAGTTAAGAGTCCTATTAAAATGAATTCCCAAATAGGACACCAAGTTTCTGAAATGAAGGTTTTCTCCTAGGAGAAATAGAAAATCTGGCCCCGAGCATTACGGCAGTGAAGAGATTTGAATAAAATTAGCTGAGTTTTGGAGGCGTTAATATTATCTCTCCATCTGTTGTACCAAATAACAGTTCTGTTTAAATAATTTTGAGCTATATCGAGTACAGACAGTTGCCTTAGCATCACCCTGTGTGGGCATTCTCAAGTCTAGAGTCTAACTCAAGTCTTGGCTTTAGAAAGGCAATCAGCCGAAACAGCTGTGGTGTTAAGATTTTATAATAAATGTCGTGGAAGTTTTGAAAACAAAGTTTTGACTGTTTTTTTGTTACATAAAATGAATTTCCATCAAGTAACGGTCGAATCCATCAATTATTTTCATAATTTTATAATTAAAAAATGAATTAATTAACCTTTTTCAAAAGATATTTGTGCTAGTGATTTAATAATAGCAGTATCAAGGAAATTTTCAAAACATTCAATAAATCTTCTCTATATTATATCAAACATTGATTTTAAATTCTGACAACTTTGTGATACTTCTTGCATATATTTTTCTAGGTACCTACCAGGTAGAAATAAATAATTCTGTATTTTTGATCAGAAGTTTGAATGAAGATAATAAAAATAGGTTCTTACAAGGACATTCTCATTATAAAGTAAACCCATTTTTAAAAAGTCCACTAAACAATCCAATTTCTATAATAAATTTCATATTAGAATCAGATAAACAACATAACTTTTTATGTATGGAAGAGAAAGTTTAGGTACTATTTTATTAAGTGGAGGTGGCTGTAAGCTTGAAAAGATTCAACCGTTATAATCTACAGCAAGGTTTTACGAGTATGACCTAGCCAGAGATTAAAATGAAGACAATTTTTAAAGATGAATTGTTAAATGAAGACATTAATCAAGATGTTTCAGCTAACTTTATTATAATATTTTGGTGTTATGGCAAAACCTGAAAAGAGTCATTAAACATGTATTATTTTTTTATTAGTTATTAAATTTTCCTTTACATAACTTAATTTATTCAGCCACCACAAATTGTATAATTAAAAGGGGTATTAAAACAAACAAGGTCTTTGACAATAAATTAAATCGTCTTATCCCTGCGAAAAGGGACTAACTGACATTTTAATGTTTTAGAGATACATTAATTTCAAGTAATAATTTAAATTTATAAATTTACTATTGACAAAATATTTTCCATATTTATTGTTTCTAGTGACACTGCAATAAGTGAATAATTAGTGTTATGTATAATCCCAGAGTATTGTCTAGAAATTATTCGAGATTCATTGATAATTCGTTGCCTTAGTTCCGCAAGACTTGCTGGTTAAGTTTTGTAAACTGAATTTTTCAAATATCCCTAATAAAAATAATCTTTAGGATTGAAATCGGGTGAACGTGAAGGCCATTCAATTTTACCTTGCCTACCAATTTATCGTCCAGGAAATATCTCATCTGAATAACGCCGAACATTTACACCAACTATCTGACGTTAAATTTTTTTCGACAAAAAATGACCCAATTGAATGAGTAACTACTATATCTGACCATACATTTAATTTTTGTGGTCTTTGAGTATAGTTTTCACGCATTCCGTCTTCAGTGTGAATTTACGTCACACCAGCACCTTAAATTGTGTAGATTTACACTTCCACACAGGGTAAAAGTTGCTTCATTCGAAAAACATATTCTGTTAACGAAATTTTAATAATTTTTAATTTTATCCATCATTACCTCAGTAAACTCTAATCTACGACCAAAGTCATCTTCACTTAATTCTTGCAATAGTTTAATTTTGTATGATTTAAATTTATTTTTACGTAATAAACGTAAGGCTAAAGAATGACCTACATCATGTACTTGTGCAATCCTAACTGGGGATGTATGTGGATCTTCAACAAAACTTTGCTTATATCTGAAGTTTTGTTGTCATTGATAACTCGTTTCGGTCAACCTGATCGGTATCAACCTTTTACTTCTCCAGATTCCTCAAATCGCCTTACAGTTTTTTGTACCGTCGTCTCATGAATAGGAGAACAGTTTAGAGAACGGCATTTTAGAAAAGCAATTTAAATTGCAGAACTTCTTAAATCACAACTACTGTCAATTTTAGTTCATAATTTATATGGTGAACAAATGTCAAAATCACAGCATTCTCCATTTAAATATTTAAATTTATTAAAATCTACATATTTTGCACTGTTTTATGTATTTAAGATCTTTCAGACTACATAAAATCAAGTGAACATAATATGTTCAACCATATTATGGTTGAACTCGTATTGAATAGCTGAACTCGTGTGAAATTCATACTGAATGCGTGAAAACCATACTCAAAGACCACAAAAATTAAATGTATGGTCAGTTATAGTAGGTACTTATTTAATTGGGCAATTTTTTATCGAAAGAAATTTAACGTCAGATAGTTGGTGTAAATGTTCGGCGTTATTTAGATGAGATATTTCCCGGACGATAAATTGGTAGACAACGTAGAATTGAATTGCATCCACGTTCACCCGATCTCAATCCTAAAGATTATTTTTATTAGAGATACTTGAAAAATTCAGTTTACAAAACTTAACCAGCAAGTCTTGCATAGCTAAGGCAATGAATTATCGATGAATCTCGAATAATTTCTAGACAATCATGGAGAAATGTGGTAGACGCATTCTACCATCGATTAGAGTGCTGTCAACTCACAAATGGAGCACATTTTGAACACTTAATAACCTAACTATTATGTTAAAACATATTCTAAACTATCAATTGTTACGTTTTAATGTATTTGAAAATAGTTAATATTAAAAAATGTATTGAAACAATTTAGGCGTTGCCAGTCTTCTGTTGTATGTATTTAAGATCTTCCAGACTACATAAAATCATAAGTGTTACATATGGTTGAACTCGTATTTAATAGGAGATTCCAATAATGACTGAATATACAGGGTGATGTATTTGAAAAACCAAAGTTACAAGTAATATAAGAGAAACAGAAAATCTGGCAACATTGCAAATACCAAATATGGAATCTACGTATCCCAAAATAGGCGTATCTCAAATTTGTATAATTATGTCTAGTAATTTACGAGTTAATTAGCCGTTTCCACTCTGTATATTTCATTGAAATGACATCTAGTTAATTTTTGCGTTTAATAAATATGATTTGGAATAAAATTTACTCTTCTTAAACTTGAATCTTGCAAGTAAAAATTAAAAAATATGTATGGTTCCTATAGGAATCCTCTTAAGTGTTTACGTCGATTTAGCTAGCAAGGTATTTTAAAGGCTAAGAATGTTGGCAACTTCATCTCTGAAATGTTAAACTTCCTTTCAATTTTACCGCAGCTTCCGGCTAGAACGCCAGTACTGAATTTAATATCGAACTTTTTTAATTAGTCAGATTTATTTTGTGCTTGTTTAAAGTGTGAGTGGAAATCCACTTTAACTCGTTTGTCCTTTAAAATCGTTTTAATTGTTGGTTTTATACTTTGTTTTTCTTCTCTCCACTTTTTAATTATCAATTCATAATGAAATTAAAACAGACCAACCGAACGAATTAACGAAAGTAAAAGCGTTGTTACCGTGATTCGTTAATTATTTTGTAAATCCGAAACGTATTCATAGCGGCATACCTTTCAAAAGCAATCATATCAATTTTTTAAAATTCACTTTAAAAATTAAATAATTTCAGGGTAAAAATTAGAAAAAAAACTCTCTATAGTAGAAGCCACAGTTAGAATGCAGTGTTTGTCTTGAGGGGCGCAGCGATGCTGCTAATGTCGGCACAGTGATAGGTATGAGCATTGATTATAAACCACTACCTAGATACCTCACTCTAAGGTAAAAACGAATTCAGTGTTAAACTCCGCCCACTTACACCTCTTTGCCCCTCACGCCTAAGTACTACCTGACTGTATGGTGGCGACATTCATTGAAATCTTTGCTAATATTGAAAAATAAATTTCAGTTCCCTGGTCTGGCAATTCTCTAGTGCATTAGAGGACGATATAAGGATGGCATTCAGCATTTTCCCAAGTAATTTTAACGTGCTTGTAATCTATATTATGAAATTAAGATTTTACTTCAGAAAAAACGCTAAAAATTAATTAATGAAAACAGTAAAGGTTTTCTAAAAATTATTTATTTATCAACACAATACAAAAAAATAACAAAATATAAAATACATAATAAAGTTAGCAGTGATAAATTACATCTCGTGTTAATTACTTCTTTGTAACTTTTCAAATAAATGAATTTCCAGAATTGATGCAAACTAAAATATTTTAAGCTAATACACAGAATTTATTTCCAGATTTAGTCCATTCACTCACGGCAAATTATTGCAAAACCTCATAAGTTTAAAGAATCGCTTGGATTGACATGAAATTTGGCTTACGCTTCAGCATCATTTTTGTTTAATTCATTAATAATTTTTGTATTTTGACAACGACACCCGATTTGGGCGTCAAAACGTTAATAAAATCATTTTTTAGTAAAATTGTGGCTTATTTTTCATCAAAAGTAGTTAATTGCAATAATGCCACAAGAAAATAGCTTTAGAACAAAATCGAGATCTTCCTCTGAAGCTGAGGATAAGCGCATTAAGATGCTACGTGTTCTCGACTTTGATACATGGAATGGAAAGATATACGCTAAGAGTAGACAATATACAAAAGTTGGAAGCATTTGAGATGTGGTGCATAGAGGAATTTTAAAAATACCTGGATCTAACGAGTTACAAATGCAAAAGTGTTAAGGTTACAATGTTACAAAAGGATTGCAAGGTGATAAAGAACATCAACACAAGAAAGCTGGAATATTTAGGTCACATTACCGAAGGTGCGAAAAGCAAAAATGCAATGTAAAATTAAGGGTAAAAGATCCATAGGTAGAAAAAGAATTTCATGGCTGAGAAACTTTAGAGAGTGGTATAGTTGCAGCTCAATAGATCTTTTCAGAGCAGCCGCCAATAAAGTACGGATAGCTGTGGTGATGGCCAACCTTCGATAGAAGAAGGAACTTCGACAAGAATAGGATACAAATTTTGTTCTAATAGTAACATTGTACTACAAAACATTGACAATTTATCTAAAAATGGCAATATAGAAGTCAATTATATTCTATGCAAAATAAGAAATTGTATAGAGGTGAACTAAAATCACTATGATCTACTGTTTGATCGCATACTTTTTACATTTAAAAATTTTCTGAGGACTTTCTGGAATTACGTCATCGAGGTTTTAAAAGCAAGTAGTGGTGAGTACCAAATGCAATCGATTTTGACTTTAACAAAATACCACAAATTACCAACGTTAAAAATGAATAAAGTAAGTAAAATATATTGATAAAATGACAGGGAATTTCCAATACATAAATAGATGAGGGACATCTGCCTAGGAACAATAGGTAAAAGCTGATAAACGGACAGGATTAGAAAGTTTAAAACATCACTAATTAGATCATATTTCAAAACAAAGTAAATAAGTATATTTGAATGTTAATTCTTTTTAAACTAAGATTAAAAAATTAAAATTTTAGGAAAAAAAATATTTATTATTTCTTGTTCTCAAGAAGTACTTTCATTATTGACAATATCGAAACATTTTAATATTAAAAGTCGAGAAGAATTTTCTGAGGAAACATCCATATTTATATAAAAGTGCTATAAAAATGTTCCACTGCAAAATGATGCTAGCAAATTACTCTCTGTTTTAGGTCACTGATATCGATCAATAAAATATCAATATTCTCGCAGTTTTTTTGCCAAATTTTTGTGCGCTCTACGTCTTTCAGGGGAAATTTAAAGAAAGATATATTATTATTTGTTTCATCGTTTCTTTCAAAACATCCCGCGTAAACACATTTATGCGTTACACAGGCCATTTTATCTAAAATGTGAGTCCTTTTTTTTTATAAAATTTCGCTCTAACTTGTCCCAACACTTCACACAGATAATACACTTATAGGGTAAGTTCGAGGTGAGCTATCTAGGTAGTGGTTTATAATCAATGGTATGAGGTAGTTTGTCGCTGACCCGGCCAGTCAGTAATCTTGTAACGAAAATATTTTGCCTACCATAGGGGGCATTAATACGGGAGATAGAAAATTGGGGGAAAAAACTATTGCGGGTAGAGATAGGGCAAGCAAAATAATCGCTACTGATGCGAACGGCACTCAGGGTTTCGTAGGAGAGCTGGGGTCGTGGACAAGTAAAAGATAAGGGCACTGGAATGGGGGAACTACAAAAAAATGAAATAAAGGGCTCTTGGGATAAACAAAATAAAAATAAACAAGAAACACCTTAAGGAATTTAATATAGGGCGCCACTTGAGGTGCCTAATTATGCCTATTACAACCACTAGTTGTAACTAGGGAAACAATTAGAAAACAAAATCAAAACATCAAAACATATCTTTTTCAAATAAACTCAAAAAGGGTTAGCTCAAAAAAAATTAATAAAAAATTAAGAAAATAAAATTTAACTTTTATTTATGTGTCACCACAAACAGTTACATGGAGAAATACAAAATTCAAAAACTTACATGTGTCATCCATTAACAAACTCCATTGCTACAAAACTTACAAAATTGCATGGAGGTTAACCTTTTACAAAAACAAAACAACATCAAAAATACTAAAACGAGCTGTCATAAATTAACATTGAATTTAAAAAAAAAAACTAAACACAAATTGACAGCTTTACTCAAAACCTAAAATTTACAATTTTAAATGTCAACGAAAGCAATTATTATTTTATAAAAAAAATGTCTGTCTTTAGTTTAAAATTTGAACAAAATGTTACCTTAATTCACATGATCACACTTAAATTTCTGAAACCATAACTGGAACCTGGAACTGAGGGCTCCACTCTCTCTGCATCACAAAAACCTCCATCTCCAAACTGACAAAAGCCTTGGATAAAAGCAGGAACAAAAAAAACGAGGATGTCCTCCAATCCTCACTCAAAACATTAATAATTGAAGCATTTACTGCCACAAAACCAATAACAAACTGCTACATTATATTCTTCATAATAAAAGATGAAAACAGAACACTTTACAAATTCGACGTGAATTTGGACATAACGTTGAACCGCTTTTGCTCGCGATTCCAACGAGAGTGAAGAAATTCTATTAAAATTGAACGCATACATACAAACGCTGACATAACAAGACACCACGAAACGACGTACATGTCCTTTTGCGACGCATTGAAATTTCGGCTTCTAATGAAACAAGAATTTGCGGAGGAAGTTAAAATAAATAAACAACTCTAAAATGGTTTATTTCAACTTGGCCGACCTAAGAAAGAAATGGAAGATATTTGGGTATAAATACGTACGAAATATTTTTAGATCTATCAAAAATATATAAGGTGATTTTAATATTTCTTATACGAGGGGACTTCAATATACTTCAAAGAATCAATGAAATTAAAAATGCTACAATCTAACACTTTTGGCCAAGAAACGCATAAGCACTTAATACTCCACAAGGAGCGATGGAACTAGAGAGATAGTATCAAAGTATTTTGAGGATGATTCGTATGGTACTTGTCAAGCACGTGTTAAAATATTATAATATGCGCATAGTTGCGCATGACGGGCATGCATTATTTAGCTCTAGTACGACTTAAGTACTGCAGAAAACAAGCAGTAGTCATTTTATAGTTATAATAGGCTCCCTTCCTGGATGTTCGCAAGCCAAGCGGCAACTGCATACAATATAATTGTTTTATAAACTCTTAAGCTATAGACTCTGTAGCAGAACTACAAAAACTTATCTGACTTAAAAAATATATAGTATCCATCAAATAGACCTATACGAGCTAATACAGGTTTTCAAAAGTCCACGAGAATATATATATATTTGATACGACTGTCTATTTAATAACTAACTAGTAATAACGACTCTCTTAGTTTGATGATATTATTATACATATACGATAATATATGATTATCCATACGTGTCCAAAATAATCAAATAATTTTTTCAGTTACAGAAACTACATGTCACCGGTCGCCGGTCGGGGCTCTGCTCTATTTGCTACCGCAAAAATTTTAAAACTCTGTAGATAGTCTTCTTCACACATCAGAAGTTGTTTTATTTTCAACGATGGTTATCTAATTACTTACACAACCAGTCTTTATCAAGACTTGGTAAAAATCCACAATATCCAAAAGTTAATATGGATAAATGCTTATGGGTACTTCATTCATTATACATGAAGTACCTTAGTAGAGCGTACAGCAAAGTGGATAATTTAATAGGTCCATTCATGCTGCGACGACATGGCGCCCAACGTTGGGCGCCCTGTCGTACGGTCGTAGCATCCTCCTGATTTTGAGGAGTATCTGAACGCTCAGTGACTACCGCTCTCAAAGAGGATCTCAAGTTACGAGGATCCTTTTTCGTATAGGAGTTATCAAGGATTCCGGTTTATTCGTTTGAGAAGCTCCGCCGAGCCTCTGTGGTAGGTGAGGGGACACCGGCAATCGGAATTCTCTAACAGTTCGAGTTTCTTACAGACTTAATTCTTACAATGACAATATTTGTGTTAGAATTCCGTTGCGTGGTGTATGTCTCAAACCACAGAGATGCCGGCATTTTCACTTCGAATCGCCGCGTTCCTTCTCCTTGGGAGAGGCACAAGAAAGCCGGTAGTGTCGACTCTACGCTTTGTGCACCACGTTTCACAAATAGTATTTTCTATGATTACTATTTTCATAAGGTTTCAGGTGATAAAGCGTCGTCGTGGCTTGACTCTGATCGGAAAAGCAATTACAAGTCCCCGTCGGGTCTTTTATTCGCTCTTTACCGTCGTCGTCCAAAAGAAAGCTGGGGAAGTTCTTTTGGACACAATCCTTCGACACAATTTAGAACAGTTATAAGACCACTGTCTTTCTATTCCAAAAAGGTCGTCTTACAGACCGTAAGCGATCACAGTCAACACGCCGGTTCTCGTGCTCCAAAGTGTATCTTCTGACAGTGGATGAAGTCTTCTTATATTCGAAGAAATGTTTCGAAGTTTCTATCTTTTTGATATTGGATGAAGTTTTCTTATACTTATTATTCGACGTATATCGACGATTTCGGTATTTGGATTATAAATGAAACACAAAGTTACTAGGTAACACATCATAGCAACAAGGTCTAGTCAAGGTCTAGGGCTAAAAGTCTCTGACGACTAAAGTCCCGATCAAGCAAGCAAGCAATTTGATTGAACCCAGCCTATGAGAAATGTTCACCCAGGTAGTACGATCGGGTGTAACAATTCATTGGAGCAAGGTGTGTTAACTCGAGTAAAAACAGGAGTCACCCCACCGTGCTCCAATGCTCTAGACCATCCCTTTCCCCCCTATAGCAATCTGATTCGCTATAGAGGCACAACAATCAGCCAAGTGCTCTTCATGTGGAGGTCCTGGGTAATAGAACCCCAACATGGTTTCCTAACCGAATGCAAAAAGTCAGGACAGCGCATCTCTGCTATATTCCTGTTTATCTTAATGTGGCTTATCCGCGAACTAAAATTGCTTACTTGGGCCTCAAGTCTCCGCTCTGAGTCCCGGCTCAGTTCGGCGACTTGGTGCTCAAGGGGGTTGGGCCCTACGTGCCCGGGTTTTGGGGTTTTTGTTAATTTTTTTGGTGGCCGAAGCCGGTTTTTGTTAGTATGTTTTGATTTTTTTTCGTGGCCGAAGCCGGTTTTTTGTGTTTTTTGTAATTTTTTTTGTAGGTGACCTGTGGACAAAAAATCATAATTAGTGTACAATCTATATTATAATAAAGAAAATATATAAATATTATACGATACCACAATACAGACTGTATCCTAGTTGTGCTGCTGGGCCCACTGTGTATGAGGCGATAAGCGATATTCTGGTGATTTGAGCTACGAACTGTCTTCCTTGTGTGTGTGGTATGATTTGAAGTTTCTTCTCACTCTGGGCTTTTTGTTGAATTGTGTCCATCTGGGGGGGTTTTTTATTTCTCTCTCTGGTTTTATTTTAGTCTACTATTTGTTGTTTTCGTCTTTTGTGCTTCCATCTTTGAAAAGAGTCATACCTCATTATCTCTCGTAGAATGTGACTGGGTTGGTTCTCTAATTCTGCGAACTTTTTCCTAGCTTTTTGTTTCATAGTGTCAGTCACCTGATTTGTTGTAATTCCCTGAAAAGGAATCTTTCAGCTACGTATCTTGGTACGTTTACCGCTTCTCTTAGGCTTTTGTTGTGTTGTGCCTGTATTATCTTTTTGGTTGTGTTGCATATATGTCCCCATGCAAGTGACGCGTAGGTCAGTATAGGAAGGACTATACTGTTTATAAGTCTTATTTTGGTTTTTATACGAAGTTTGCTTTTTCTTCCTGCTAGGCCTCTTATTGCGGCCCTTGGCATGTTGGCTTTTTGTACCGTAGCTTCTACGTGTTTATTAAAGGTTAGTCCTTTGTCCATTATTACCCCAAGGTATTTTGCTTCGCTTTTCCACTCAATGGGATTGTCTTGCACAGTTAACTGTTCTTACGGTCGTTCTCGCCTCTTTTGAAAAAGTACAGCTTGCGTCTTATCTGAGTTAATTGCAATTTTTCACTTTAGACTCCATTCTTCAATGTCGTCTAACGCTGTCTGTAGGTTGGTGACTGCTATGTCTACATTTCTGTGTTTGGCCGCTATCGCTGTGTCGTCGGCATAGAGACTTAATAATGTACTTATATGGTGTTCTAGGTATGTCTGCTGTGCATATTGTGCCTCTGCTCCCTGTGGTACTCCAGCTTCCGGGTTGCCGAGTTCGGACAGGACTTATCCTATCCGGACTCTGAAACTGCGGTTGCTCAAGTAAGAAGAGATCAGCCTTGTCATTGCTCCGCTGTACCCGTATCCTCTCCTAAAGTCCCGATCGGAAGATGTGCTGCTCTTTTATACACATCGTATTTGACAATTCGCTGCAATCTTCCACCAAGAGGCCAATGGCAGCGAAGTTATTAACGAGCGCTGTGATTGGCCGGCCAAGGTAACAATCTTTGTTGTGATTAAAGTATGAAAATTTCACAACACGTTGCTAATTTGCGTAAGACAATTATTTTTTGGAAGCGCTATAATAGACAACATGTTTTTGCATTAGTTGTTTTAGTTCAAAGTAACACAACATACAATTACTAAGCATAAAATCCAATTCATCGAGTGAGTCGATATTTTGGCTCCCAAGTGTACATATTTTTGATTAATTGATGCTGTATGTTTAACTGACATCTAACCGACTGTAAATTATATATTTTAAAACTTTATTTAAACAATCTATAAATAACTTAATTCCAATCCAATTTTATTTTATATTAAAAGCTTCTATCAGCTTCCGTGCCATTTTATAACCTTTTTAAAAATATCCAATTTAACTTTAACTTGTTGAGGTGATCCTCAAGTATTACAAAATCTTGCACGGCAACTTTATCACCTTTCGTAGCACTACAATTTTTCTGTATTAAGTTTGAAATTGCTTTTTAATTAGAACTTTATATAATCCAAGGTGGTTTTAATCTAAAAACAGCAAATTGTTAAACATTTGCGGAGGAATTTTTAAAAAGAGTGCCAAGGAATTTGGTAATATTAAACGACAATACCAATTTGAAATACAAATTTACAAAATTTAATTCGCCTACGACAGTTTAGAAATCCGATTATGTTAACAAAGAAATGAATACATAATCAATAAAGTGGCGTAAATCTAAATAGAATAGGGAACTTGCATAAAATTTTAAATTCGAAAAAAATGCCTTAAATCATAACAAAACATAATTTAAAATATATATCAAACAAAAAAAGTTGTTTTTGTCTTTAGTTTGGCCCCTAAAACGATTAAAATCGAAAGAAAATTCAAATTATAGCGGCCAGTCCAAAACGCGTCCTCATTGGACGTGACGTCATATAGTCAGAATGTTCAAAGATTGGCACTATTAATTCATTACGTTTGACATTCGTTTACTTGTTATAGTAATTTTATGGTGTATTTCAGTTTTATAAATCTGTAGATAGTTGCTGTTAACTATATATTTAATAATATTTGAGTGTTTTTGTTTAGATATTTTTTTTAAAATGACCGAAGACGGTTTTTCCAAAGGCCAGTCTGATAACTTCATCATCATCATCATTGGCTTTTACAACTCTTCATGAATTTTTGCCGCGTTTACTATTGCCTTCCATTGATTCCGATCCTGTGCAATTATTTCCCATGGCCTTACTTCCATCTTTTCCAGGTCTTCCCTGACTGCGTCTTTCCACCTTTTTCTAGGCCTTCCTGTCGATCTTTTACCATCTGGTACCACGTGGCCTGCCCATCTTAATCTATTGGCTTTTATGTATCTTACGATGTTTCCTTTCCCGAAGAGAGTCTCTATTTCATTGTTGTATCTGCTCCTCCGTTTATTTGTCACGCTGTCCCTGCAAGGACCATATATAATTCGCAGGATTTTGCGTTCCCATACTAATAGCTTATTAATTTCTTTCTTTCTCAATGTCCATGTTTCACTTCCATATGTCACTGCTAGTCGTATTATGGTTTTGTACATTTGGATTTTGGCACGCCTTGAGAGAAGCTTTGACCTCATTAGATGTTGAATGGCAAGGAATGATTTATTCCCCGCCAGTATTCATATTTCAACCTCCCGTTCTCCTGTGTTTTCACTGGTAATTGTTGCTCCTAGGTATTTGAATTCTTTGACCACCTCAAAATTATGATCGTTTATGATAATGTTTTGTCTTATTCGCTGTCGTTCCTTTTTTGATACGACCATGTATTTAGTTTTTTCTTCGTTTATTTTCAGGCCTACGCTTAGTGTTGCTTCTTCAAAGTTCGATACTATATCCTTAACTTCCAGTGTTGTCTGTGCTACTGCATCTACATCATCTGCAAATGCGAGAATAATCTTTGCTCCTCTGGGAGTTATGTCTGGTTTGACTCTGGTATAGATTTTTCGCATTGCGTATTCCAATGCTAGGTTAAATAGTAATGGCGACAGCGGGTCTCCCTGTCTGAGTCCGGTGCTTATGCCGAAAGCCTTTGAAGATAACTTGCCCATTGTAAATATGTTTATGGTAGCCATATATTTTCAAAACGGTGTAAATTTTTCCCAGGGAGAAGTTCGGGGAGTTAAAGCAGATAAGTAAGTACATATACTCCTATTACATTAAATTTATTGTGATTATTATTCTCATAATAAGTATTTAATGATAAATCTTAGTACTTTATATTAAGTAGTGTCAATATTATATGTTTATGCTATTGTACTGAAATTTAATCAAATTAACTTATTCATCGTTTGCATTTAGATCTGACAGAGAATCATATGGAGATGCAGCTGTAGGATGGGTTCAAGTAAAAAGAAATAACATGATCTGTACTGTACTGCTAATCTAATAAATATTTTGTTGTGGGTTTTAATGGTTGTACTTTTACACAATGGTACTAAACAACACTTGTAGTATTTACTTTTACTTTCTATAGTAAAAACACACTCAATTCAACACTCTCTATTCAAAAACTGTATCAAACACCAATATAAACAAAATAGTTTATACTTTTATACAAGACAGGAGACCTGACATACAGACAATACCACCAAGTGACGTCACAAGGGTTCGCGCGCTTTTTCGATCGTTTGAAATGATTTTTATACACGGAAGATTTTAAATTTGTATTGCTAAGTCATTATAAGTTTCTGAGGCGTGAAATTTTGGAAATCTTATTTTTAAATGAAACTGAACGTTATTATATAATAAAAAAAATATGCAAGTTTCCTATTGTTTTATTGAATTAACGTGTCTTGACTACAATGATCATTTCAACAGGTAGAAAACATATAAGATATACATACATTATTAGACAATATGATAACAGAATAGAACAATTAGTGATTTACAGTAATGAGTATTATTTATATTTTATTGGAAATATTTTTATAATTTGGAGGTAGCTTATGGTGTGGTGTATTTCAGTCAGTGAATTTAGTGCTTTATTCAGGTTATTCTTGAGTCCATGAAGTCGTCGTTTATGTTGGCATTTTGGACAATTGAATAGGATATGTTTAACTAACAGCTGATATTTGCAACACTGCTACATAGAAGGTTTTAGAAGCCATAAAGTATCTTTGTATTAGTGTGATATGCAAAATTCTTAGCCTTATAAGGAATACGGTGGTTTAAATGTACCAATATTTAGTTGTTTTTCTTTTAATTTCTAAGGCAGTCTTTCTAATCAGTTTGACAGCAGTTGTAGAAGGAAGTCTTGCAAACAAATTCCTTTCTGTTATCCTAAGTACCAACTAAAACCACCCTCTTCTGCCGCTGTAAGGCTGACGACACTTTCAGGGCACTTCCTTCTTTTATCTAGATTTTATCTCTCTCATTGTTTCGGCTGTGTGTTTCTCATCATTTTTTTTTCTTTTATATGGCTACTTGGATGTAATTGCGTACTCTATACCATCTCCCTCACATACACAGAGTTCATACCTATTTCTCTATACATTGTGTTTCTCTCCACTGTCCATTTATTACACTCCAGCATTGTGTGAGTAACAGTGCCGGAGTATCCGCAGTATAGATATTTATCTGTATCTATATTTCACCACCGACTATATGGACGGATGATATCAAGCGCATCACCACAAACTGGATGCAAGAAGCTCAAAATAGAAAAAGGTGGAAAATTTTACGGGAGGCCTACGTTCAGCAGTGGACAAATATAGGCTAATTCATGAATGATAATGATATTTTTAAACCTATAAAGATACGCCCTAAATCACCCATGTCCTGTGAGCACTTGCAACAGAAAGAAATCTAGTCGCCTGTCCTGTGTCTAGGCTCGGGATCAGCATCTTGGTCCACTGGGCATCTTGCGTATTATTTTACTGTTCTTGCCATCTTTTCATTGATCTTTCACTTTTTTCTTTATTACGACTGTTGCCAAATGCTCTCTTCTTTCATAGATGTCTCCTTTCGACTGACATCACACATAGAGGAACACAACTCGTAATAATCTACAAGGCCGCCGTTAATACAGTCCTGTAGGAGCATGTTACTTGCAACAGCACGTGCCATCCGTTAGGCACCACAAATCTCGCCCCACTTGAGATTTGTGGTGCCTAAAGGATGATTGATTGCACAATACCGTGTAAAGCCGTCCTTCTTTCTGATTTGGATCCCCCATTTTTAGGCATCACCCTATAAAATCACAGCTGCACCCTTCGCTAACTTTTGGGTTACTCCCCGTATACGCTTCCCCCATACGCCATATTGGTGTAGCATAACTCTCAAATATTTGATGCATTTCTTTGATATTAGCGTACTCCTGCGCATTGGAGTTTCATCCCTTGTCTTTTCCGTTTACCCTTTAAAATAATGGATTGGGTCTTTTCTGCTGCGAGTTCTAGTCTGTGATCTGTCATCCAGTCCTTCACGATGTTGCCCGTATATCTTACCTGAAATTAGAAATCCGACTTGTCTTGCGATACAATCAGTACAGCGAGATTATTTGCAAAAGCGAAGGGGCTATACCTTCTACATATTCGCAATTCATGACACCGTCAAGCCTCGAAGCCAAGAGCGATCAATGTCTCCAGCCATCACCTCAACGAGCGTGCCCTTCTTAACCATGATCTTTCTATCGAAAAGATATCCCGTCATCACATTTATTTGATAGTTGGGAGACTCCCTCTCCTACAATCTCCACATAACCCCTTTTCACTGCAGAGTGTTAAATACATTTCTAACATCGAAGAGCAGCAGAGCCGCCCAGCACTTTTGTCCTTAATATTGTGAAAGGCCTCAATAGCACTCAAGATTGCATCAATTGTGCTCTTTCTTTTGCAGAATCCGATTTGGGGATATATCTCCTAATCTCTTAATCGTCTCGTCGATCCGTCTTTGCAGCATCCTCCCGCAGCGTATGGATCGATATTTTCTCCAGTGTTGGGAAGCAATACTAACCTGATGTCCTCCAAGCCTTAGAAAATTTCTGTATTTCAAGTAATATATTCAGGTGCTCCAAAAGCCACCCAGGTTTAAAGTCGGCTAGCCATTCCTATATCACAGATGTCTTTGTCGAGATTGTCACACAGTTCTCTCTAGTGCCTTCTGTTTTTTTGCCTTCTTTTGAGAGGTATCCTGGTCACCTCTCGACATATTATACTGCCTTCTATAGCGTCATTTATGACTCATCCCAGGTTTTCCACCGTTGGCGTTTGGTCCTCTGTCAGACCTACTCTTAATTAAATGAGTTCCTTGTATGTCTTCTAGTTATTTAAATTGCTGCATTCGACTTTGGACATCCCTGACGCACAAACCTTGTTAGTCATTCCTGCTAAGATTATCTAGAATCCGATATATCGGTGTTCTGCTCCAGTATAGTCTGGCAAGACTGGCCAATCTTTTGTTTTTGCAGCTACTTTCTGTGCAGCCATGGTAACATTGATGTACGTACCTGTACTTTTCTTCACGAATGTGGGTTCCAGACCAGTATTCAGTACCACCAAATACAAAGTACCCCCAGATCAGATCCATCTTCCTTTCATAATCACCCAGCGTTATATAAGGAGAGAGATAGTGGCGATTTCTCCAACTATACGATCATATAAATATATAATTTGCCTTTATTTATATACGCGCAGCTTCCTGCTAGAGATTCGTACACCGTTCCTACCAGTTGTATCCACAAACCAACCATTCCTCTTAACCGCTATTGGGTTTGAGTCCGGCATAACCAGTATGTCTATGTTTGTTTCCACCGCAGCAGCCTTGAGCAGATCATACAATCTAGCCGTTGTCACATTTGTTTGGAGTATCCTTAACTCCCGACTTGTGTTTGCTCTTTGTTTACCTTGGATCTTCGACTTGACTGTTTCTTGGTCTTTATTGAGTATGGCCATCAGATTTAGGTTCGTCGAATATTATGTTTGGTCGTAACTACTATATGGGGTAGAAGCTTGGACTCTGAAAGCCCAATCTATAACAAAATTGGAGACATTCGAAATGTGGATATATAGGCGTATTTTGAAGATTCCTTGGACTACAAAAGTCTCAAATGAGGAAGTGTTAAGACGAGTTGGACATGGCAGAAAGCTTATGAACACAATTAAAATAAGAAAAACATCGTATCTGGGCCACATACTCCAAAACGATAAATACTCTCTGCTACAAGTCATCATGCAAGGTAGAGTAGAGGAAAGAAAAGGCTTGGAAAAAAGAAAGAAGAAATCTTGGCTGAGAAATATCAGACATTGGACTAACCTCAGTGTTGAACAGATATTGCACGTTGCAAAAGATCTTGAAGCGTTTAAAGAAGTGATCGCCAACCTTCGTTAGAAGACGGCACAAGAAGAAGAAGAATACTCAACAAGATTGTTGAATCTAGGACACCTTCAGGAGTTTGATAGGTTGCCAGGTAGATTACGATTAAGTCATATCTTTTGTATCTTGCATTTAGCAGTCAAATGACCCTCGTTGTAAGATCGGAAGCAACACCCTTTTTTGTTTTGGCCCTTGCAGTTTTATAGTCTGTGTCTGAAGGCAAGGCACCTTCTGTATCTGGGTATCTATGTTCTTGCTTCCATATATGAATACTCACAAGCATAGCCTAAGAGCACTGTTGGGTATCGGATTCAGCTTTTTGAAATTTGATGTAGATGTTGTAATGTACAGAAAACAACCATAATCTAATCTGAACTAAATCAGGTGATGATGATGTGAGTGTTTTCAAGATGTTTAATTTACCAATAAAGTCATCGTTTAGATATTTTAAGAGTATTTTTCAGTTTAACTTCAAATTGAAGCTTAAGAAATCTAAGGAATACAATGTCTGAAAAAAGACTGACGGAACTTGCCATATTGTCCATCGAAATAATTTTAGTTGGAGAAATTTCTGACTTCAACCAAAAGATGATGAAAGGGTTCATCTCCGATAGAAACACAAGAGTTAAATTTCATTTTAAAAAGCAGACTTTTGATAAGTACCTACTCAATCGTTGTATTCTAGAGTTAGCGCCTCCCTGAACATAATTATGACCAGCCGCCACTGCAAGTCAGTTACACAGATTTTCCACTTTTTCTCTATTACTAAATGTTTGTTTAAACTTGATCTGCATATTTTGAAAATACCACAAAATTATTTAAATAAATATTATCTGTAACGATAGAAAACAAAAGAAAATTATTCGGTTTGGTAAAAAAATATTGTTTACAATGGACATGGGAATGCGTTTATTCAAATTATGTATAGCATATTTGTAGAAATTATTTATTAATGAAAAAACTTATTAAACTTCATTATTACATTTTATTTGAATTTCATTAAAATACGATTTTAAAATAAAATAATTTAATCCATGGGCAAAAGTTTTTTCCTGGTCGAGAAAAGTCCAATGAGTTTCAGAGTGTGTTCTTATGTATTTTTACCCGCTAAATTCAAATTTAAAACTTTCTTTGCGTCAGAAGTGACGGATATTTATTATAAACAATTTAACTATTTAAATAATTATAATCCGTAAACTAACAAATATAAATCATTGATAAACCTTGATCCAATAATTAGAACCAGAGATAATGCAAAATTAGTGCAAACATTGCAAAATTACAGCATTTAGGCGATTTTTCAATTGTAACTCGACTGTGTTTTAAATGAAATACCTTTGTAACAGCTTCAATTATAGTATTATCACATACATACAAAATTTAGCTTTTTGTACAAAATAAATTGTGATCAAAACGCCTTCAATAAATATTATCGCTGCACCGCATTGGGTACATTATAAAAGAAAAAGGAAAATATTAAGATATATCACATTGAGATATAGATAACATCAGAACATTTTGGTTTTTTTGGAAAGATATCATAGTAAAAAACAGTCATAATAGTAAAAATATAATATTAGTAAAACAGTACACTATAACCAAAAATGCTGCTCTTTAGTGGTCTTCCTTTTGTAACTACAAAAAGAGGAGGAATTTGTGGTTTATTCTTTCTCGGGGTTCCTACTAGAGTTATCCCGTAATTATGTAGCCACTGGGATGGACGTAAACCAGTTGTCGCAAGTAATGTTGCGTCCAGTATGGGCAATTGGTTCTATTATAAGTTTAACCATACTGCTAGGACTATTATCTATCGCAAAGGAGCCTTCTGGTTGCTTTCCAGCATATATTTCCAACTTTGCTGTATAAAAATCTGGCAAATCAACAAGTGCAAACACTTTTAGTCCATATTTTGCTTATATAGAATCGCTTCTTTGACAAAACTGTCTTAATACATTCGAGAACTTTTCCATTTGTAGCCCAAAGATCGTCAAAATTTACATGAGAAGCTAATAAAGTACCAGCTAATTACAACAAGCCAAATAGAGCTCTACTTTCAGCTCTATTGGTAAATACTACATCTCTTTTACGAGAAAATTGGTTGCGCACTTTTACTAAATACGTATTGGTATGTTGCACAATTTCGTTTATTATGTCATTAGAGAAAGACAATTTCCAACATTTAGTTGGTGTTAACATATATTTCGCTATTTGTTTTACACCAGGTAGACGAGTAATTATGTCGACCTACGTGTGCAACAGGTTTTTCGCTGTGAATGACATTTTGTTATACCCTATTTTTTAAGATAAACTGGACCACCTTCACAACAAACAGAAACCACATCATTGTCATCAGAATCAACTGACAATTCAATGTCTGTATTATGGCCTAAATTTTCACACTGGTCTATATCATTGCCTTCTTCATCTTGTAAACAAGGTTTATTTTGATACTTCTCTGTTTCAATTTTATCTCACCACGCCAAAAGTTGTCTTTCTTGATTCATAATAAAAATCGCAATACCTTCTACATACCATCATAAGAGATTACACTGAGCCTAAATTCTGGTTGTTTTTTGATTACTTTTGTAATTCCAACTGAGCGCTCACCACGCGAACAATCACATGTTAAAGCTTGACCAGCAATGAATACTATTTTTCACCCATACTTGCCCACTTGCTTAACATAAAGCCTTAATAAACGCAATAAAACAAACAATAAATGTTTATTCTATTTCAAGAGTCACTAAGTGTTTTTTCTTTGAGATTTTTTTCGAATGTTGATAATAAACTTACGAATGAAAAAATTACGAATGAAAAATTTATTTTACCTTAATTTAAAATTGACATTTTACTTATCCTGGAGCTTAAATTTTTTATTACTCAAAACTACAAAACTGGAGTTTGGTCTTATTAATACTTAGGTCCAGAATTATTCAGTCATAGCATTTATCAAAAAAGACTTTTTTTTATTTAATTTAAATTGCTTGTGACAGCTTTGGCCACTAGCACGAAGCACCGTGGATACAATTATATATAAGATACAATTACATATAAACTATAGTTATATATTATTTATAAACTATAGTTATAATAAAGAATGGCTCAGAGAAATTACACAGAATGATCACGGTGATATTTAACGAATATATTAATGGACATCCAACACCAGATGAATGGAAAACAGCATATATGACCCCAATATATAAAAAAGGTGACAGGAGAAATTGTAAAAACTATAGAGGGATATCGGTCACAAGTTCAATGAGTCGACTATACGATCGAATACTACGGGACCTGATAGAGGAAGATTATCAATCGTCTGAAGACGAAGAACAAAGAGGATTTAGAGCAGGTCGTTTACGTACAGATAACATCTTCTGTCTTAAACAAATTATAGAAAAGAAAGTTGTGACAAATAGAGAGTTACATATGACTTTTGTAGATCTTGACACAGTCCCGCTAAATAAACTATGGGAAGTCCTGGGCACATCAAACATACATCAAACATTGGTTACTGCTCTCAAAGATCTATATTATGGTTCAAACTCCCAAATAAAATTCGGAAACCTCTTAGTTGAAAAATTTGCAGCTACTAAGGGCCTCAGACAAGGATGTTGTATCTCTCCGACTCTGTTTAAGATTTATATCTCTGCAACTCTGAAACAATGGAAAAAGGAAAGTCAAAGAAATGGGTATACAATTGAACTCATATTCAGCAGAATATCAGGACTGCATATATACTTTACAGTTTGCAGATGATCAGGTGGTGATCTCAAATGACAAAGACGACATGGAATACATGCTTAGAAAACTAATTGAAGAATACCAGAAATGGGGATTAAATATCAATTTAGAAAAGACAAAATACCTCTCAATTGGAGCTGAAGCAGAATAATTGGATATCGATGACAATCAAAAAATAAATCCATGTGACGAATATAAATACCTGGGCGTCATCTTCGACCGTAGTGGAAAAGACGAACGAGAAATAGAACATCGAATTGTACAAGCACGAAGAGTTATAGCATGTTTGAACAGAGTTCTATGGAGTAAAGAAATATCAATGAAAAGAAAATGGAACATCTATGAGACAATGGTTAAAACTAGCCTACTTTATGGAGCTGAGACATGGAGAATAACCGAGAAATATAAGAAAAAGGTCGAAGCCACGGAAATGGATGCCATCAGAAGATCGATGAGAATATCAAGAGCCGACACAATACGGAATGAAGCGATAAAACAACAAATGGGTATAGAGGGCACTACAGTTGAGGATATTGAGAGAAAACAGCTCATATGGTATGGGTATGTGAGCCGAATGGGGGACGAAAGATTGCCTAAAAAAACGATAATGTGGCAACCCCCAGAGAAGAGGAAACAAGGAAGACCACCACAGAGCTGGAACCTGGAAGTTAGGAAAGCGATTAGCGCTCGAAATCTGGACGAAGACCTAACTCAAGACAGAATACAGTAGCGTTTGGGAGTCGGACAACGTCGTAAGAAGTTATAAAACCAAATATATATATATATATATATATATATATAATATATATATATATATATATATATATATATATATATATATATATAGGAAAAGAAGTCTTTGCTGACAACGTTAGAAAACGGAGCTTTGAGGTTTATTGGGATTTATTCAGCGGTGAAATAAGTGTACTCTTTTAACTAAGTTTCAAGCTTTCGAAAATGTTTATTTTCATCATCAGGAAAAACTGAAAATAAAGTGCGACTGTTAGTAAATCATCCTCGAAATTAGTTGTAGAAAATGGTTTTTTTAAAAAACGATAAAAACTTACGTTATTGAGGTTCGTCTTTCGTGGATGTTTCACTTACAGGTGACAATATTACGCACCACTCATTGATTGAGTCAAATTTTAAAATATTTAACACATATAAAAATTTCATGGTGTATAAGACCAAACTTAATAAATTATTATACTTTAACACATAAGAAAAAGACAGTTAAAAAAGTTTACAACGGCCACGTGTGCCGGCCAACTGTTGAATGAAAGGTTAAGAGTAACTGTCATTCCTGGACATGGCAAATGACAGTACTTCTTCTTATTTCTTTGTCTTATGTAGTACTACTATTATTACACATCAAATTATTGACAAAGGTTGTATTGGAAAAAAACAGAATTTAATAAAGAAACTGTGAAAAATATAACGAAACCTGGAAACTTTACAATGAATCAGTCATTGAAACATCATTGAAATGTGATGATCCATCCAAATATAATAGGTAGGAGTATATAGTGCTCAATTGATTAATGTCACTCCTTTTGTTCATTGCATTTGAGTTTTGTGCAATGAATGCCATTTCTAAAAAGAGTCTTTTATTGTAATTGGACTCCGTAGCTAAAATTTTAACTGAATCGTAATTCATAATATGATGTTCTTTATTTACATGTTCTGCCAGTGCAGATCTTTCTGGGTATAATCTACTGTCGCTACGATGACTGATTAGGCGACTGCCTAGGTTGCGTGTGGTTTGTCCCACATATACCAAATTGCAGTTGTTGCAAGGGATCTGGTAGACAACGTTGGAACAATCTTTGATGTTACTTTTATCTTTAACCTTAGAAAAGATGGATCTTACAGTTAATGAAGTTTTATAAGCTATTTTCAAATTGGTGACATCTTTAAAAAGTCTTGTTAGTCTGGGTGTTATGCTTTTTATGTATTTCAGTGAGGTATATGAGCAATTGGTATTATGTTCTCCATTTGTGGCATTGATTTGTATCTCATCATTTCGGCGTGTTATGTTAGGGGTCGAACTAAATAGAATTTTGGTGACTAAGGGTTTTGGATATGAGTTGTCCATGAAAAGGTTAAACAGGATTCTCAGGTTCTTCTGGTGGAAAGAAGGGTCACTGATGGAAATGATTCTAGCCTTCATTTGTTTAAGTAGGTTGATTTTGATTGAATGTCTATGGTATGACCAATAGTTGAGGAAGCGTCCAGAACTATGAGGTTTTCTATGCCAGTCGATAACAAGGGAGTTATTTGGGGTTCTAATGAACCGGGTGTCAAGAAAGGGGACTGAGCATAGATCGTCCTCATGTTCGATTGTGAACTGTAGTAGAGGATCATACCTATTGAATACATTTAAGATTTCTGTGGATCCATTGCTAGGGATAGCTAGGATTAAGTCATCCACATACTTTTTTACAAAAGGAATATGAAAGGACAATTCTGGGATAACCATATCTAATAGATGATCCATTACATAGCAGGCCAAAATGGGAGAGATAGTAGCTCCCATAGGAGTTCCTTGTGTTTGTTTAAACACAGTATTGTTGAATGTGAAATAGGTGTTATTAAACAGAAAAGATATGAGTTTTTTGAAGTACTCCAAGTTGATATTACAGTGAGAACTGATAAAATTCCAATTGTTTTCAATCGCTGTTAAGGCTGCATCTAAGTGAACATTGGTGAATAATGAAACTACATCCAGACTGACAATCACATAGCCATCAGGTAATTGATAGTTGTTAAAGTTATTGAAAACATCAAACGAGTTTTTTATGTAATATTCATTTGACACATATGCGTTGGATAAGATTTCAGTTAAAAAAAGATGCTAATAAGTTGGTGGGGGCACCAATACATGCAACAATGGGACGAACTGCAAGCTGTGGTTTGTGAATTTTGGGCAGAGCGTAAAATTTAGGTATAACACCCTTGTAGCTAGTTAGTTTTTTCTTTGTAGCTTCATCTATCTGCCTTGAGTTACACAATTCCTTAATGAGGTTGTTACATCTGGTTTGAACATTGTTGTTTGGATCTCTGTTCAACCTTTCATAAACATTATCGGAATTTAGCAATTCAAGACATAGATCTAGATATCTCTGCTTTTCCAGAACTACAGTTACATTACATTTGTCTGAAGGCATGACAATGATGTTAGTGTTTTCACTAAGAAACTTGCGAGTTTTTTGTAACATAGCTCTGAAAAAGTTAAAGTTATTTTTTTACTGTTTTTATGTAAGTAATCAGTAATAATGTATGTTGATCTAGCTATAAGTATGTCCCTCTGATGCACATCAGTGACAGAATGTAAGATTGTTTCAACGTCAGCTAACATATCCTTAATAGGGATATCTTTCCCTAAGATTGGTTCTATGCTGAACTTAGGACCTAAAGACAAAAATCTAGAGATATCATCTGGTAAAGTTACATTGGAAAGGTTCTTAATCCAACCCGGTTTTGTCTTAAGTTTTAAGTTCAGCTCAAGATTGAATAGCCTATTATATTTGTTAGTGTTACTTAATTTGGTTTTGTGAAAAATTCTGTTATATGATACTTGTTGTTTACTAGAAAAGTTATTAAAAATGAATTCAGAAGTTAGTTCAATGATGTTTCTTTTTGATTTAGTTAAGTTCGTCTCTAAACTGTTAATGACTTTAATACAATTAGAAATTTCTAAGTTCAAGATTCTGTTTTCTAACCTGGTAAATTGTAAAGTGTCCTTATTCGACTGGATGTCCTGTCTTTACATTACACATTCCACTTCATCCATCACTAAATTGTTGCAAATCTTTCGTTGGCCTGAATGAAAATTGACTCTTGGAATATCTTCTCTTTATGATAAACTGAATCTCTCGTTGGCCTGAACAGTGACTCTTGGAATATAAGTAGAAAAATATGACTTACAATCTTTTACTGGATCAGCTTCTGTCAGATACACTAACTACACGAAAACTCACAAACTTTCAATACTACTGCTTCTTACCTCTAGGAAACTACCCGAGAACAACGGCCGTTCGCCTTGCACCCTTGGAAACCAACTGACTATATTTTTTTTTCTTCAAAAACTAACTAAAGTCTCATTCTCAAACCAACCATCCCACCTTTTTCAATCTCATCCAATCAAAATCAAAAACAAATTTTTACCTACAAGTATAAAATTTCCTAAAACTTATTTACAAACTAATCTTTTTCTACCAATTCTTATGAACTAACAAAAATATATCTTTCTAAAATCTATTCTATTGTCCTAATTACTGCACAAATTTATTTGGAAAACCCGCTTCCATTGTCTAGGATTTCACTTAAGCTCGTTCACGTCACTCAAATATATTTTACATTTACAATATTTACATTATGTTTTACAAAGAAAATAATTTATGCATATCTTACGTTCTGTTTAATACAAGTAATCCAAAGATAATGGACTTTCATTCCTCGAAATGTTTGTAGTTTATTATTCGACTTATCTGAATTATTTTAATTTTTTTTGTATATATTTACATATATATAATATATATATATATATATATATATATATATTATATATATATATATATATATATATATTATTTAATAAGTTTTCTAGCTTCAGGAACTGGATAGCTGTGATGACTTTGCTCTGGTTCGACAATATATCTGTGATGTCGCCCTTCATGCTCAGTCCTTGACGTCGTTTATTCTAATGAGAGTAGTCCTTCAGGATGTGTAGAGCACTTAGTGGAGATTGGCAATAGTAACAGATTGACTTAGGTGTAGAATCTATGTGTGACTATGTGTAAGTCTGGTGTGACCGATAACCATATCATTTCTAGCTATTTCAGGGATCACGAACCGCTCAATCGTCTGATCTAGTTGTTGTAAAAATGTAGTGGATTTGTTCCAATGATTTTGTACGAGTTTCTTTATACTAGTTTTTAGGTCACTGGCGATTTTTATATTACGTAGTGTACAATTGTAAAAAGAGTTTAAATTTTTTAGATTGTACAGTATTTTTTATGTCATACTTCCTTTCTTCTACACTTTTAATTACATCCCATAACTTTTAATGTAATATACGCATTTCGAAATATATCATAATACTTTATATACGAATCGTATGTACAATTTCCAAAATTGGAGTTACATCTTTGTTAATAACATAACCATTTTTTTATATTTTTTCTTCTGTGAATAAACATATGCTATCACAATGTTTTGTACAAGAAGTGGCAAGATTGTTATAAATTACGAGACAAAAGCCAGGCATTGTTGAAAACACGCTCTTTCTAAAGGTTTTGGTATACTGTAAGCGACGTTTAAAATGGCCATTCCGCTCATAATATATATTGTCATTCGTACCAGTTGTCGCGAATGTGGGAGTTAATTGAGAATATTACAAAACATAATGAGATATTGCGCATCTAAATTTTATAATTGAACAGCAACAAAGAACCTGACATTAGTATAATATATCTTGTCTTTTAATTCTTATAATTACTGTTTTATTCTTACAGCTACGATGACTTTACAAGATTAGTTTTTTAAAATATGAAAAATATATTAATTACCTACTTTTTTTTTTAAATATGAGGTGCTTAGAAGCAAAATGCGTTAAATCCACTTTTTGCCGAAAATGAGATATTGAGCTTAACTAGTTCCCCCGAGTCCATTCTATAGGTACAACACTTTATTTACTGTCAAAACGAATTAATTCCAATACATTTCAATCGACTAAAAGTTACTTTGGAAGCAAAACAGATAAAGTCTCCTCCGCTTAAAGACCAAAACAGGTAAAGTCCACCGCAACGATTCCAACGAACCACAAGCATGCTGTAGACCCACGTGAGGTGGCGCTACATTTACAGAAGTTAGATATAAGTCAGCAGTCAGTATTTTATTTTAGTATAGAGAGTACAGTCGATTTCTTTGTAAATTTTATCTGACCACGTGGTGAGAGGTGTTTGAAATTTATCCCCGGAAATGGAACAATCCCCTTCAGTTGTGTCTCCATCTAAAGCGAGAAAGAGGAAAGGTAATCCTACTTCTACTAAGAGAGCAGTTGCAAAAAAATTAAGGTAAGTAATTTTTCTTTCTTTTGTCCATTTTTTTCTCTACTCATATGTGATACGACTTAGACACTTTAAGTGTAATTAAAAAACTTGACCCTATAGTTCGTTTATTTTACACAAAAAACAACCATTTTGTACGTTATAACTAATACTTCTTGTATATTTTAACACTTTAATTTAACATTTTGGTACAAGAAAAAATCTACAATCACAGTATTTAGTACTGACTGTCTACCGTTTATTCCGTGAAAAAAATATAGAAAATTATATACACAATTGAGTGTTAAATACAAAACATTATGACTATTAAACTATAGGTAATAATCTAGAATAAAATTGAAGAATGATAAACTAAAATCTGTTTTTGTTTCTAGATGTTCGGCACCACATGGGCCCATTATAATGCCAGACTGCAATCACGCTAAGAAAAAGATATACAAATGTAATGAATTGACCTACGAGAATGTCACAGCATTTCGAGATGCTTTTTTTGCAACTGAAAAGAAAAGTGATCAAGATAGCTTCATTATGAAACACACAGTAGTAATTCCAAGCAGTAGTCGCCAAAAAAGATCAGCTGGAAACAGAAAAGAAAAAAATTTCACAAGAAGATTTTTCGTAAGGAAATTGGGTGAAAGTGAAGATGTTCAAGTACGTGAACGGGCTTTTCGAATTATTCTAGGGATTGGTAACTCTAGAATACAGACTATCCTCCACAATTATGCAATCTATGATAATGTTGCTCAGGAAAGAAGAGGTGGTGACCGCATTTCTAACAAATTCAATGAGAGACAACAAGATGTTATAAAATACATCAGCTCTTTGAAGTGTTTAGAATCGCATTATTGTCGTAGCAATACTCGTCGAAGTTACCTTTCCTCTGATTTGAGTATAGAAAAGTTAGCAAATATGTACAACGCTCAAGCCAACGAGAACTTGAAAGTGAAAAATTCGTACTTTCGCCAGATTTTTGTGCATAAGTTTAATTTGGGCTTTGGTTCACCTAGGGTAGATGTATGCTCGACGTGCCTGGAACTTTCAGAAAAAATAAAGCAAACAACCGATCCTCGGCAAACCGTACCTTTAATAGCTATCCAAGCTATTCACAAAAAAAGGGCTAAAGCTTTTTTTGCATTACTAAAAGTACAAGAAAATGAAACTCTTACGCTCTCATTCGATTGCCAGAAAAATTTGCCGAGTCCCAAAATTCCAGATCAGGAGACTTACTATCGACGTCAACTTTACCTCTCCAATTTTTCTATTGTTGTTGGTAGTTCTCAGTGCAAAATGTCTCCAAATAATTGCTTTAGCTACGTATGGACAGAAGGAACTTATCCAAAAGGTTCAAATAAAGTAGCGTCATGTGTATTTCATTGTCTGCAAAACTTAGATACATCATACATTAAGAAGATAAAACTTTTTGCAGATGGCTGCAGCGGCCAAAACAAAAATAAAACTATGATTGCTATGCTACACAGATGGTTTCTATTCGCTCCTAAGAACGTTGAAGAGATACAATTGATATTTCCAGTACAAGACCATTCTTTTATACCACCAGACCGTTTATTCGGTCTTTGCGAAAAAGAGTTCAACAAAAAAGAAATTATCGAGACTCTAGATGGCTATGTTAAAATAATTGAAAAGTGTGCTACAATAAGACGACTAGGTATTAACGTAGATATTTTTGATTGGAAGCAAGAGGCAGTAGATCATTTTAAACCTATTTCTCAATAGCACTTTAAATTTCAGCCTTCAAAAAAGTTCCAATTCAAGCGAGCAGCAAAATCCCAGCACATAATTCTCATCCAAGCAGAACAGTTTTATTACCACTCCATTGGTAATTTCAAATCCATTATAAAAGGGAAAGAAAATGTTTTAAGCATTAATCCTTCAAAAATTGCTAAGGACAATACATTAGTAAACAAGGAAACATTATCTGATGTCAAAAGGCTTCTTGAATTGCATTTTGGGTCTGATTGGCAATCTAATCCATGCTTAAAGTTTTACGTCAATTTTTGTTGCTTCTTGTGAAGGACGTAGTGAAGTTGGTGTAGAAGTGGAAGAAGATTTATGTAGCATAACTGAAGAAGCACCAGAATTATGTGTCTAAAATGTTATTTTTTTCAATTTTCATCAAGAATGTAATAAAATCATCATACAATATATTTTTTACTCACTTCTTAACTAGTTGTTATTACTTTCAAATTAAAGCAAAATGAATAAACTCCATAAACTGAGATACAAAATTCAAAAAATTTAACTTTTTGGAGCAAAACAGATAAAATTCATTTTTCAAAATAATAATTGAGCCGTTTAGAAATTTTTTGAGAACTCAAGATTTCTGCACAATAATTTACTCAAACATCTAAACATATTTTACATGTTTTCAAAATAAAATATCTTAATATGAAGCGACCACCGTTTTTGCCCTTTTCTCAAAAGTGACGTCTTTAGACTTAACACGTTTTGCTTCTAAGCACCTCATATTACAGTGCAAAACTGTATTACAAATACCTAAACAACCGTACTATTCTAATTCTGGTTAGATCTTCTTCTATTTTTGTCGATATTGTTTTCCATATTTCATTATCATCATAAGTGACTCGACAATCAGTTAAGGATCTTGGCCTGCTCACAAAGAACTCGCCACTCCTGTCGATTCCTGGCAACTTCCCTCCATACTCTGATCCTTAGAATCTATAAGTCTTGTTCCATATCATCAATCCATCTCCTTTGTGGTCGCCCTCTGCTTCTTGAGCCGTCTTGTTTTGAAAATGGTAATATCTTCATGTATTCGTGATCTGCAATGTGTTTAGCCCATCTAAGCCTTTGCACTTTAACGACTTTCATAATATCTGGATCGGTGTATAACTGATATAGTTCAAAGTTATATCTTCGACGCCATTGCCTATTTTTATGTACGGCTCAAAAAAATTATTGTTTTTCACTCAAAAGTATTTTTCAATAAAAAATAGCAAAAAGTCTTTCATTATTTTGAGATAAGGTCTATCATCATCATCATCATCAATTAGCCCTGAGTTATCCATTGTTGAACATAGGCCTGCTTTAGATTTTTCCATCTGCTTCTGTTCTGCGCCTCTGCTATCTAATTGGTCACGATTCTTTTGAGGTCGTCGATCCATCGCGTTGGGGGTCTTCCTCGGCTTCGCTTGTCAGCCCGTGGTCTCCACTCAAGCAACTTTTTGGTCCAACTGTTGTCTTTAATTCTTTCAACATGTACTGCCAATCTCCATTTTTGCCTTGTAATATGTTCGATAATGTCTTTCACTCCGGTTCGTCTATGAACTTCCTCGTTTCTTATTCTATTTCTTAAGCTTATTCCAAGCATTGATCTCTCCATCTTTCGTTGTGTCCTTCCCAATTTTTCGCCTGATGTTTTTGTGAGAGTTAAGGTTTCTGCTCCGTATGTGAGGACTGGTAGAACGCACTAGTTAAAAGCTTTTTCTTTTTAAATGAATCGGTATATTTGTTTTAAATACGTCTCTCATTTTTCCGAATGCAGCCCAACCCAGAGTTATTCTTCTGATTAGCTCGCATGTTTGGTTATCTTGCGTTAACCTTATTTCGTGATCCAAATACACATATTTTTTCCACAAGTTCTATGGGCGACTTTTCGATTTCTATTTGCTCATTGGGTACGAGGACGAGGTTGGTCATCATTTTTGTTTTTCCATAGTTCCATCTTTAAACCGACTTTCTGGGTTACTTGCTGTAGTTTTTGTAGCATAACTCTAGCTTCTTCTAATATGTCTGTTATGAGAATAATATCATCGGCATATCTGAGATGATTGAATATGTTTCCATCGATGCTAATACCCTTTGATTCCCACTCAAGCCGTTTAACTGCATACCCCATAACTGTTATAAATAGTTTTGGCGACAAGGTATCTCCCTGCCGCACTCCTTTGCCAATTTGACAATTTTTATCTTCTCAGTTATGCAATGGAGGTTAACGGTTGTTGTCACATTTTCGTATATATTTCGAATAATATTTGCATACCTGTGACCTCATCATCACTGACAAAAAACATACAGTCAAAGATGTTACAGTCTTAAATCAATTTTCGATTGCAAGCGATCATAGAATGGTCCGAGCAACTGTAGAAATCAATATTAAGCAAGAAAGACTGAAAATGATAAAAAGTAAAAAATTCAAACCTTGGATGCGCATAACGAATGAACTTGACTTTGGAAAATATATCACCAGTAACTTACTCAAAACTACAACAAGAGAAGATGTAAATAACCTAAACGAAGAAATAGTAGATATATTAACACAAGCTCAGGAAAAATTTGGCCCTAAACATGGAAAAGAACAAAAAAATAGTAAAGAAACGAAACAAAAAATGGAAGATCGTAGAATGCTGAGAAGTCAAGAAAATGTTGACTTACAAGACATAAACAGCATCAATAAAGAAATCTCTAAAGTCATCAGACGGGATATTATAAAATACAACAACGAGAAAATTATAAAAACTATAGAAGACTTTAAAAGCATGAAAGCGTTGAGGAGAAAAATGGAAAATGACAAAATAGAAATCTTCCAACTTAAAGACAAAAATGGAAATATTATCTCAGATAGACCAAGCATATTACATATAGTGGAAAGTTTCTATGAAACATTATATAAAAGTCAAGTTATTCCAGAGCTCATCGAACAACCAATACAAAAGGGACATAATGTAGGATCGGAGAATATACCAGATATATCACGAGAGGAAATTCAACATGCCCTCAAAAAGATAATGTCCATGTTTCACCCCATGTATTAAAACCGATCTTATTAAGGTCGTGTATATATTGAGCTTTGCTGCACGGTTTATATTTTTGTTGTTTGTTTGTGTTTAAATGACTGCGGACACTAATCCATTCGCGAATCTTACAATTTGTACTCATTTTTCATTAGTCATTGTTTCCTATACAATCTTATCCTAAATTCCTACTAATACTAATCTTACTAATCCTACTATTACTAGTATTGATCTATAATATATAGTTTTTTTTTATTAGGTGCTTGTTAGTTATTTATATATAAAATAAGTTATGAGGTCCTCAGAGTTCCACAGTAACCTCTTCTGCAGCTATCTACTTAATTCAATAGCTACTTTATTGTGGACTGTCCAAGTTCCTTATTTTTTTTATTTGTTTCTTAAATTTTTTTTTATTTTTTAATAATCTTTTTTATTTTCTTTTTTTTATTATTACTTTTTTTTAATTTTCTTTTTCTTTTTTTTTCTAAAAAATTACAAAGAAATACTTACTCTATAATTACAATTACAATTTGAGTTTAATGTCTTAAACATGTTTATACAATAATCTATATAAAACTCATTGTTTTCTAATGTTAATAAATAACTTAAATTAATTGGTTGTTTGATATCGGTCAAAGAATACAGCGAATTTAAAAAATTATTAACCTTATTTGACCTGACAGAATATATAAAACAGTAATTCGACCCACAGTAACATATGCCGGTGAGACATGGACATTAAATAAGAAGGAAGAGAATACTCTGGAAAGATGGGAAAGGAAAATATTGGGACGCATATTCGGAGGACGGAAGACAGAAGATGGTTGGGAGAGAAGAACCAACAATAAATTAATGGCTTTATACAAAGAACCTACCATTACCAAGTTCGTCAAGGCACAAAGAATCAGATGGTTGGAATATGTGGAAAGAATGGCAGCAAACAGAATGCCTAAACTAGTAATAAACAGAAAATTAATCGACCCCAAAAGAAGAGGTAGACCCAAAACAAGGTAAATTAGTAAAGCGGAGGAAGACCTTTAACACGTGAAGGTGAGGGACTGGAAAGTAAAAGCACAAAATAGAAGTGAATGGAGAAATTTTGTACACCACGTCCTTCAGAGTAGTTAAGAGTGCTATATCTACATATTTAAGGTAAAGTTTTGTTTAAAATAATTGTAATTAGTTAATATTAGGATTATGTTGTAAAAAAATGCCCTAGGCCTTAACGGCTTGTTGTGCGTAAAAAATTAACCTTATTGGAAATAAAAGAACAGTCTTAAATGTTATGTTGTAGGTTACCCATCTGACCACAAGTACATTGTGGACTATGTGTAAGATTGTGGTTAAATCTCATTCTGCATATAGTTCTTGTCATATCCTTTGTCGACTCCATTTTAGCACACCAAGATTTATCCGTAATATGGTTTCTGATTGCTCTCATTTCCAGTTATTCCACAATGGCTTTTAATCCATGCCAATTTCACAGTTTTACCTTGTTGCTAAAGTTCTTTAATTTTTATAATTCAACGTAATTTACTTTTGATTTATGATTTATGGCACTAATTTTACTTAAAGCGCTTTTGCTGTCACTATAAATTATAAACTTTGAATGATTTATATTAGATAAATATTTTAGTGCTTCCACTATAGCTATTAATTCAGCTGTGTATATACTCATGATGGAATTGAGTTTAAACATTTTACTGTTTTTATTATTGTTATCCCAGTATGCAAATCCCACACCTTCGATACTTTTGGATGCATATGTATATAGTATATAACAATCTTTGAACAATTGTGAACTGTCAGATATAAACATTGATTTGCTTAAAGATAAAGGTAAATTGCTGTAGTCCCTTAAGAAGTATACCTGAACTTGTTCTAGAGTATTAAAGTAAATTGTAATTTGGGTTTATGTCATATTTATATAGTTGTTTATCATATATTGTCATTTTTGAATAATAATCTACTATACTTAGAGTTTTCTTTTTTATCCAATATTTTTCTGTTATGTCTGCTAAGAACAGTGATGTATTTTGAATATTAAACTTTACTTTTTCTCGTACAATCTAACTAAAAGTCTGATGCCAAGTTTTTTTCGTCTTATATCCATTGGCATTTCACAGCATTCGACTTGTAGGTTACTAATGGGTGTACTTTTTAGGGCTCCTATACACAATCTAAGGCATTTATTAACGATTTTGTCTATTTTGTTTAAATGACACTGTGATGCGTCAGTGTATAATATTGATCCATAGTCGATTATAGCTCTTATATTATTTTTAAATAATAGCAAAGAAATATTTGGATCTGCTTCCCATCGTAAGTGTGACACGAATCGAAGAAGATTTATTCCCTTTTCTGTTTTATTAACTATATTTTTTATATGTACTTTCCAGAGAAGCTGCCTATCAAGAGTAATGCCCAAATATTTAACATAACTTTGCACTGGATAGGAGACATTGTTTATTAAGATGAATTTGGGTATCTCTTTTCGTTTTCTTGTAAAAATACATAATTTAGTTTTCAAATAATAATAATAATAAATTGCTTTTATTTAGTCTGTAAAATTTTACAAACCCTAGGTACATGAGGCGAAGTCTAGCTAGAGCTACTCCACGTCATGTCATGTGGCTACTAGAAAAATAATATAAAGAAAAAAATTTGTGATGTTGTGTGATAAATAATATGAAAGATAAACAAAAACAAAAATATCTAATAGTAACAATAACGACGACAATATACTATATAATAAAAATAACGTTACTGCGATTTTACTAAAAATGTCTTATAATGCCGCTTCATGAAATCAAGAGATTTACCTCTTAAATTTGTTGTTAAACTATTAAACACTAAAACAGCATTACAAGTAAACGATCGCTGGAAAATAGCTAGTCTATACCTTGGCAGCATAAGACTATGAGTATATCCAGATTATGAGCATCTCCACGAAATACTAATTTGTTCCTTAAATAAATAGGATTGGACGACGAAATAATTCGATATATCAACGAGGCGAGGTGATATTTGTATAAATTATCTATGGTTAACTATTGAAGTTCTTTTATTTTGCATGATACACGATTATATTTTCTTATGCCAAAGACAAATCTGCAACAATTATTTTGAATTTTTTGCAACCTTAATTTCGTAACTTGATCTAAGCAAGGATAAAATACCAAGAGTCCATAATTAAGAATTGACATTACCATAGTTTGACAAAGTAATTTGCGCAATTTAAAGTTTAAAATGCCCTTACTTCTATACAGTTGACGCATAACTAAATAGCACTTTTTTACTAAAAGGGTGACATGCTCTTGAAATCGTAGCGTATATAATGACTCCTAAGTTTCTGCAACTATTAACACTTTTTAGAGGTTTATTTTTTATAATTAATTTTAAGTTATCTTGAACAGTGGCTTTATAATTTTTTGAACAATATAACAAAAAATTACATTTTTTAGCATTTGGTTTAAGATTATGTCTAGTGGAATAAGTACAAATAGATTCCAAATCCTGATTTATTTTTTGTGACGCTTGATTTACAGAGTTAGGTTCAAAAGAGAAATACAGTTGTGTGTTTTCTGCAAAAAAGTGCAATTTAGGTGTAAATCAGAGATATTTATTCCATGTAATTCGCTCCATGTTTTAATATATTTGACTCCTTCTTCAATGGATTTGACTGCAAATTCGATTTTAATGTATTCTTAATAGATGACTATATCATCTGCAATTTATAAAATTCTTGTAAGTTTAAATTTTCTACTAGATCAGCAGTATAAATTTAATATAACAACGGGCTTAATTTTCCTTCTTGAGGTAAACTATCTATCGCTAGGCTTGGACCAATTGTGTTACCATTTACCGATATATCAATTTTTCTATAGTTTTATTATTTTTTGACAGAAACATTCGGGAAGACCTATTTGTGCCATTTTTTTGTATAGTATACTTAAATTAACGTTGTCTTATGATAATTCAACATTTAACAAAAGAGCTGTTACTGAAGAATTTGACGTAAACGCTAAATTTATATCTGTTACCAAGTGGCTCACTGCTTCCACAATATAACATTTTTTACGAAATCAAAATTGTGTTTGTGATATTTTATTATTTTTTTCTAATCATCTTTCGAGCCTAGTTTTATCATTCTTTCCAGCGTTTCTGTTATGCAGGAGCTTAATTAAATACCTCTATCTACCTAAGATTCTGCCGAATCAGAATTTCGATTTGCTTTAAGTATGGGAATCACCCGTTACTCTCTATAACTATCTAGAATATCTTCTAATTGCCATATTTGAATAAAAATGTTTAATAGTGTTTTTTTTTTCCTTTTTGATAGAAATTTGTTAATAAACATATTATAATGTATATATTATCTATTCCCGGAGAAGTGTTTTTCTTGTTCTCGAGAGTTATTTCTAATTCGTATAAACTAAATGGTACTGAAAGTGGATGATTAGAGTTTTTCCTTTCCATTATATTAATTTTTAAAAATATATTCTTCTTCTTCTGGTTCCTATCCGTTTCGGATGTTGGAAATCATATTGGCAATCATAACCTTGCTCGCTGCGGCTCGAAACAGCTCCGTTGAGGTTTTCTTAAACCATGTTCTTAAATTCCGCAGCCATGATATTCTCCTTCTACCGGGTCCTCGCTTACCTTTGACTTTACTTTGCAATATATACTGTAGCAGGGAGTAACGGTGCTGATTTCTCATAACGTGTCCCAGATATTGCAATTTTATGCGTTTGATCGTAAACACAATCTCTGGTTCCTTCTTCATTTTTCCTAGAACTTCCTTGTTCGTGATCCTTGCTGTCCATGATATTCTCAGCATTCTTCTATAAAGCCACATCTCAAATGCTTCAAGTTTTTTAATAGTGGCGTCTGTAAGCGTCCATGCCTCCGCCCCGTACAACAACACAGAGAAAACATAGCATCTCAAATGTCTCATTTTTGTATCAAGGGATATGTTGTGACTTGTGAATATGGCGCTCATTTTGTTAAAGACCGTTCTTGCCTTTCCTATGCGGCACTTTATTTCCTGTAAATTGCTCCACTGTTCGTTAATAATAGTTCCCAGGTAACAATACTGTTTTACTCGCTCTATCTGCGTCCCATTAATATATAGATGAGCCCCGTCTATATTCTCCTTGCTGATAATCATTTGTTTCGTTTTGTGGGTATTAATGTTTAGTCCGTACTGTTGACTGTACTCGTTTATTCTGTCCATTAGCCTCTGAAGTCCTTCTAAACTATCTGCTATCACCATGGTGTCGTCGGCATATCTAACATTGTTTACTCTTTCACCATTTAGAAGGATGCCTTCGTCTATTCCGTACAGAGCCTCGTTTAAAATTTTCTCTGAGTACATATTAAATATCAACGGCGATAGGATACATCCCTGTCTAACTCCACGTAGTATTTTTATGTGATCTGTTTCTTCTCCGTTAATTTTCATGTATGCGGTCTGATTCCAGTAGAGTTCTGAAATTATTCTGAGGTCTTGGTCATCCAGGTCTGCCTCTTTTAGAATGTTTATCATCTTTTGATGTTGAACTCTGTCAAATGCCTTTTCGTAGTCGATCAAGCACGCGTATACGTCGCAGTTAACGTCCCTGCATCTTTGAATCAGTAGCTGTACTCCAAAAAGTGCCTCTCGGGTACCCACTGCGTTAATGAAGCCGAACTGTCTGTCCGATATTTGTTCCTCGCACTTCTTATAAATTCTTCCATGGATGACTCTAAGAAACAGTTTCAACATGTGGCTCATTAGGCTGATTGTTCGATATTCTTCGCACTTTTTAGCCCCCTGTTTTTTAGGTATCGCTATGAATTCTGATTCTAGCCATTTATCAGGGATGATTCCTGTATTGTAAATTTTATTGAAGACAGCCGTGATCCAAATTATTCCTTCTTCCTCCAAAAGTTTTAAAAATTCAGCTTCGATATTATCAGGCCCTACAGCTTTCATGCTTTTCATCCGTTTTATTGCTTCTTCTACCTCGGATTTAAGTATGTCCGGGCCCGTCATCCTCTCTGAAAATGGATGCCTATAATCCGTTCGTTGGTCTGAAAAAGTGTCTCCAAATATATTCTCCATCTGTCTTTCATCTCTTGGGTGTCAATGATTAATTTTCCATTGGTGTCTATGTGTCTATTGGTGTCTAAAATATATTATTATTATCTGGACATAATTTTTTCACAAACTTCTCAATCCATTCTCCTTCGGTCACTGGATTTATTTGTGGTTTAAAGATGTTTTGTAAACGTTTTACTTGATTCCACATATTTTTTATTGGTGTATTTTTGTTTAAAGTTTCACAAAAATTTTTCCATGCATTACGCTTACTTTTTAATATAACTTTTTTGATTGCTGCTATACATTTATTATAATTTATATAATTTTGTGTATTGGACTGTAAGGTGGTGATACGAAATATCCATACATTACACGGTCTTTTTAAAGTCATTACCGTTTAACAACAGAAAACATTTACTATGGTTTCGTATCTATTTTTTAATGATATATCATTGTGTTACTTTGTAAATAATAATGTAGTTCTGTACACTACATTAGATATTAACCAAATTTTCTGGATCTTCCACTAACGATAAAAACTAGATAAATTCTGATTACACATAACTCTCCTAGCGCATTAAATTACAAACGAATATCTTTTACTTATTCCTTGCGGAGTATATGCTCATAAATTAATCTTTATCCAGTCGAGCAGATTCGAATAGAACAAGTTATAATTAATAACGTTGGCAGGGGCACTTCCTATAACATTGCCCGTAATATCCGCCGTTTTCTCGCCCGTGCTTGTTTTCAGTGCAGCCATCCTGAAAGGATACAACTACGGAAACCAGTGTTAGCAAAATTTCAATTTCTGTTATCTTCTTCCTGCTTAATATTGATTGTTGTAATGTAATATTAAATGACTAGCACATTAATAATCACAAAAAATATATGCTGCATTCGCCAACAGAGAACAGAAAACGGAATTATACAGTGTGAGCCAAACTTATTTTTAAACCATACACATTCTCTAACTATTGTCTGAACCATAAAACAAATTTTTCCGTATTTAAATTAGGACACTTCAAATGGTTTGTGTGGTATTTTGGTGGATTAACTATTTAAATTCCAGCTAAAATTAAGAAAATACGAGACTCATATTGTAAGAGTATTTTAAATGGAATAACGTAACAAAAAACATATGGATATAATTATAAGAGTAAGAAAAAAGATGTAATAGACAAAGACCATATTATGGATTTTGATAATATTAAAATTTTATGTAATGAAAGTAATAAATTTAAAAGAACTTTTTTGGAAATGGTTTGTATTAGCAAAAGTGATAATAATTTAAACAAGAGGTCAGAAATTCAAAATTTAAAGCAAAATTTATAATTATATAATTTCTATTTAATTTATGCAGTCAGTAAAATATCACATTTTGAATTTTCCATGTATTTGTTACATTTTTTTAGGGCATCTATCATGGTGAATAAATCTTCTTCTTTTTGTTACTTAACAAAGAAGAATTTTTTTAAACAAAATTTTATTTTTGACAATATGTCAAAAATAAAAATTTTAAGTTAGTATTTATGACATTTTAGGCTGGTTGTAGCTATTCTTTTTTTGTTTATAAATTCAATTTTTTTTTTTTTCTTAAGAAACTTCATCTAAATTTTTCAGAGAAACATTTATTAGAATAAGGCATTTTTTTATTAATATTTTTTGTATTTATTATGTAAGCAGTAGTTTTATATAAAAAACTAATTTTATTTGGTGAGTTAACAAAAAATTTTTTATTTCTAGTTCAACTTTGTAAGACATTTGTATTTTTTAGAAGCTCTTGATAAAAATTGTAATCACAATTGAAAACTCGAGTAAAAAATAGTCAACAAATAGCCCCTTTTATTGACTCCAACCCATCAAAAACAGTGTGATATAATTATATATATATATATATATATATATATATATTATATATATATATATATATATATCTATATATATATATATATATATAATATATATATATATATATATATATATATATTGTTAAGGTTCCAAAAAACTTAAAGAACCATACAAATTGTTATTTGGAAATAATCTGGACAAAAAAATAAGTAAGTTTGTTTACTTAAGAAAATGTATAAAATTATTTTTGTCATTAAATATAAGATATGTAAATTAGTGGGCTTATAAAAAAAGAAAGCAATTTTGGGAAAAAAGTAACAGTTTTGACATTTTGGGGAGAATAGAAAAATTGGTAGAAAAGTCAGTCTCTGGAGAATTTCCGAAGGAAGAACGGCTGTTTTTGAGAGTTTCGTCGGTGCTGGTGGTAGAAGGGTTAATGCAGTGAAGAGTCAGTGGAATGGTGAATTTTTGTTTTGTTTGCTGGAGCTGAGAAAGTTAGAATTTAAAATTGCCAAAGGGTAGTCTTCGTGGTTTTGTTTTATTGGTGAGCTATATAGAGGTGTTTCGAGAGCCCTAAAAAAGAACCTTACCAGAACTGTAAGTTTGTTTCTTTATTTAAAAATTGCCGTGGCGAAGTGAAATCTTGCAAGAGGGACTTAATTGACTTTTGAATTTTTTATATTGTCAGGAACATTTGCTGGGTTTGTATTTAAATAATCGAAGGACTTAAAATTTAGTATAATAGTATTGTTTTTCATAAAGGTTTTGCATGGATAAATGTTAATTAAACTTTGAAAATAAGGCTATTATCGAGCACAAGTTAATTAAATCTAGCCCAAGTACTTTCGCTTAAAATAGCATCTTCAGGGGCATTTCGTCAAAATAAGAACTATCCGGCAAGCGTAGAATGTGGAAACATTAAAAATAACATAAATTGTACAAAACACTACACTAAAACGAGGACAAACAGTTTAAAAACTACTTCTACGCTACATTCTCTGTCAGTAGCGTAGTAGTACAGAGAATGTAGCGTAGAAGTAATTTTAAACTGTTTGTCCTCGTTTTAGTGTAGTGTTTTGTACAATTTATGTTATTTTTAATGTTTCCACATTCTACGCTTGCCGGATAGTTCTTATTTTGACGAAATACCCCTGAAGATGCTATTTTAAGCGAAAGTACTTGGCTAGATTTAATTACCTTGTGCTCGATAATAGCCTTATTTTCAAAGTTCATTTATTCGAGCATTCAACCTCATTTCATTTAAATGTTAATTATTATTTTTTTTTAATTTGTTAAATATAATCTGATTTGTTTATTGATTGAATAGTTGTATATTATTTTATTTCTTTCCTTTTGGTCCTCTTACCTAAAATACAACGAGATCGATATTTGAAGCATGATCCTAATAATAAATTAAGGATTTGTTGGTAAGTTTTGTTTTTTTGGTAATAATTAATTGAATAATTGATAAATATAGATTCTACTTACCATAACAATATATATATATATATATATATATATATATATATATAATATATATATATATATATATATATATATAATATATATAATATATATATATATATATATTTAATGTGATAATTTCGACCAAAAAAACAATTTATCAGTATGTTGGAAGTATCGGGTATGTGGTCTATATTAAAATAAAAATCTTTGTTTTTTCTAAAAACTCAATATTTCGCTCTTTATTTAAAAGCTTCATCAGGAGTAACTGTAAAAAACAAACATTTAAAAAAAAACTGACGTACACTTAGATTTACAATACTTACAGACTTAAAAGATTTCACACATAAATAAATTTGATATTAAAATAAACATTTTTTGATAATATATAAGTTTGTTAAAATGTAAATATATATGAGCACGTTCGTTAACAGTAAGTAAATGAGATGGAAACAACTAAAAATTATTTCAAATGCAAAAACTAAAATATAAGAAAACAGAGGAATATTATTTCTTTAATTAATCATTAAGGCTAGTTAGTATGATTAATCATTAAGGTGAGTGAGTTTTAAATTTTGTTCAATATATTGCAATATATGTTGCTTAATTGCCCCGTGTCTGTTTTATAATTTAAAGTTTGTTTATTTTTGTTGATGTGGTACATCTCCAAAAATAACCTACTTTTGTAATTGTCAGTCTGTGCCAAAATACGAGTATTGTTATAGTCCAACAGATGACCGGTGTTTTATAATGCTCGACTACTGCACAACTATTTTTTCCCAAGCGGCAATCACTTTTGTGCTGTGTGATACGTTGTTTTAGCCACTGCGATGTATGGCCAATGTGGCTTTTTTCACATTCTAGGCACGGTATTTCATATACCACATTACTCCTATATAAGGTATGGTACTGGATCTTTAATTTTGGAAAAAAGTTGTTTGCTATTTATGGTATTGTATTTAGCAATATTAATATTGGAAATATCTTTAAATATGGATATGACTGAATGAGTTAGACCATTGATAAAGGGAAGTTTTTATATTTGATTGACTCATTGTTGGAATCAAGGACAGGACCATCATAGAAATTACTGCTGTAAATGAGTTTTTTTAAAATATGTTTAGGATAGCCGTTGTTTCGAAAAATTTTGTATAATATGTCCAGATTTTTCTGTAATAAATTATCATCAACAATGGACATTACCCTATTTTTCATACCCAATATTGTATTATATTTTGACGAGTGGTGTGGTTTGAAAAGTAATTCATATACCTGCCCGATGCAGTTGGCTTTTGGTACCAATCCAATGTCAAGATATTGTCATTTGTTCTTATTACCTTTGTGTCTAAAAATGGTATACACAGATCTGTCTCTGTTTCAATTGTGAACTGAAGATGTTTGTTAAATGAATTAAAGATGTTTAATGTGGTATTGATGTGATAAGATGGAACTGCACATATGATATCATCGACATATATATATATAAATGGTAATTCGAAAGGTAATTGCGTGATCACATTGTCTAAGAGATGATCAGTTACAATAGTAGCAAGGATGGGACTAATCGGGGAACCCATAGGTGTTCCAAAAATTTGGGAGTAAAATTTTCCATTGAAACTGAAATAGGTGTTATTAAAAATGAACCTGAGAATTAGTAGAAAATTACCTTTAGATAATGTCGTGTAGTCTTTTATAAGGTTCCAATTTGATTCTATAATGTTCGTGACCATAGTTAGTGGAATGTTTGTAAATAAAGAAACCACATCCAAAGAAATCAAAACATAATCTTTTGGCAACTGCATTCCCCTAACAGCATTGACAAAAGTAAATGTGTCCTTAGAATTATAATTGTTGCGATATTCAAAGGCATCATTTAATATATCAGCAAGAAATTTAGAAATATTATACGTAGTGGACTTTAAAGAACTTACAATAGGTCTGAGAGGAACGTCCAATTTGTGGATTTTAGGCAAACAATAAAGTTTAGGAGAATATGAGTCATATATTGTTAACTTTTTGCCACTTGTTCAGTAAGTTGATGTTGGTTTTTTAATGTTTTTATTAAGTCATTATATTTTTTTCTGTATCACTGTAGTAGGGTCTTTGTCCAAATCAATATATGTCGATCTGTCGTTTAACAACGTTAATGTTTTGTCGATATAATCTTGTTTGTTCATAGCTACCGTACAACCACCTTTGTCAGATTGTAAAATATATATGTCTGAATGTAACTTCAAATATTTTTGAACATATTTAAACGTTTTGTTTAATGTTGTGGGAGGTTTGGATGTTGAATTGTGTAGATAATTCGTTACATACATTTGTTACTTGCGCCCTAAGTAGATCTTTGGATTCAACTGTCACCTCATCGATGATATTTTCTACATCTGCTAAAAAGATATCTAACTTAAAATCTGGGGTGTACACTCAACACTAAATTTTGGACCAAGGGACAGAAAATCAGACACTTCTTTTGGAAAGTCAACGCTGGACAAGTTTTTAAACCATTTTTCATTGTTCAAAAATAAGTGGTTGGAAAATAAGTTATTAGTTAGATGTTCAAACTTTTTTATGTTAGTACGCTTGACTTGGTTAAAAACACTAGAAAAACTATTCTTTAATCTTTGTTCATATTCAATTAATATGTTGTTAGGAACAAATTGTTGTAACTCACACTTAATTTTATTAATATCAGTTTTCGCATTTGAAATACTAATACAAGTTATTTTTATTTCTAAATTCGATACTTCCAACATACTGATAAATTGTTTTTTGGTCGAAATTATCACATTAAATATTTCATGATGGGTTTTTATCAAGAGATCAGCCAAATATATGGAACAAACATTACAACTTTAATGAAACAATGGGCGAAGTTAAACATAAGGATAGCAAAATTGAACAACAGAAGAATTTTTTTATTACGTTGTAGAACATCTAATGTTACACCTGAGCACGTTCGTAACAGTGTTTTTAATCTACGAAGCTTATTATACGCAGGTAATGACAATTTTTTAAATATTAAAGTAGATAAATTCATTAATGAGATCCATAAAAAAACGTTGAATTTAGAAATAAAAATAACTTGTATTAGTATTTCAAATGCGAAAACTGATATTAATAAAATTAAGTGTGAGTTACAACAATTTGTTCCTAACAACATATTAATTGAATATGAACAAAGATTGAAGAATAGTTTTTCTAGTGTTTTTAACCAAGTCAAGCGTACTAACATAAAAAAGTTTGAACATCTAACTAATAACTTATTTTCCAACCACTTATTTTTGAACAATGAAAAATGGTTTAAAAACTTGTCCAGCGTTGACTTTCCAAAAGAAGTGTCTGATTTTCTGTCCCTTGGTCCAAAATTTAGTGTTGAGTGTACACCCCCAGATTTTAAGTTAGATATCTTTTTAGCAGATGTAGAAAATATCATCGATGAGGTGACAGTTGAATCCAAAGATCTACTTAGGGCGCAAGTAACAAATGTAGTAACGAATTATCTACACAATTCAACATCCAAACCTCCCACAACATTAAACAAAACGTTTAAATATGTTCAAAAATATTTGAAGTTACATTCAGACATATATATTTTACAATCTGACAAAGGTGGTTGTACGGTAGCTATGAACAAACAAGATTATATCGACAAAACATTAACGTTGTTAAACGACAGATCGACATATATTGATTTGGACAAAGACCCTACTACAGTGATACAGAAAAAATATAATGACTTAATAAAAACATTAAAAAACCAACATCAACTTACTGAACAAGTGGCAAAAAAGTTAACAATATATGACTCATATTCTCCTAAACTTTATTGTTTGCCTAAAATCCACAAATTGGACGTTCCTCTCAGACCTATTGTAAGTTCTTTAAAGTCCACTACGTATAATATTTCTAAATTTCTTGCTGATATATTAAATGATGCCTTTGAAAATCGCAACAATTATAATTCTAAGGACACATTTACTTTTGTCAATGCTGTTAGGGGAATGCAGTTGCCAAAAGATTATGTTTTGATTTCTTTGGATGTGGTTTCTTTATTTACAAACATTCCACTAACTATGGTCACGAACATTATAGAATCAAATTGGAACCTTATAAAAGACTACACGACATTATCTAAAGGTAATTTTTCTACTAATTCTCAGGTTCATTTTTAATAACACCTATTTCAGTTTCAATGGAAAATTTTACTCCCAAATTTTTGGAACACCTATGGGTTCCCCGATTAGTCCCATCCTTGCTACTATTGTAACTGATCATCTCTTAGACAATGTGATCACGCAATTACCTTTCGAATTACCATTTATATATAAATATGTCGATGATATCATATGTGCAGTTCCATCTTATCACATCAATACCACATTAAACATCTTTAATTCATTTAACAAACATCTTCAGTTCACAATTGAAACAGAGACAGATCTGTGTATACCATTTTTAGACACAAAGGTAATAAGAACAAATGACAATATCTTGACATTGGATTGGTACCAAAAGCCAACTGCATCGGGCAGGTATATGAATTACTTTTCAAACCACACCACTCGTCAAAAATATAATACAATATTGGGTATGAAAAATAGGGTATTGTCCATTGTTGATGATAATTTATTACAGAAAAATCTGGACATATTATACAAAATTTTTCGAAACAACGGCTATGATAAACATATTTTAAAAAAACTCATTTACAGCAGTAATTTCTATGATGGTCCTGTCCTTGATTCCAACAATGAGTCAATCAAATATAAAAAACTTCCCTTTATCAATGGTCTAACTCATTCAGTCATATCCATATTTAAAGATATTTCCAATATTAATATTGCTAAATACAATACCATAAAAATAGCAAACAACTTTTTTCCAAAATTAAAGATCCAGTACCAACCTTATATAGGAGTAATGTGGTATATGAAATACCGTGCCTAGAATGTGAAAAAAAGCTACATTGGCCATACATCGCAGTGGCTAAAACAACGTATCACACAGCACAAAAGTGATTGCCGCTTGGGAAAAAATAGTTGTGCAGTAGTCGAGCATTATAAAAACACCGGTCATCTGTTGGACTATAACAATACTCGTATTTTGGCACAGACTGACAATTACAAAAGTAGGTAATTTTTGGAGATGTACCACATCAACAAAAATAAACAAACTTTAAATTAAAAAACAGACACGGGGCAATTAAGCAACATATATTGCAATATATTGAACAAAATTTAAAACTCACTCACCTTAATGATTAATCATACTAACTAGCCTTAATGATTAATTAAAGAAATAATATTCCTCTGTTTTCTTATATTTTAGTTTTTGCATTTGAAATAATTTTTAGTTGTTTCCATCTCATTTACTTACTGTTAACGAACGTGCTCATATATATTTACATTTTAACAAACTTATATATTATCAAAAAAATGTTTATTTTAATATCAAATTTATTTATGTGTGAAATCTTTTAAGTCTGTAAGTATTGTAAATCTAAGTGTACGTCAGTTTTTTTTTTAATGTTTGTTTTTTACAGTTACTCCTGATGAAGCTTTTAAATAAAGAGCGAAATATTGAGTTTTAGAAAAAACAAAGATTTTTATTTTAATATAGACCACATACCCGATACTTCCAACATACTGATATATATATATAATATATATATATATATATATATATATATATATATATATATAATATATATATATATAATATATATATTGCTGTAGTTTTTAAAATTGACATGAGAGGTTAAAAGCCTATATGACTATTTTTTAAATAAAATAATAACCTTTATATTTCTCAACCACGAGCATATAAGTTTTGGAACACCCTGTATAAGAGAAAATTGTGTACAAATGATTATATTTAGTTTTAAGAAAGTTTATTCGGAATTGTGTATTAGCCCCAGAAACAGTAAAGTCCATATTAGAGAATAGGTAATTTAGATAAGAAAGTTGTTGTTTGAACTAAGTACCCAAAGCCGAGGTCGAGGGTAAAATCTATGTAACAAAGGAATCTATTATTGATTTTTCAAGAAATACAGTTAATAGATATTATCGGTAGTTATTGATGTTTAGATTAGGATTAAAATAGTTGGAAATTTTGTTTTCTTTTGAAATCATATAACTTTCAATATTATTATTAATTTGATGACATTTATGACAATTTAAATTTGGACAAAATTTACGAATCTTTAATTGATAGATTATTTTTTTGTGGATGTTTTTACAGTTTTGCAGTTTTATAGTTTCATTTAAAAATTACTTACTGGCTTTAAAATTAAAATTACATGCTTTTGTTTTTCATTCCAGTTTGAAAAAAAAAACAAAATTAGTTTAATTTACTAAGTTTGAAAATGATTTTCAAAAATACTTTAAGCTAACCTTTATTAACATCTAATTTATTTGTTGTTTTATTATATATAGTCCAATAACCTGTTGAACCTATAAAAAATTTATTTTAAATCCTTTATAAAAGGTATATAATAAAATGCCCAAACGGGCTATCACAATTACATTACAAAACGTTTTCGGATTGTTAAATCCATCATCAGTGTAAACCTGAAAGTAAATAACCACTTTAATTAAATAACATTTTAAATTCAACGTTCTTTTAAATTAAAGTGGTTATTTACTTTCAGGTTTACACTAATGATGGATTTAACAATCCGAAAACGTTTTGTAATGTAATTGTGATAGCTCGTTTGGGCATTTTATTATATACCTTTTATAAAGGATTTGAAATAAATTTTTTGTGATATATATTATACATCCAGCTACAGGAACTTAGTTTCCTAGTGGATTTCTGAACCTATGTCATGGTATATACTTACCACAGCTCTTCCGTTTGCTTGGTGTGGTCTTCAGCCATTTTGTGTGACGAAGGGAGCTACAACGTGACTTCATTAGTGCGTGTTGTTTGGAGTGATCATGCAGGGGGTGACGGTGATATTTGACTTTTTTGTCTTTCTAGACCCCTGTGGCTACAGCTCTTCTTATCTAAGGGGGGCTATTCCTGCGATGGAGTAGATTTAAGGAACTGGGATTAATCTAAGGCAACCTGTAATAATTCGACCTGTCTAATTTATTTTAGGCATGAAAAGGGAGAATCTTAGTGTAAGTGCTGAGGTGCAAAGGAAATGTGAATGGCAAAGTTGTATGTGTCAGTTTCATTGTCTGTCATTTTACCATTGTAGCAAAAAAATGGTCATTCGTTTGATCTAGTAAAGTTAACTAGAATTTAAATTTAAAGAATAAAGCCAAACGATAACAATTAATTTTGGAATAAAAAACTTCCCATTTTCAACCTTTTGGCCTTCATAATGCTGGAAAGTAGTTTTTTCTTTATAATTATTTAATATCTAATGTCATAAATTCATTTAAGAGGTACTAAAAGACGACTTTAATAAAACAAGAAATTAACAAATTATTGCTGGGGGAAGGGAACATTATTCGAGTTATGTGTGGTCCTTGCAAAAAATGGGGCGCAGATGCACCAACGAATTAGGTAGGAAAAAGAAATGCATTCGTCGTTTATTTGTTGTTCTTTGACCTTGATTTTTATTTCTAAGGATATCTATCTGTATTCCGTTTCTAAGTGTACCCGCTTTTCCGGTAGGGATCTATAGGAATGAGATTCCTCAGTACAGATTATCAGTATGCAGCTGACGAGTCGTATGGTGGTGACATAACATGGTGGTGGTTTCTAATATTCATCATCACCATTAACCTTTATCGGAACTGTAACTAAAGAGTTGGGTTATCGAGGTGCTATGTTTTTTCGACTATATGTTATGGAATGGAATCTTAGATCTTGAATGCGACATCAATGAAAAAACTGGAATCATTCGAGCTCTGGGTACATAAAAGAATTCTGAAAATATCGTGGACAGAACACGTCACAAACAAAGAGGTTCTGAGAAAGGAGAATAAAGAAATATAAATTTTAAATACAATTAAAACTAGAAAATTGGAATATTTCGGACATATTACACGTAGAGAAAAATACACCTTGCTGCAACTGATTATGCAGGTGAAGATTCAAGGAAAGAGAAGCATATGAAAGCGTAGAATGTCATGGCTGCACAACCTGAGATAGTGGTACGGATGTACAACATCAAATGAACTTTTCAGAGCAGCCATCCTAAAAGTCCGAGTAGCTACGATGATTGCCGACCTCCGCCGCGAAGAAGATTCACCTGTATGCGTCCACAGCTAAAATAAGTCTCCCCCGCTCTTTCCGTAGCTCTGGATATTCGTGTCGTATGCGTATCGTGGATACGAGACCTGCTTTTGAACCTGACCTCAGAGCAACTGCTATATAATAGATATAGAGGTATATACACTAGATATATATATTATATATATATATATATATATATATATATATATATATATATAGAGTAATACAATATAGAATAATACAATAGATATACAGTAAGCGCCACGCGACTAGACACATGGGTACCTAATTTCTTGGCTTATTTGAACCACTGGGCTAATCCGGCCCGCTCTCACATGTGACTTCAGCCGTCGGTTGTCGATCACAGATATCGGCGTATGGCATTTTCATTTATGACTGATTTCTGCGGAGAATCAAGTGGGTAGCGAAACTATTCAGAATTGTTGAAACTATTGTTTTTCCATTGAAAAAAAATATATTTTTAATTATGGAATATTCAACTGAGGAAAAAGTTCAAATTGTCAAATGGTATTACCAAGGTAATACGCTTCGACAAATACAGGAATTATTTGCCGCTGCATTTGAAAACCGTCCAACTCCTGCATTAAAAACGGTATCGCGTGTAGTCAATAATTTTGAAAGTCAGGGATGTGTCAACCCTCGTAGTCACAAGCGTAATCCTGTTTTTGATGAAAATCAGGAACAGAAACAAGTGATGATTTGTGCGTGTGTCAATGAAAATCCTACAATGTCTTGCAATGAAGTTGCTGAGGTAGTAGGCACAAGTGCTACTACAGTTAGAAGAGCTTTGAAGAAAAATCGTTATCGATCATATAAAATCAAAAAAAGTCATGAAATATTTCCTGAGGACAATATTACGGTACATGGAAAAGGCTAACCATGACGATAATTTTCTCAACAATATTGTTTTTTACGGATGAATCGACATTTTCAGTACTAAATCGTCATAATTTATCCCGCGTACGTTATTGGTCTCGGGAAAATCTACATCGTTTTTTCGAAGTGCGTACACAGTATCCCCGAAAGTTAAACGTATGGGGTGGAATTTTGGGAGATAATATGATTGGACCATTCTTTATAGACGGAAACCTAACCGGAGCAAAGTATTTGAACCTAGTACAGCAGCAAATTGTTCCGGAAATTCATAGAATCGCTGGCGACAGATTTGATGACATCTGGTTCCAACATGACGGGTGCCCTGCACATAACAATGCTTTGGTGCGGCAATATTTAGATATTACCTTCCCAAATCGTCTAATATGCGGAAGACAAGGAATTATCTTGTGGCCAGCGAGATCACCGGAACTGTCACCCAATGATTTTTTCTTATGGGGACATGTCAAATCATCTATTTATGGTCATGACAGAGCTAGTAATTTGGAAGAACTTAAATTAAAAATTGAACGTGCGTTAAAAAATATTAGCCCTAACATGCTTGCTAATGTACAGTCAAGTTTTTATTACCTTTTGGGTTACTGCCTTGCCCAGGAGGGTGGACTTTTTGAGCATGTTTTGTAAATATTTTGTTTGTATTATTTATTTATATTTATGTATTATTTTATATTTCTTGAATTATATTTTTAGTATGGAAGAATTTCGTTGTTTTTGTTTCAAAAAATAAACTTTTCATAATTTTTTTGATTAATTACTTGCAATTTGGTATAAAATAAATCACCTAGAAAACATGTTTTTTTTTATTAAAATAGTAATAATAGTAAATAAACTAAATTAAACTAACTAAACAAGTTTTGCTAGTCTCATTGTTTACTTTTCTCACCTGTCCACTTTTCGGCATAAACAGTGAAACATGTGTTTCGGCCCAGGATTGTATCAGCTCAATGTGCCCGTGTGTCCACTAGCGTGGCGGGTACTGTATATATATATATATATATATTATATATATATATATATATATATATATATAATATATATAGAGGTATATTTATACAATTATACCTCTCCTTGTATATATTTTTAAACAAGGTATTTACAGTTTAGAGTATAACAGTTGTTCAGATTTTTTTTTATTATTTTTTCCCGCAAAAATAACGAAAAATGAATCTGCAAACTTTTTTGTAACGAAAAATAAACAATCATGCAGTCAAGTGTTAAATTCCTAATTTAATTTAGATTAATTTAATTTTAGTTTTATTTTTTTAACGCAATATTTTTAACTCTAAAGATGGTATATGGTAAGCAAATAAATAAATTAAATAGAACTTTTATGTTTCACAAATCTTAATTTTATAAAACTTGAATTTTTAGTTAACGTACCAACTGATATTGTAATTTTATAATGTAATTATTGTATTTTGTCCTCCCGCTAACAACCCTCAGTGGTTGATGCAGTTAATAAATAAAAGAAACGCCCAGATTTTGTATATCTGTGCTAAATATCATTTTATGAGGTCAGTAACATATTGCGGAAAATACGTTTTTATTTTGTGGCTTACCAATTAGTTTGGGAATTATCCCTTTTTTAGTTCAGCTATGAACATCGCATAAAACCTTCGCGAGCAGAAGAGTTGCAATTTCCAGAAAAATGACTTTTAAAATGTGCACTCAAAGTGCAGGATATTAATGGCAATATTTTAAAGTAAAAATATTTTCATCCAGCAGGATCATTACTTACTGCACTCACGGAAACATGACAAACGATTGAATCGGAATAAACTGGAGCATTACTGCGGCCGTTTATAAGACGATCAATCATCATCAGTTTCAGTTTTATGGCTAACCTAAAATTTTAATAAAAATATTATGTACACCGTTACATTTACCGAGGGTAATAACAAAAATCACGTTAATCTCACGAAATTGAAAAGGTACTATGTTCGTATATCCATTTTAGTGTCATTAATCTTAAATTCCAATTACATTGCACATCATAGAAAACATACTATCAAACACATTAGAAAATTATTATTTTTTCATGAGGTGTAAATTATTTCTTTACCTTGAAGCTATAAAATATAGATATATATATATATATATATATATATATATATATATATAAATATATATAATATATATATAAATATATATATATATATATATATATATATATATATATATATATATAAATATATATAATATATATATAAATATATATATATATATATATATATATATATATATACACTGTATATATATATATATATATACAGTGTGGATATTAAGTCTTACCACTCTAATGAACTCCGTTATTTAAGACAAAATATACCATATGGTTTATACCATAAAAAAATGGTCATCCCTTCCTCTTCACTTGACAGCTACCATCACAGATTTTTTAAATAGCAGTGGGGTTTCATGCGATAGTTTGTTGGAAAGGGTTTGAAAAGAAAAATTCTTTCTTTCTTTCTTTTTCCCCTTCCTTTTACCCTATTAGGGTGTCGGATTTGGGTTAGCTATTTTAATTTCCATTTACCCACCTCTTCAATTCTTTTCTGTTTCCTGCCATTATTTTCAATTCCTCGGGTGATTTTTGTTTTCTCGCCTCTACTACTTGCTATATCCATTTTTTTCTTGGTCTGTCCCTTTTTCTTTTTACTATGTTCTTTGCTTCATAAACTTTTCATGTTATTTATTGCATTGCATCCTCATCAGATGCCCATGCCAGTTCATTTGACTCTTTGATATTTTGTTCATTATCGGTTCATGGTTGGCCATTCTCCTAAAGGTCTCGTTGCTTAATCTATCCCATTTTGCTTTCCAACTATCCTTCTTAGATGTCTCATCTCCATTTTATCCTGCTCTTATGTTTTTCCAGAATTGTCCAGTTTTCACTTGCATAGAGCACAGTCGGTATCACTATTGTGTTATATATTTTTATTCTTCTCTTTTTAAAGTTTGTAAGTTCTCTTTTTTCCCATTATTGGGGCTAACGCATAGTATAACTTGTTTGATTTATTTGCCCTATTTCTCAGTCTATTTTTCCGTCATTAGTTATTATACATCCCAGGTACTCGTAAGCTGTTACTATTTCCAATTCTGAGTTTTTACATTTTATCTTTATTTGATATATATATAATATATCAAATAAAGATAATGATAATGATGTATTATATTATTATCACTATCTTACTTTTTTCCTCGTTTATTTCCATTTTTAGTCCTTCTATTTGTTCTACCCATATATCCATTAGTTTTTGCATTTTATTCTCAGAATCTGCTATTAGTACTATGTCGTCTGCATACATTAAGAACTCGCGCATTAAGAACTGTGCATACACATGTTACCGGTTGTAATCTGTGGTAACCTATTATTGTCTATAATAGATTGGTTCTGAATCTAGTGTTTCTTAACAATTCGTTCATAACTATTATGAATAGCAAAGGGCTGAGACTACCTCCTTGTTTATTACCTCTCTTCCAATTAAATGTTTCCGATCTTCCCCCTGTTATTTGTACCCTTCTTTTTACCTCTTTGTAAGTACTTTTTATAATTTTTATCAATGCATTAGGTACATTTATTCTTCTCAAGCACTTCCCTATAATATATCTTTCCATTGTGTCAAATGCTGCTCTTAGGTCTATGAATGATAATACTAGTTTTCCCCCGTATCTATGCATCTTTCTATTAGGTTTCCAATAATATATATGTTTGAAACGAATAAAATGTGTGAATTGACAAAGTTCAGAAGAACTGAAAGAGAAGTGATGGAAAAAAAAAATACTAAAAATAGGGCTAAGCTCAGAGGAACAAATTTAAATGGCCAAAGAGACACTAAATCTCAAGTGAGTGTTCGGGCTAGCTTCAATGCACTGGATTGTGGCTTTAAAGATTTAAACAGATAGCAAGGATACTGAGCTAATGAGACAAGAAACGAAATGAGACCTGGTAATATCAAACGTGATACAACTAAAGAAGGTCACTGGGAATAAATTTATAGAAAGAGAACAATAAGAAGAGAAAAGAAGGGCGCCAACTCAACGATAGTTGAGATTTTGAAGTAACAAATGAATCTGGAGGTAATACTCTGAAATACAAAAATACTAAATATTAATCTTGTTTTGCTATGTTATATACTGGTTAGTAGAACTGAAATAAAACTCAAAATAGCAACAATAAATATATTTATAAACAAATGTATATAGGTATATGTGTATAAACAATTTACATATAATGCAAAGCCAAATAACAGTGGTAGTGGATGGTGTACAGATACAATAGGACCTAATAGCCCCTCAACAAATGAATAGTCACTACCACTGGCCAAATAAAATATGAAATATTAGTATACAACAAGAATAGTCCGTAGGGTAGCCAAAGTCTTAAAACAAAAAGGTAGTCATTTAAATTTAAATTAGTTCTACTAAAATGAGGTACTAATGACAATATTGTAAAGATATCAAACTTGATAAATCTCTATTACAATTATATTAAATATATATATTACATCCAAAAAATGAGTTGTTCCATACTCATTATATAATATTTAAAAACAAACCACATTAAATTTATGTCCCTCTTAATATCAAATTGTATTATATTAACAAAAATATTATATCCAAAAAAAAAGTGAGTTTGGTCAGACTCTCTAAATCCTAGTTAAAACCTAATAACACATGAAGTGTCCCTTTTTCCTCCCGAATATTTTATAATTAAATTATCAAAAAAAAAATTATCATAAAGGTATTCACCTTATCATATGCATATGATCAGTTAACAGTAAATATAAAGTAATACGTAATACAAAAGGTCAAATAGTTAAACGACTTATCTTTACAGCACTATAAGTCCATAGGAAAAACTCCTCTTGGCACGGCTACATCAGTTTGTGGCTGTAAAGACGAATCCTGGTCACAAAAGCCACAACCAGTCACGGGTCTCTGGGTGACAGCAAAATCCACGGGTTACATAAAGTTGCTAACTAGTTTAAGGATTCAGTTACTAGTATCCTTGAGGGAATATTCTCAAGAGAATATCCTCAAGTAAAGTGAAAAATAATATTTTCACGTGACGGAATCTAAAATGATGATTTAATTTAATAAATATAATTCAATAGGTGTAGCAGCATGGATTGGCTGCACCAAAACAAAACATCAAAACATTAGGTATTAGGTTAAGTCAACATGTCAGATTTATGAAGTTACTTTCGTAGGCATGGCAAGCTTGCGCCATGAAAAGAACATGCGCAGAATACAGAAGGCTGTACCACATTTGTAGAACCTTCTATATTCCACCAAAAAAGTTAGGTAAAAAAAAAACCAAAAAAACTTAATGATAACGACGTGGAATAAAACAGAATTTAAGTTTAACTATATAAAAAAAATGACCTTCTGTTGTTTGTAAGTAAATCAAGGAAATTTTATATTTAAATTATTTCGGAACTCAAAAATAAATCTCTAAAGAAATACTAAATACAATGATAATTTGATTATATGATAAGGAGATAATACGTATAAAATGATTTACTTACATGGAGCTCGCAGCACGCCAACTCTTCCTTTTTATATGGAACTCTTATAAATGAATATTGATTTATTATTTTACTTATTATTATTAAGATATGTATTTATTTATAAATTAATTTATTCTTCTCAAATTATTTTTCCGCTCCAATTCCGTCACTTTAAAGGTGAAAAATTTCACCGGTTTGACGTGTCTGCGATCGAGTTCAGACCAAAACTAACCGCTTCGCTTCCGCACAAAATCGATCTTCCTTTCAAAACGATAACAGCGCGTGTGGGGGAAAATGTCGATTCAAAATCGATCGTAGGCGGGTAATAAAATTTCTTGAGGGGTTTAAATTGGACTAGTCAGTAGCGTAAACGCTACATTCTCCCTCATCTCCAGCAAAAAAAAAGGAACTTTTTTTTTCGTGGCAGAACGATCTAACGCTGGGTCGACAATGAACGTTGATACGTTAAAATTGAACATTTTCCTCACCAGTCAACCATTTGCTCAGGAATTGGAACAAAATCAAGGACGAAATAAAAATATGGAACGAAGAATATGAGACGAAGTCATACATTTTTTTTTAATGCGATAATGTATGTTAATTTAGTATAAACCAAAGATTAAAAAAAAAAATATACATTTTAAGTTTAATTCTATAACATTACAGATCAAGTTAACTTTTAACACTACTTATCTACATTCTCAAGTATTAGTAAAAACAACCATCGTTAAAACTACATTATAGGTGTGTATTAACAACCCCTAACACAATATCTCCAAGAACCATTCATAACAACGAAATTCAAACAAAGTCCTATGAACTTTACCCAGCGTTGACACTAAGAGCGACCAGATTCTATTCGTCACCATAGAGTTCAATGAGGGCCTAATTATTCAGGACTAGTTGAAACTACAAACCTAAACAGATATATATGGTTCGGGATATCAACAACATATTGAAAATCCAAGGTAAAAGCTAATTCAATACACCTACTTGCTTTAGCAGCGGTAGGGAAACACACAATCGGCAAAGGCACAAGCCTAGATACTAGCAAGCCCACTATACTCATGGTATAGGGTATGCTAAAAAAAGGTAAGTAAGATAAATGCAATCCCAACTCATAGTAAAGGATATGCACAAAAGGTAAAAGATAATTGCACGTCCAGATCTACTCATGGTAGAGGATATGCACAAAACTCACTTCTACCAGCTATACACTTGGTAGAAGGAAAGATAAAAGAGATCCTAACTGTAATACCTAAACTGTACTATTGACGTGTTCCAATTCTATACTCACGACAAGAACAGTAAAGGACAGATTTTTAGGACTCTATAATCAAGATATAGATAAGAAATAACCTTATCCAGGTAAAGGTAAAGATAATTAACTTAAGGTAAAGGTACAAGATAAACCAATTAAGGTAAAGATAAATATACACTCAAGGTAAAGGTACGAGATAAACTCAGTCAAGGTTACAAGATAAACTCCATTACAGTTATGAGATAAACTCCATAAAGGTAAAGATAAACTCAATTAAGATACAGATAAAGATAACTCACATCTATCAATCCATATCACTAGTAGAGAGACAGGTAAACAAACAGTATACAATAAGATATGTTAAAACTCAAATACTTTGAGAAGGTAATAACATAGGAGATAACAAACTAAGTTAAACAGACTTACTGCTGAATATCAGAACGATCCAATTCTAAATGACACATTCTAATTTCAACCTAAGAGACACTCAAGGAACAACTAATATGTATTGATATATTTCTGAGCCAGGTGAGGGCACACATCCAGGGTGATCAATCCTGAACCCACGCTAAAACACCGACACAGTAAGTGAATATGAATGCATACGCTTTATGGCCATGGTCCACAAAACCATACAACACTATTAAAGAATATATTTGAAATGTTTTCCTAATTATCCCTGTAAATATCTATTCAACTCAGAACTCAAGATGGGGAAATTCCCATATATCCATCCTGTACTCCTATGATATGCAGTTGGACTTTTAAGAGAAAACAAACAACAAAATTAACAAGTCCATAAACTAAGATAATAACCAACATTAAGATAAGATAACAAAAATAGAAGGCAAAATAACACGACTTATGGTTTTTGCCAGGTAAACAAAATAGATAATCAGATCTTAAACGACCAAACTGGTACAGCATTGATAAGGGACCAGTTAATCTTCATCAGAAGATGAAGAATCCAAATTATCTGACAAGTTATGTGGACCTACTGTCTTATCCTCCAGTAAGTCTTTGACATGAAACCTTCCTAGTTTCCTACCAGTAGAAGTTTCCTTCAGCTCGTATATTAAAGGAGAAATAACTTTAATAACCGTACAAGGTATGTACTTCTGACATAACTTAGCAGATTGGAAGTTCAACTTATCAGACTTGACAAAGTTCCTCTTTAAAACAGAATCTCCAACTCTGAAAGATAAGGCTCGCTTTCTCAGGTCATACTGGCATTTATTTCTAGCATAAGATGCTTTCAACCGTTTGCGAACATCCACATAAATATCAGGAAGATGCTGAACATCTTCTAAACGGTGTAATTTATCTGATATAGTGGGAAAGTTATTGGCATTCTCTGAAATCTTACCAAAATAATCACCAGAAAGAGGGACATGACGACCAAACATCAAATAAGATGGAGGACATTTGGTTATTTCGTGAGAAGAAGTCCTGATGGCTTGTACTATAGAGTGGATATGAGTATCCCAAGCTCTCTGATCAGGAAAAGAATATGACCTTAAAGCAGTCACGATTGATTTGTTCACTCTTTCGGTATGGTTGACTTGTGGATGATAGTTCGCATTGTACCAGATCTTTTGTACATTGTATTTAGCCATGAGATCGCGAAAAGCCTTAGCTGTAAACTGGGGTCCATTATCACATGAAACAATTTGTGGAACACCATAAATTAAGAAAACTTCATTCTCGAGGTATTTAATAATAGAAGAAGTAGTTGCCTTCGACATGGTATGGACCAAAGGAAATTTAGTAAAATAATCAACAACTACTAAAGCATATTGGGAACCTTTATAAGACCTAGGGTACGGACCAATGAGATCTAAAGATATCAGTTGAAATGGAAAATCAATCCGTCGATAACTACCCATTAAACCTGGTTGGGGAAGATTTGTCGGTTTGCATGTAGCACAGATTTTGCATTTAGCGATATAGCTACGTACAGTTTGACGCATCTTCGGCCAGTAATAGAGTTCCGATATACGACGGAGAGTTTTGTAAAAACCAAAATGAGCTGCAGTAGGATGGTCATGAAAAGTGGCCAAAACCTCTGCTCTATTAGGAGTTGGAACGACTATCTTCCAATCCGACATTCCAGTAAGGGCATCCATGGAACTTAAGACATGTTTATACAAAACACCATGTTCAACTTTAAAATCAGGAAATTTACCTGGTACATTCTGTACATCATACAACATTTTTCGATACCAGTCATCTGGTTGTAAGGAAGATAAGTCTAACAAATTAATATCGAAAGTTCTAGAGAGTGCATCAGCGACTACTACACCTGAAGCTTTACGATGAACAATTTTATAATCGTATTGTGCCAATTTTAAAATCCACCTAGCCAAACGAGGAGATGGGTTCTTCATACTTTGTAACCACACCAAACTACTATGGTCAGTTATGACCGTAAAAGAACGACCTTCAAGAAAATATCTAAAATGTTCAATACCCGTAATTATAGCTAACAACTCTTTTTCAGTTGTAGTATAATTTTTCTGGGCTTTATTTAATTTCTTGCTGGTGTAGGCTATAGGGTGTTCTTCTCCATCAACAATTTGATAGAGTACCCCACCAGATGCTGTGTTTGAGCAATCTGTCATCAGATAAAAAGGCTTAGTAAAATCTGGGGCTACCATAACAGGAGAATTTGTGAGAGCCTCCTTGATTTTAATGAAAGCTTCATCAGCCTCAGGAGTCCACACAATATTTTGTCCCTTTTTCCGATTTTGAAGTAAATCTGTGATAGGAGACAACAAGGTAGAATAAGACTTGACAAATTTTTTATAATAACCCACCATTCCTAACAATCGACGGACCTGAGTGGTATTTTTAGGCACAGGAAAATCACGAATAGCTGATACCTTATCGGGATCAGTACGAAGACCCTGAGAATCTACAACATATCCTAAAAACTTAATAGATTCACGACAAAAGCTACTTTTATCTAAGTTAATAGTCAAATTTGCGTCTTTTAAACGCTGAAACAACTGCTGCAATACAGAGATATGAGTTTCGAAATCGGGAGTAATGACAAGAATGTCATCAAGATAGTATTGGCAAAATGGATCTAAAGCAGGACCAATTACCAAATCCATTAACCGACACATAGTCTGTGGAGCAGACACAAGACCAAAAGGCATTGTAGTGAATTGGTACAATCCTTTTCCATTGACCGCAAAGGCAGTGAGCTTTTTACTCTCTTCGCTGAGAGGAATCTGTAAAAACGCCTTCTTCAAGTCAATAGATGAAATGAATTTAGCATTCTGTAACTTACTCAGGATGATATCTATACGAGGTATAGGATACGCATCTCTGTTCATAGTTATACTGTTAAGTTTACGTCCGTCAAAACAGACACGAAAAGTCCCATCTTTCTTTTTTGTCAGCCACAAAGGACTACAAAAAGAAGAAGTACTGGGCTCAATAATACCTAACTTAAGCATTTCATCTACCTCCTTTACTAGGCTTTCATGCCAGGCTTGAGGCAAGGGATATTGATATTGCCTGAAGGGCTTGGACGAACCCACATCAATGTGATGTTCGATGAGATGAGTTCTACCCAACTTATTTTTCGAAGATATAGAAGAGAATGATTTGATGACATTATTTAACTTTTCTAATTCATGAGCATTAAGTCGACTCATATCTTTAACCGCATTGACACAAGAGATATTAAATGAAGAAACAGATAAGGAAAATTCAGGAAAATTTAACTCACTATTAAAAGTTTTCAGAAAATCCATACCTAGGATGACTGAATTCTTAACTGACGGAATAACAAAGAATGTAACCATTCTTTTACAAAAACTAACACAAATCTCAGTAGTGAATTGACCTAAAATTGGTTGAACTTGACCATCAGCTGTAGTCACTTGCAAACTTTGATCTATTCCTATATTTACATTGGAATTCTGGAGAAATTCCATACCGAGAGAACCTAAAATAGAGATATTGGACCCTGTGTCCAGTAAAGCTAAACAAGAATGTCCTAAGATAGATATTTCAAGATATGGACGATTATCCTTGTTTTTTCGAACCAACAATGAGTTTATATCTAAATCAACAAACGAAGACAAGGGATTACACGAAGAAACTACAGAAGAATTACGGTGCTCGTGCTCAACTAACGTTGTCCTCTCTTCGGTTGGTATTTGCCGTTCTGTGGTCTTTTGTCTTTCGGTGGAGGGTGAGATGTTTGGCTTGTGGAAGCTTGGGCATCCAGACTCGAGAAACTGGTTCCTTGGTTTTGAGGAGTTTGGACAGTATTTGTATTCCCTGTATTTTGACGAGGAGTAGGAGCCAGGGCCAACCCACCCCTTCTGTCGTTTCCCGAACAGAATTGGCATTCAAATTTGCGTACACCTTGACGTCCACATCCATAACAAAACCGAATTCTAGGTTCAGAACATTCATAATAACCATGTCCTGACTGACGACAATTCCAACAGGTAAGCTTCGAATTAAAAGAAGAGACATTACCAGACCGAGAATAATTAGGCCTACCAGAATAGGATGAGTCATTATTTCTGAAATTCTGATGGATAGGGGCTCTAGACACGCTGTCAGAAGACCATGACAAAACTTCCTCTAACTTCTTACACTTTTCTGTAAGATCAGCAATCGAGGGAATATCTGTAAGTGCCAGACTAGAATGGTACGATGGCAACAAGTTTTTCTTAATAATCCTGACAATATGAGGTTCAGAAAGAGGAGTCTCCAGACGTTTACACATACTAACAATCTCATTAATAAAAATTGTAACTTTCTCCTGTGGAGCTTGTTTACGAGACTTGATTTCGTCAAGGAGATTATCCTCATAATTATATGGAAGAAAATCTGATCTGAGTTTGGCAACTAACTCTTGCCAAGAAGCAAAACTACCCGCGGTTATTGAGGTACCAAGTAAAAGCTGAGTCCTTAAATAAATCGGCAGCAGAAGAGTAACACTCTTCCTCGCTGTTACCACGTGCTATACGCAGACATTCTACCTTCTCTAAGAAACTAACAACGTTTTCATTATCTTGACCTGAAAAATGCACACCCCATTTATGAATAGGAGCAGACTTAACAAAAGGAAACGAGTTGACTGGAACACTAGCATTATGAGGAGTTGACTGTGCCTGTGGAATCACTTTACCATCAAGTTCACCTTCCAGAATCAAAACTCTGAAATTAAGAGACCTCTTCACTTCCTCCTCTTCCTCTGTTGTAGCTTCTAACAGATGGATTCTAGCTGCAACATGACCTAACCGAGAAGTATAACGAGCATAGGCAGTATCACTAGAAGAACCAACAAAAGAATTAATTTTGACCACCAGATCTGCAAGAGTAACCTCTATTTCAGCAATCTCATCCTTAAAATTAAGATGGGAAGCTGACAGAACAGCGAAACTCCGATTGGATGAAGTTTGCTTCAATGCACCACGCAACACTACCCTTTTCCTTTCCACCGTTGTCAAAGATGGATCGTTTAAGTGACGGACTCTCAACTCATACTCTAATTCAGGAGCTAACAGATGCTCTACCTTGAACGCAGACATATTACACAACAGAAATATACAAGAGAATGAGTAAAAGTAGGTAAAGTTTAACTTACTCTCTGTCCTCAAATTAATATTCTGAAGGGATACCTATACCAGTAATGTTTAATTGTTTTGGTCCAGTTATGAAATCCAATGACATATACTGCTACAACACCCTAAGGAACCTAAAATTTCAAAACTGTTATTTCGAGGTAGTGACTCAACTTATTGGCTACTCCGAACTTGTAAAATATGTGAAATAGTTAACTTTAGTTATTTAAATTTTTAATTAATTTATTATTAATCTAAATTGTTATTTAATCATTTAAAAACAAAGCAATTTATTCAGTCTACACAGTATATAGCAAAAACAAGTCAATTTAAGATATAGATATAAGGTAATGTCAAAAAAAAAATTGAAAAACAAAACTAAACGTTAAAATGAAAATCTAAAAGCACAACCAGTGAAAACCACAACAACCTAAGATCAAAATCAAAAGTTAAAGGAGATATATATCTATTTTTTTTAAGGCAGAAGTGGAAAAGAAGCCCCACGTTGGGCGCCAATTGAAACGAATAAAATGTGTGAATTGACAAAGTTCAGAAGAACTGAAAGAGAAGTGATGGAAAAAAAAATACTAAAAATAGGGCTAAGCTCAGAGGAACAAATTTAAATGGCCAAAGAGACACTAAATCTCAAGTGAGTGTTCGGGCTAGCTTCAATGCACTGGATTGTGGCTTTAAAGATTTAAACAGATAGCAAGGATACTGAGCTAATGAGACAAGAAACGAAATGAGACCTGGTAATATCAAACGTGATACAACTAAAGAAGGTCACTGGGAATAAATTTATAGAAAGAGAACAATAAGAAGAGAAAAGAAGGGCGCCAACTCAACGATAGTTGAGATTTTGAAGTAACAAATGAATCTGGAGGTAATACTCTGAAATACAAAAAATACTAAATATTAATCTTGTTTTGCTATGTTATATACTGGTTAGTAGAACTGAAATAAAACTCAAAATAGCAACAATAAATATATTTATAAACAAATGTATATAGGTATATGTGTATAAACAATTTACATATAATGCAAAGCCAAATAACAGTGGTAGTGGATGGTGTACAGATACAATAGGACCTAATAGCCCCTCAACAAATGAATAGTCACTACCACTGGCCAAATAAAATATGAAATATTAGTATACAACAAGAATAGTCCGTAGGGTAGCCAAAGTCTTAAAACAAAAAGGTAGTCATTTAAATTTAAATTAGTTCTACTAAAATGAGGTACTAATGACAATATTGTAAAGATATCAAACTTGATAAATCTCTATTACAATTATATTAAATATATATATTACATCCAAAAAATGAGTTGTTCCATACTCATTATATAATATTTAAAAACAAACCACATTAAATTTATGTCCCTCTTAATATCAAATTGTATTATATTAACAAAAATATTATATCCAAAAAAAAAAGTGAGTTTGGTCAGACTCTCTAAATCCTAGTTAAAACCTAATAACACATGAAGTGTCCCTTTTTCCTCCCGAATATTTTATAATTAAATTATCAAAAAAAAAATTATCATAAAGGTATTCACCTTATCATATGCATATGATCAGTTAACAGTAAATATAAAGTAATACGTAATACAAAAGGTCAAATAGTTAAACGACTTATCTTTACAGCACTATAAGTCCATAGGAAAAACTCCTCTTGGCACGGCTACATCAGTTTGTGGCTGTAAAGACGAATCCTGGTCACAAAAGCCACAACCAGTCACGGGTCTCTGGGTGACAGCAAAATCCACGGGTTACATAAAGTTGCTAACTAGTTTAAGGATTCAGTTACTAGTATCCTTGAGGGAATATTCTCAAGAGAATATCCTCAAGTAAAGTGAAAAATAATATTTTCACGTGACGGAATCTAAAATGATGATTTAATTTAATAAATATAATTCAATAGGTGTAGCAGCATGGATTGGCTGCACCAAAACAAAACATCAAAACATTAGGTATTAGGTTAAGTCAAACATGTCAGATTTATGAAGATACTTTCGTAGGCATGGCAAGCTTGCGCCATGAAAAGAACATGCGCAGAATACAGAAGGCTGTACCACATTTGTAGAACCTTCTATATTCCACCAAAAAAGTTAGGTAAAAAAAAACCAAAAAACTTAATGATAACGACGTGGAATAAAACAGAATTTAAGTTTAACTATATAAAAAAAAATGACCTTCTGTTGTTTGTAAGTAAATCAAGGAAATTTTATATTTAAATTATTTCGGAACTCAAAAATAAATCTCTAAAGAAATACTAAATACAATGATAATTTGATTATATGATAAGGAGATAATACGTATAAAATGATTTACTTACATGGAGCTCGCAGCACGCCAACTCTTCCTTTTTATATGGAACTCTTATAAATGAATATTGATTTTATTATTTTACTTATTATTATTAAGATATGTATTTTATTTATAAATTAATTTATTCTTCTCAAATTATTTTTCCGCTCCAATTCCGTCACTTTAAAGGTGAAAAATTTCACCGGTTTGACGTGGCTGCGATCGAGTTCAGACCAAAACTAACCGCTTCGCTTCCGCACAAAATCGATCTTCCTTTCAAAACGATAACAGCGCGTGTGGGGGAAAATGTCGATTCAAAATCGATCGTAGGCGGGTAATAAAATTTCTTGAGGGGTTTAAATTGGACTAGTCAGTAGCGTAAACGCTACATGTTGTCATTTGTCTGTCTTCTTGGTTTAAATGCCGTTTGTTCTTCTATCAATACCATTTCTACTTCTTGTCTCAGTCTCTTCTCGATTATTTTCGTATATATTTTAAAGCGTACCGATGACACACATATTGCTCTATAGTTGTCGCAGTTGTCGATGTTCTCCTTTTTTGTATATTGGCACGATGATATTATTCTGCTAGTCTTTAGGGATTGTTTGTTTTTCCCACGCCTCTTTATATATTTTCCATAGCCAGTTTATTCTTTCTTCTCCCATGTATTTTACCATTTCCGGTTCGATTTCATCCTCTCCATCTGCCTTGCCTATTTTTATATTTGATAATCCTTCTATTACTTCTTCTCTACTTATTTTCTCGCCTTCATTGTTTATATTGTCTTCATGTATCCCTTCGGTATCAAATTTCCGGTTCCCTTTCCGTTAAGATGTTTTTTATATTTTCTTCTAGGTTTCTCTAGGAAAAGAAAAATTCAAAAATATAAAAGTTTGAAAGTTTGTATGGCATAATGGTTTTATTTAAGCCTAGAACCACACGGTGATGATTGGGACATATCTAGTACCGTGACGTCGAATACGACATAATTCTAATTTTACAGTTATTTTATATCGAAACCTTACTTTAATGTACAAAAGAGACAATTGTAAACTAAACGTTTAAATTTAAAAATTTGATTTAATCAGCTCTGTAAAAGACAGTTTTACCTAACCTTTCTATGCGGTTACCACAAATTAATAAATTGTGTCACGAGCTATATGACATGTTGCGTCCTCTTATTGAAACGACCTGCCTCAAGTGTGTGCACTTACAACAGAAGGAACAGAAGTAGAGATAGAAGAACTATACGCCAATATTCAACGCCAAAGTTGGGGCCAGTAAAACATCATCTGCAGTTGGACCATTTGGTTTAGGAAACCGGAACGATCGTTGGAGATTATTGCGAAAGCAAATCAATTGGTAATAATAAACACCTGGTTTAAGCTACACCCAAGGAAACTGTCCACCTGGAAATCTCCACAGAACTCTGTGGGAAGGATTGTAAGAAATCAGATTGATTACATGCTAGTAAATAAGACATATAGGAACAGCTTTACATCTGCCAAAACATACCCGGGGGTAGACATAAATTCCGATCATGTACCAGTTGTAGGTAACTTCAAAGTTAGAATGAAGAAGGTTACAAGCAAGTCGATGAAGAAATGTGATGTTAGAAAACTGAAATATCCCAATGTTTGACTGAAGGTGAGTGAAAACTTCAATACAAAGGTGCTAAAATGCAAAAATATAGAAACTATAGAGAAAAGTCTAACCATCATACAAGAAACAGTGAGAGAGATAAAAGAACAACACCTGAAGAAAGATACAGAGAAACAGAAATCGTGGATGACCGATAATACTTGAACTTATGAATCAGAGAAAAAAAACAAAGAAAAGTCTCCAAGAATATAAGAGAATACATACCATCATCAAAAGAAAAATAAGAGAAGCCAAAGAGAAACAAAAACCAGAACAATGTCAAAAAATAGACAAGTGTCAGAGTCGATATGATAACTTCAACGTTCATCGAAAGGTGAAGGAAATAGCTGGAAACTTCCGAAAACGCAACAGCGGAAAAGTAACAGATGATGAAGGCAATTTTGCCATTACCAGGAAGGATAAAAAGAAAGTATCGGAAGAATACTTGGAGAAGCTTTTCCATGACCTGAGAGCATTACAAGGCCCACTATTGAAGAAAATTTAGGTCCCGAAATCCTACCAGAAGAAATACCGGTAGCCGTCAGACAAATACAGAATGAAAAGGCACCGGGACTTGATGAAATTCCTGCAGAACTGTTTGAGCCATTAATAATATTAACTGAATTTTTTTTTAATGGCATAGGCAAGTGCCATACAGCCAGTCACAACATGAATATTAATAACTGAAATATTTAATGAAATATACAAGGCAGGAAAAATAACAGTAGAGTGGCTCAAATCGGAGTTCGTACCAGTTCCCGAGAAACCAGGAGCAAAAGATTGTGAAGACTAAAGGAACATAAGCCTAATGAACCATCTGCTAATGCTGTTTTTAAAAGTCATCCACAGAAGAATTTACCGGACATGCGAGGGACAAATTGCGCCCAATCAGTTTGGATTTGTGAACGCCGTTGGTACGAGGGAAGCTTTATCTAGCGTGCAGATATTGTTTCAAAAATGTAGAGATGTCAGCTGCAATATTTTTACATATCTGATTGACAACAAGAAGGCTTTCGATAAAGTCAGACATGAACAAATGATAGAAGTACTGCAGAGGACAGGAATTGGCGGAAAAGACTTATAGACGAATATATGGAGAATATACAGTGTTGCGTTGTGCAATTACGATTACCTCAATATAATAGTTGAGATCATCCTGAAGGGAAGAGAAGATATTCTGTTCAATCAAGAACTCGCTGGTTTCCCCCTTTCGAATTGGGTATGTATATTCAACTAAATAAAAGAAATCAAAGCCAGTGGACTGTATAAAACTCTATTTAAAAAAGCAATGAAATAAAAACATAAATATACATAACCAAATATGTCATTATAATTAAAGAAGAATATATTACATTAAAGAAGACGAATATAGTAAAAACTTAACTATCAGCTACTAAGAAACACCAACAGACACACCAAAAGACAACCATAAACAAACTACAACAAAAATGTCGATTCTATAAAAAACCACTGACAAAACAAATGACAAAACCTATCATAGCCGCAGACATACTATATATAAAAGATAAAAAATAAATTAATAATATTACAAAAAAAATACATAAAGATATGGATATATATGTCAATGTTATAAAAACCCGAAATAATGCGGTGCATACAAATAACTAATACAAATATTAATACAAAGAATAAATCGGTGTTAACAAAAAAACAAAATAAAAAATACAGTAAATGTCTAATTGAAAATGTTCAATCGCGATCACGGCACAAATGCGATGAAGTTCCAAACAAATAAAAAATAAATATACCAAGTGCACGTACTTGATATCCAGCAACAAATTAATATGGTGTATTGTTCCTTACCCCATGAAAAAGATAGCCCCAACGCTATCGCAAATTATGTCTTCAGCGACACTTTAACTACCAAAGTTTTGTGATGCACATTAGCGTCTTTCTTGGCCGATGCGGAATCAGGTACTCTTCGTCTTCACATACACATGTTCATCGTTTGAGAGATACTGCTCGACTCTGGTTTTGTATGGAATGTAAACCCTTATTTTAGGTACACACACATGTGCTGATATTACGCAGATGGCCCGCCTTGCAATCTTTAGCCCTTAAAACGGCTGTGTCACTTACACGCAAATCTGGTTTAAAATATACGAGGAGAATAGAAACTATTAAAAAGTCTTAAAGTATTAAAAAGTACATTTTCAAATGTTTATATACAGTTGCGAAACTGCAACATACAGATTAGGTTAAAATCTTAATGGGAGTGAGACGGGGTGCATATTTTCACTACTGATATTTAATCTGTACTCAGAGCACATTTTTGAAGAGGCTCTCTGAAGAACAGATATTGATGAAGGTATCTCAATAAATGGAGTCAAGCTCAATAATCTGTGGTATGCAGATGATACAATAGTATTTTCCAATACCATAGAAGGGCTGTAAAACTGAATGAACAAATTAACAAAAACAAGTATAACATATGGACTGGATATAAACACCAGCTAAACCAAGCTAATGATCATCAGCAAGGAAAACATAACTGGAGCAAATCTGTATGTGAACCAAATGAGAATTGAACGAGTCTCACAATATGTGAAATACTTGGAAACCTAATAACTACTCGGAAACTATAATCAATGAGTCGTGGGACAATACCCAAGAGATTACATGTGGCATCGAAAAGGCAAAGAGTGCATTCTTGACTATGAGTTCTGTATTCAAGAGCCATGACCTAACTCTAGAAACAAAAATAAGGCTCCTTAAATGTTATGTGTACTAAGCGCTTCTGTACGGAGTAGAAACGTGGACATTGAAGGGGGAAATTCTATCAAAACTTCAGGCTTTTGAACTATGGTCATACAGAAGGATCTTAAAAATACCATTGACGGACAAAGTCACAAATAAACAAGTACTGTGGAGGATGAACACAATTGGGATTTTCTCAATATCGTGAAGGGCCGTAAGCTGCATTACTTGGGACATATAATGAGAAATCAAGGCAGATAAGATCTACTTCAATGCATTTTATAAGGTAGAATTGAAGGAAAAAGAGCCCAGCACGAAGAGGAATATCCTGGCTTGCTAACCTGAGAGCATGGTAAAGACCTCAACACAGCTATTTCGTATTGCAACCAACAAAGTCATCATAGCCAGAATGATCGCCAATGTTCGGAACGGACAGGCAACCCAAGACCAATTGAAACGACAGCTTCGACACATCATAATTGTTCAGTGGTTATATTAAAAACGCTGTAATCATAGCTTTATAGCGGTCATTGTTGACTGTAACGTTATTGCCAGCATAATTTTTAAAGAAATATGGTCCAATTATTCCATCAGATCATAAAGCACGCCAAACAGTCAGTTTTTTTCGATGTAATTGTTTCTCAACATAAATTTGAGAATTATCTTAACTTCAAATAGGGCAGTTTTGTTTGTCGATAAAGCCATTTAACTAATCGCTAAACAAAAGTTGCTTATGAAAATCGGAATCCACGGCAACCTTGTTTTGGACGCACTCACCGAATCTACGCATCTACGCCTTGCTTGGTGATGATGTACCTTCAATTCTTGCATGAGTTGGTTTTATAAATACGCGAAGCTAGATGTTTTCGCAAAATCTTTCATACAGCGGATAAACACGTATCTAACTGTTGGGCATGATGGCAGATAGACTGATTTCGGTCTTCCTGTATACTATGCTCTACAGCAGCAACAATTTCTTCTGTACGCATTATACAACGTATCTCTGGATGCATATTATCAGTTAGAGTAAACGTGGTACAAAAACCTTTCATGGTTAACCGAATTGGTTACTCTGATGGACTATTATGTTGACCATAAATGGACGTAGTGCGCGATATTTTTTTCGAACAGAACCACAATTTTTTAAGTAAATTTGTACAATTTGGAAGCGTTGTTTGCAAGCGTCAAGTCTATTCCTGCTGAAGTGCTAAACCAAACTTAACATAAATCACTTGATAGCTGTCAAAATAGCCGACATTTAAAAAGGTGTTAGTAACTTACAGTTCTGTACCTCTAAAAAAACAAGAGTATATATTTTATATTGCACGAGTTTATATTTACCTGATCCTTTGAAAAATGAGTAATATAAATTCTGATTTCGTGTTTCTAAAGTTTATTTTATTATCAAAAGAACTTAATAAACGTTTTTAATTTTTTTCGTTTTCAACGGATATGCGGTCGGCAAGTTTGTCAAACTTTTTGTCGCTTAGGAAACTATATCCCATTAACAGCGACCAAGCTGTAACTTCTGAGAGATCCGGTGTATTGTATTGTTTAATGGCTTTGGGAAATCATTTTTTGTACAACTTTTTCAGTAATTATCTCTAAGAAAAACATAACCAGGCCTATGCTCATTTTTGTAAAAGAAAATGGTGCTAATTTTTCATTAACTAAATAAACGATAAATGATAAATAAACATTTAAACGATAATTATATAAAGGGAGTTCTTAGCTATGTACATCAACTAAAAGGATAATTTTGCTGTATTAGTTCTTTAAATGTTGAGCCTAAACACCTTTATAATGGATTAATACCAATACTTATCTTCAAGTGTAAGCACCTCCAAGAACTTAAAAGATTCATTTCAGAGGAATTACAGTCAGTGTTTGATAATTTGCCACTAGTTGAAGTAAATCAAAGTTAGGATGAATTTGATGTAAGTATAACTTGCAGTTATTCTGCTTCTTTTCCCACTCTACTGTTCATGTCTCCAGTGATCACAATTTTCTCTGTACAATCATTTATCACTTCTTGTAATTTGTCCCAGAACTCATTCTTTTCGTTTTTTGTTGCGTCTTTATCTGGTCCATAGCATATTATTAGGTTCTTTATCATGCACACTACACCTGCCTGAGCTCTCTTCGTTTCTTCCACTCCACTGTATATTAGTAACATTCCGTTTCCTAATATTATTGATCCTCTTCCTTTTTTCTTTGTCTCAGTTATAGCTAATATTTCAATGTTGTTATCTCTTATTTCTTCCCCAGTTCTATTTCCTTTCCATTTATACCTCTTAAATTCCAGGATGCCATTTTCAAAGGTGTTTTGTTCTTTTCTGTATTCAAGTTATACTTCAATTTGTTTTTCTTTCCGTTTGTGTTGTTATCTTTAAGACTGCTCATGTCCATGTTCTGTGCCTGTTTTGTTTCTCGGTCCGTCTTTGTGTTTTCTTTAGCTAGTTTTTTGAACAAGTTGGTTCAGTATTGTATGTTACTTTTTCTATCTTACTTTAAGAGACAAAGAACAAAAGTTAAAGAGATAGTTGAGAAAGAGAAACAGAAAAGTTGGTAAAAATTCGGAGAAAAAATGTAAGAAAACCGCACAGAAAACATAAAATTATTTTATAGAACACTCAAAACCCTAAGAAGCAATAACGAAACGAAACTAAAACAAATAATGAACAAGGAAGGAACAATAATAAAAGACAATAAGACAATAATGGAAAGACGGAGGGAACACTTCCTGATACTGAATGGAAATCAAGCGAATACAATGGAGAAGGAAAGCCACATCAAGAGAGTATCCATGAAAAACATAGAGAATCCAGAAACCATAGAAAAAGAAGAACTGGAAGAAGCACTAAGAAAGATAAAGATTGGAAAAGCACCAGGAAGCGATGAAGTAGCACCAGAAATGATGAAATTTATAGGAGTAAAAGCAAAAGAAACATTGTTATACATAACCTAATATGGAAGAGAAAAGTAATACCCGGAGAATAGACAAATGCAGTAATTATACCTATATACAAGAAAGGAAACACAAGAGACTGTAAGAACTGCAGAGGTGTATCACTACTATGTGTAGCAGCAAAAGTATACGAAACTATAATAGAAAGGAAAATTAGAAAAGAAATAGAACATAAATTAGAGGACGTACAAAGTGGATTCAGGAAAGGACACAACACACAAGACCATATATTCACTATGCAACAAGTAATAGAAAAAGCTTTAAAGAAAAATAGAGAAATATATCTGAGCTTTATAGACACGGAAAAAGCATTCGACTCAGTCAAAAGAAGAGATACATGGGAAAGCCTAAAGAAGAAGCAAGTAAGTGAAGAACTGATAAAAGCAACAAAGAGTATATACATGAAAACAACAAACACAGTAAGAATGTCAAATATGCAGTCAGAATCATTTATAACAACTTAAGGAGTTAGACAAGGAGGAGGTCTCAGCCCAGTGCTATTCATAAATGTAATAGATGAGATAGTAAAAGAATGTAAGAAAACGTTCAAGAAATACTGCATCGGTTGGAACAGAATGTAAATGATAAACGCTGAGATGTGTATATTTGCAGATGACATAGTATGAATTGCGGAAACAGCAGAAAAACTGAAATACAACTTAGAGAAATGGAACCTAGAAGCAGATAATGAAAATATCAAGGAAACAAGGGACGGAAGGTCAACTAGAAATAATGGTAGACCAACAAAAAATAATACAGAAAAATTCATACAAATACTTAGGAACAGTAATCAACAACAAAGGTGACATCGAGAACGATCTTAACAACAGAATGGAAAACACAGGAAAACTGAATGATGACATAGTATGAATTGCGGAAACAGCAGAAAAACTGAAATACAACTTAGAGAAATAGAACCTAGAAGCAGATAATGAAAATATCAAGGAAACAAGGGACGGAAGATCAACTAGAAATAATGATAGACCAACAAAAAATAATACAGAAAAATTCATACAAATACTTGAGAACAGTAATCAACAACAAAGTGGACATCGAGGACGATCTTAACAACAGAATGGAAAACACAGGAAAACTATTCCAAGCACTAAATAGAGGATTCCTTAATAACAAAGAAATATCAACAAAGACCAAGATGACAATATACAAAACAATATATAGACCTACAGTGACATATGAAGCAGAAAATTGGATACTAAACAAAAGGCATCAAAGCAGAATTCAGGCAGCAGAAATGAAATACCTCAGAAGAATGATCGGAGTAAAAGGAACTGATAGATTCAGAAATAAATAAATAAGAAAAAGACTAAAAATCAAACCGATTCTCGACTCAATCAAGGAGAAAAAATGGCATGGTTCGGACATCTAACCCAGATGGACAATAATAGACAAGTAAAAAGAGTGTGGGACGCCAAACCAATAGGAAAGAACAGAAGAGGAAGACCCATTAAAGAATGGAACAGTGACATCTCGCAGATACTGCAGAGTAAGGGTAAGACTTGGCAGGAAGCAACACAGGTGGCATACAATAGGAAGGAATGGAGAAAGTTTGTCAAAAGCTAGGACACCTCAGAAGATTGAAAAATATTGTAATATAAAGAATTGATTTATAAACGGCCTAACACCGAAATAAAATGGGTCTACTGATTAAGTAAAGTAAAGTAAACTGCCACATTCCAAATCTATTTGACAGAACGAATTCTGTCGGGTCAGCTAGTATAAAAATAAAATTCACTTATCAAACCTTTATGATTAATAATTGGTCAGATTTCCTTAAAATTAATTATTTATTCGAGAAAATTAAAATTGACCAATTTTACCCAGTAAGAATTAATTCTACTAAACCGAAGGCGTGAAAACGTGAAAGCCTAAATGTGCCTGAATTTTGGGCCACCGACCTTACTCTAATTACTGTAATTAATTGTAGAATAAGTAAGTTAGGATTAAAAATTTATCTATATTGCAGCGAAGTTTATTTAAGCTAGGATATTGGTAATTAAAAGAAACATTAGAGAGATCAATTTGTATTTATAGTTCTTAGAAAAGTATAAGATATTTTATTTTGATAGAAATAAATGCCGTTTAAAATTTTTGAATTTTTATCTTAAAATTTGGTTAGAAATAAAATTGACTACATTGTTTTATTCAATTTTCCATGACATATTGTAGATTCCGCTGGCATTGCGTGATCCTCTACGTTAGTAATGTGCATACCGAATCAAAATCAAAAATACGAGTGAACACATTGTTCTCGAACAAATTCAATCAGAATTGAATAAGCTTTGTGCGGCATTTTGAAATATTGAATAATAAGAATTCTAAATTGCTGTCATTGGAAATGCGGGAGTTCCCGCTTTCTTGGGAGGCTTTCTTCGATATATAATAGGTATCTAGCGAGACAATGCAGTAGTTGCATTTTTAAATCATATAAAAGAGAGATTTTTGTGGAAGTGAAACTAATTTTAGTGTAATGTTCATTATTAGCTGAATTTGTATGTAGCATCGCTGATGTTCATTGGCAGATCGGAGAGGTAATCTGATGATGTGATTTTTATTAATGTAAATATGTCTTCTTATTTTTGTAGCGCCAGGACCTCTATCGATCATTAAATATTATATCAGCTACTATATTCGTTACCATATGGCATATATAGACTTTAATTTTTGTTTTTTCTTTTCTACGGGACTACGTTTTTCCATGTGGTGAAATAATATGTATTTGTGTCCAAATTATTTCAACTTCAGCTGCTTTTGTTTACCATTTCTTTACCTAGTTCCACTCTACAACCCTATTTGAGGTATAAATGTAGGAAATATTTCTTATATTAAGTATTTAGCATAGTTTTATTTGTTAGTTACGCCACTGCGAGATACCACTAAAACCATATTCTTGAGACGCCACAGACAGGTCGCCACCGCGGGGAGAGAGGCAGGAAAAATATAGACAAAATCACACATGCCTGCCCTAAAAGGGATTTGATATTTAGGACTCGAACTGTAAAGATTGAATATTGTGCAACGCCCGCCGGCAGAAAAAGACGAAAACATTTAACGACGGAGTTATTCGATATTTTAATTTTCAAATCATTATCCGTAATCTAGTAATATTGTGTACCTGTAAATACCATCCGTGCAGTTTATTGTTGTGTAATAAAGACGTATCGTTTGGATCGCGGACTTTTATTATAACTTTGATTCCCTTTGAAATAATAAAAGAACTTTTAAGTAAAACCTACATTTCTACATCTACATGTAAAAAGAATAACAAACTTAACTTTTGTGTCTATACCCAGGTACCTGGGTATCCTTGGTAATTGTTTTATCTGAATCATTGACGATAGTATAAATATTTTTTTCGAGCTTCTAGTTATTCCTAAAATTATTTAGAGAATTATAATAAAAACAAAAGAAAAAAATGCATATAATATATTAAAATTACCTGTCAAAGTTTTTACACCATTACGTCCACACCCGTGGCACCCGGGTAACACTAATGTTTAGTAAATTATGAAGCTCTGTCTAGTTTTCTTTATAATACAAGTGATATGGAAACGTAAATAAAAGTTGCATTTTAAACAAAATGTCAGTGTGTATGTGAGTAAGTGAAGGATAAGCGCAATGTGCACGTAATTACAACGGACTATCAGCCTAGAATTGTAAATGTAAGAAATAGATATGGGGTTGAAAAAATGAAACCGTTTGAAATAGATGGATACAACCAAAATATGTCAGACGTTGATCGAAGTGATCAAATGCCGAGTTAGTATAGCTGTCCCCGAAAAACCATTCGGTGGTATAAAAAGGTAATATTTCACCTTTTCGATATATCAGTATGGAACTCTTACCATTTGTACAATTCTAGTACAAAGAAGATCAATTTCATTGAGTTTAGAGAAGCCGTAATATAATCACTAATACAGATCAAAGACGGTAATGCTGGTAGAAGTTTTGTGCATTTCCAAGAAACAAAAAATAAATCAAAAACATCTACTGTGCAACACTTTTTGAAAGAAATCCCTCTTCCCGACAATTACAAGAAGGCCCATTTTTTCCTGAGATGCAGACAGTGTATTGTAGAAAAAAAAAACGCAAGGAGACAAGATACAGACGCGAGTCATGTCCAGAGAAGCCACCCCTAAGTCCTGCACCTTGTTTTAAGTTGTGGCATCAATAGATGTGTATTATGTAAGAAAAATAAAAGTTATTTTGGCAAAAGAAAGAAGACGTCTATAGCCGCATGTGTGACAAATGGTATAAAAAAAATGTTTATATTGTGCCACCGACGGCCATAGCCGCTTCATTTTTTTACCAAATTGTATTTTTTATATCCATAGCAACACACAGCTACAACAATTTTGTTTCTATCTTACTTATTAGTCAAGATACTGCAGAGCCATATCATGTGCACCTGTTAATTTCCGAGTGTCCGTCAACGTGTTAACTTCCTTAACTCGTTCACTGCTCATGACTCGGATCCGAGTCAGCTATGTTTATCTCTGTATGCTCATGACTCGGATCCAAGTCGACGGGAATCCCAAATTAAAACGTGTCAGTAATCTTTTAGCACTTGAGTACGACTGTTGTATTCTGATGAGCGTATTTGTATACCTTTCTATAATTGAAAAGTGCTTTACGTTTTTAAATCGTAATATAAAGTGTGCGAATATAGATCAAATACAACCGGGCCCTTCGGGAATTAATAAACCTAAATTATAAAGTGCAAGATTCACACAAGACGAATCATTTAAAATTCTAAATTATTTATTTAGTGATCACGACATAGACATTAGTGACGAAGAGTCTTAGCCATCTGAAAATGACTATTCTGGTAAGCTATGAATGAGCCATTACACGAAATAAACTTTAACTTAAGAATATCCGTCAGAATTTAATTTTAAACCTAAATTGTGGCTTTATTCCCAAATTAAATAGTAAATTATTTTACTGTTGTACAGATGATGAAATATTTACTGAAATCTAGAATATCAATCAAAGTATGGCTGATATAGAAGAATAAAACACCGCTTGAGTTTGGACAGATGAGGTTTCGGAAATGTAGAGATTTTCTTTTACTAGAAATAACGTACTTTTGATAGATCCTCTAAAAAACTCTAAACCAAGACCATTTTCGAATGATATTCGATGATGAGTTTTTGAATATAATGGTAGATGAAACCAATTATTATGCTGAACAAACATTTTTGTCCTAAGTTGGTGCTCGGCAACATAGCCGGATTTCTAGATATAAACCGCTTTCCATACCAGAAATTTTAATGTTTTTTGGATTAATTTTCCATACTGGTAACATACGCATGTCAAAATTAAAAGATTGCTGGAAAACAAATCCATTATTTAACCTGAAATGTGTTTCAAAAACACATTTTGGACTGGACATTAGAGGTCAAAATAGAAACCCATCAGAATCAACCAATACTAAACTATCCAAAGGAGAAACCAAAGTACAATATTGTAATGGAGTAATGATTGGTAAATGGCATAACAAAAGAGATGTGGTTGTATATATCTTCTAAATTTACAAATACTTTGACTGAACATACAACCAGGGGAGGATGGAATATTGCCAGACTATTACCAATATTGAAATATAACCAGTACATGGCAGGTATATATAAACAAGATCAAATGCTGTCGTACTACCCATGTTCCGGAAAAAAGTTAAGGTGGTATAAAAAACTTGGGCTCCACTTTTTCCAGTTAATGTTGCTTGACTGCTTTTTTCTATATAATAAATATTCTGGAACAAAATTCCCCCTCAGATTTACGTCTAGAAGTCATTCGCCAATTACTCTATAAAACAAATAAAAGTAAAGAGCTCAATTTTGCACACGAAAATTTGTCTAAAATAATTGATACTAAATCCAAAAAGCAAGGAACAAAAAGAAAACGATGTGGAATATCTTCTATCAATAAAATTACAAAAAACACAATTTACAGTGTGCTAATTGTGACGAAAAACCTGGATTATGCATAGGAGATTGTTTTCGAAAATACCATTTAAATAACAGATAGATTGCTTTCAGTATATTATTTTAAATAAAAAATTTATTTTCTAAGCACCTTTTAATTGTTACCTGATATCCCATAACAATTTCTAGTCTGAAAATATAAATATCTTGAAAACTTTCACGTATTATGGGTAATAAATTGACATCCTTCAGTAAAAGACTATAATAGGAAGGTACCTATACTTTAAATAAATTGGTTTTGCCGATATTGACTTTCTAATTACTAATTTGCATAACAGTCAAATATTGTACCTGGTCACAATGCTGTTGAATATTAAGATTTTCATTTCGCTTGTTGAAACTCCAAACAATATGTACAAAATTTTCTGTACTCTTGTTCCAGATCGTATTTTGTTTTCGAGATAAATTAAAATTTTGGGAATTTTTTATTATTTTCCACTTTTTTCATGTTTTCTTTTTTTATTTAATTTTAGTGTATAAAAGTCATTACAATATGATCATCATGAAAAAGTATCATTTCATCTTTCAAAGTTTTCATCTTAAGTGTTTATAAACAAGTTGCTAGGAAATAAAAATTTGTTTTTTTCCTTCTTTATCGATTTGTTATAATATTTTTCATTTGATTTAATAAAAAATTATTGTAAATTAATTTTTTTGAATATTTATATCAACGACTCACATCCGAGTCGCTTAGCACAAATAAAGAAAATATAAGGAATATGCTCGCGACTCGGATCCGAGTCTTTTCTTCTTTTCGAATAAAATATTACAGATTTATGTAAAATACCCTTTATTTATAACTATTTTTAAAAAATACTACTCAGCACAGCGGATGATTTCCATGAAAATGCGGTGAGCAGTGATAGTGTTAAAATCTGGAAGAATCATAACCCAGAATCATAACTGCAAGTTATACTTACATCAAATTCATCATCACTTTGGTTTACTTTAACTACTGGCTAATTATCATAAAATGACTGTAATTCCTCTGAAATGAATCTTTTAAGTTCTTGGAAAGCCTTCCACTTGAAGATAGGTATTGGTATTAATCCACTATAAGGTTGTTTAGGCTTAATATTTGAAGAATTAATACAGTAAAATCATCCTTTTACTTGATGTACTGTTCATTTATCAATTGAGTTAATAAAAAATTACCACCATTTTCTTTTACAAAAATGAGCATACGCCTGGTTATGTTTTTCTTATAGATTATTACTGAAAAAGTTAAACTAAAAATGATTTCCCAAAGCCATTAAACAATACAATACACCGGATCTCTCAGAAGTTACAGCTTGGTAGCTGTTAATGGGATATAGTTTCCTAAGCGACAAAAAGTTTGACAAACTTGCCGACCGCATATCCCTTAAAACGAAAAAATTAAGAACATTTATTAAGTTCTTATGATAATAAAATAAACTTTAGAAACACGAGTTTAGAATTTAAATTACTCATTTTTCAAACGATCAGGTAAATATAAACTCGTGCAATATACAATATATACTTGTGTTTTTTTTAGAGGTATACAAATGTAAGTTAGTAACACCTTTTTAAATGTCAGCCATTTTGACAGCTGTCAAGTGATTTATATTAAGTTTGGTTTGGCATTTCAGCAGGAATAGACTTGACGCCTAAACAACGCTTCTAAAGTGTACAAATTTATTTAGAAAATTGTGGTTCTGTTCGAAATATGTATCGCGCTCTACGTCCATTTTATGGTCAATATAATAGTCCATCAGAGTAATTAACCTTCGTGTCTATACCCAGGTACCTGGGTATCCTTGGTAATTGTTTTATCTGAATCATTGACGACAGAATAAATATTTTTATTCGAGCTTCTAGCTCAAAAAAAGAGAAATATATCTGAGCTTTATAGACATGGAAAAAGCATTAGACTCAGTCAGAAGAAAAGATATATGGGAAAACCTAAAGAAGAAGCAAGTAATTAAAGAACTGATAGAAGCAACAAAGAGTATATACATAAAAACAACAAATACAGTAAAAATGGTAAATATACAGTTATAATCATTTGAAACAACTCAAGGAGTTAGACAAGGGGGAAGTCTCAGCCCAGTGCTATTCATAAATGTAATAGACGAGGTAGAAGAATGTAAGAAAACATTCAAGAAATGCTGCATCGGTTAGAGCAGAATGCAAATGATAAACGCTGAGATGCGTATATTTGCAGACGACATAGTATTAATTGCTGAAACAGCAGAAAAATTTAAATACAACTTAGAGAAATGGAACCTAGAAGCAAGCAAATACAACTTAAACGTAAACAAAGAGAAGACTCAGATAATGAAAATATCAAGGACACAAGGGACGGAAGATTAAATAGAAGTAATGATAGATCAACAAAAAATAATACAGACCAAGTCATTTAAATACTTAAGAACAGTTATCAACAACAAAAAAGACATGGAGAACGATCTTAACAATAGACTGGAAAACGCAGGAAAACTATTTTAAGCACTATAGTGTATTTTTATGTATGAGAGAGTAATGAAACAATAAATTATGTATCCAAATCCCTAAACTGTTGATACGGGTGACTCAATGAAAAACAGATATTTGTCAACAAGTTTACAGAAGTATATAGGAAAACAATTTTAAATTGAGTATGACCACCAGGTATAAAGGTTGGAGCAGAATAGAATACAATAGTTGTGAGGGTTACTAATCCCTAAATAAGGTTGCCAGTGTCGGAGTGATGGAGGTTAACAGGTACTAATGAATTTGCAAGAAATGTAAGATGTTTATTTTATTGGTTATATATAACCAATAAAAGTTTAATAAGTACCTACCTATTTGCAAAATAAAGTTTAATTCTTTAGATAAAATAAAACGTTTTATTTTATCTGAAATGAGTGCATTCCACGAAGTAAGGGTTTCAACAATCAAACATTTAATTCTTTAATTCCAGGAATCTACGACAGTAATTGACTAGATAATTACCTTCTAAACTTATTCCACAGAAAATGTGATAGTGGGTTTTTCCATTTTGTAGGAAGGTCCAAGTGGCGTATTCAAAATTCTTAACAGTTCACTAAAAGTAGGTACTTCAGTTGCAAGGTGCAGTTTATTGTGTATACTAGTGTTATGGAAAATTTGGAAGTGCCGTGTAAACGCCGAAAAATTGGTCCTTTAACAGTTAATGAAAAAACATTAATATTTAATTGTTTTAAATCATTTACAGACAAACGTTTATGTGAAAGTGTTGATAAGACCGTTGAGTTAGTTAGCAGTACACTTGGTGTTGGGAAATCTACGATTTACAGAGTTATTAAAGAAGAGAAATGTGGTAGTTTTCAAATGCCACGTAAAGCTCCAGGGAAACCAAAATTTCAAATAGAATATCATTTTAAAGAAGGACTTCGACGGAAAGTGCATGAATTCTTCTTTAGACAAGAATTTCCAACATTGGATAAAGTTCTTGTCTCAGTTCGAGATGATAAGGATTACCCAGAAATGAGTCGAAGTACGTTATGGAAACTTTTAAAAGAAATAGGCTTCCGCTGGAAAAAGAATCCCAGAAAGTCTATTTTATTAGAAAGAAGCGATATTGTCATATGGAGAAGACATTTTCTAAGAACCATAAAGGAAATGAGAAACCAAAAAAGAAAAAATATTTTATCTTGATGAAACATGGATCAACGAGGGTCATACACCAAATAAATTTTGGCAGGATGAAACTGTTACAAGTCACCTTGTAACAGCTGCACGCTTTTGTAAATAACTTATCTACTGGTTTAAACCCACCATCAGGAAAGGGACGCAGGCTGATAATAGTACACATTGGCAGTTCAGACGGTTTTGTTGAAGGTGGTTTATTAACTTTTGAATCAACTCGTACCGGTGACTGCCATGAAGACATGAACGCTGATGTCTTTCAAGAATGGTTCGAACAAATGATAGATCTTCTTCCTAAGAACTGTGTAATAGTAATGGATAATGTAAGTTATCACTCCAGACTTATAGAAGGACTGCCCACAACCAAGTGGTTAAAAAAAGACTTGCAGAATTGGCTGAGTTCAAAAAATATTACGTACCATCCCGGATCTATAAGAAAGGAACTTTATTCGATGTGTGCCCTTCATAAAGAAAAATTTGAAAAATACGAAATTGATGAAATTGCCAAAAATCGTGGAATGACAGTACTTAGATCCCCACCATATCATTGTGAATTAAACCCGATTGAACTGGTATGGGCACAGATAAAGAGTGAAGTTTCAAGAAAAAATACCACTTTTAAAATTCATGATGTTAAACAGTTGTTTTTGGAGGCCATAAATAATGTAAAACCTGAAAACTGGGAAAAGGCAGTAAATCACACTATTAAAGAAGAGGAAAAAATGTGGAAGCTGGACAATATTACTGATAAAATGATCGAGCCAGTTATTATAAATCTTGGTTCTGAAAGTTCATCTTCTGAATCTGATTTGGATTTGTAACAAGTAGCTGTAAGTTTTATATTAATATTTTTATTCATCTATTTAACATACCTTAGACGGTTTTAAAAACTCTTTTTCTCTTTTGTAATTTTTAAAAATTAAAAAAAATGTGAATTTTTTAAAACCCTTTTTAATGTAGGCCAGTCAGTTCTAATATAGTGTGTAATAAAAGAGATCACTTTTGTTTACATACACATAACACTTTATAACACTGAAATAATTCATTTATTTTTTACAATTATTCAAAGTAATTTTTCAATTAATCTTGAGCACGCCCATGGAGTGGTCGAAGGTACTAGTTAAAATTATGCTAATTACTCTCTCGTTCATAAAAATAAACTATAAATAGAGGATTCCTTAATAACAAAGAAATATTAACAAAGACTAAGATCACAATATACAAAACAATATATATTATACTTACAGTGACATCTAGAGCAGAAAATTGGACATTAAACAAAAGGTATCTTAGCAGAATTCAGGCAAAAGAGATGAAATACCTCAGAAGAACGATCGGAGTAAAAAGAACTGATATAATTAGAAATAAAGAAATAACAGAAAAACTCAAAATCAGTCGATACTCGACTCAATCAAGGAGAAAAAATTGACATGGTTCGGACATCTAACCCAGATGGACAATAATAGACAAGTAAAAAGAGTGTGGGACGACAAACCAATAGGGAAGAACAAAAGAGAAAGACCTATTAAAGAATGGAACAGTGACATCTCACAGATACTGCAGAGTAAGGGTAGACTTGGCAGGAAGCAACACATATGGCATCCAATAGGAAGGAATGGAGAAAGTTCATTAAGATCTAGGACACCTCAGTAGATGTAAAATATTGTAATTGAATGAATTGTATTATAAACGGCCCAATACCGAAAGGTACAAATGTGTCTACTGATTAACTAGAGTGAGTAAAGTAAGGATATCCCCTGAAAATTCAATTAAAAATACAAATACTGTAATATCCCAACTAAATTTTTCAAAAATCTATGACAATGCTTTGTATAACACTAAAAGTTCTGGTAATAAAAAGTAAGAACATCTCTTTCTGAAGATCTAAGTACTTGTTCCCTGTCGAATTATTAAGTTTTAGTATACGAGGCAAACTTTTAAAAAGAAGTAATAAATATTTATGAACTTTCGCCCTCGCCTTTTTCGGAATAAATAAATCAGACGGGTTATAAAAATTGTTCGGTGCCCTGCATACTTTGCGTCAAAATAAACAGTGAGAGCCGCAGATTGTGTTGTGTAGGTATTTATTTCTCGAAAAGTTTTCTAAACTTTGTTAGCCGCCGGTTAAAATTGTAGCAACAACTGGAATTTAATCTGTACTGAGACTAAGTGGTTTTTAAGAAAAATGTGATGATATTAGCCCGGCAATAAAACATTTTTAAGCCAGAATTTTAATTATAATTTCGATATTAGGAATAGCTGCAACTTTACAACCGTTTTATAAGCCAGGAAATGAAGCATTTTGGCCCGCAATTTTTTCGTCCATTATGGATTTACTTGAAATTTTTACAGAAGGTAGGGAATATACCAAGGATCATTTTCTATATTATGCACTTATCTCGGGGGTGGGAATTTTTCACTACATTTTAATTAGGGAAATCGATGAAAATAGTAATTTTAAGAAAAAAATGTTCTTTACATTTTCTTCGTAATACTAATATTTTAAGAGTTATTAGCGGTTGAAAGTAAGCGTTGTTCGACGAAATGAAGAATAGTTTTTTTAAAGGGTTTTTGAAAAGAATTTGAAAAATATGCATTTATTCAGAGAAGTCTATAGATATCAAAACTGTATCTTTTCGAAACGCAGATAAAAATTATTTTTTTATAATTTTTCTACAACCAATACTAACTTACATACGGCATGTTAAAGGTTGGAACAATTGGAGCGAAAATATGACTTTTTAATGTACACAAAAAGATTAAAGAAATGACAGGAAGGAGAAGAACAACACAGACACGACAGATCAAAGATACAGATGGTATAATTATAACAGATTTACAACAAAAAATGAACCGATGGACAGAATACATATCACAACTGTTTGATGACAAAGATAGACAAGAAATCTCAAACGAATATACAGATGATACAGGGCCTGATATAATCAGAGAAGAAATAGAATATGCAATCAACAGGCAAAAAGTGGTAAGGCCCCCGGTCCTGATGAAATTCCCGTAGAACTGCTCAAACTTATGGACGATGAATCTAGTAAAATACTCCTATAATAGATCTATTTAACGCAATATATAGAACTGGAATAATACCTAGGGAATGGCTCCGTTCGACCTTTATACTACTGCCAAAAAAGGCAAATACAAAGGAATGCAACGAATATCGTACGATAGCTATTGATGAGTCATGCTCTAAAACTTTTCTTAAAAATAATCCATAATAGGATCTATAGGAAATTAGACGTAGACATCAGTAACTTTCAGATGGGATTCAGAAAAGGGCTGGGTACAAGGGAGGCTCTGTTTGCAATGAACGTTCTCTCACAGAGATGCTTAGACATGAACCAAGAAATTTACGCCTGCTTTATTGATTTCGAAAAGGCCTTTGACAAAGTACAACATGAACCACTAAGACAAGTTCTAATAAAGAAAAATATAGACAGCCGAGATATTCGAATTATATGCAATCTATATTGGAATCAAACAGCAAATGTCAAGGTTGAGGGCAGACTAACAGAAGAAATTCAAATCCGTCGAGGAGTCCGGCAGGGATGTATCCTATCGCCACTTTAATTTAATTTGTATAGTGAAGCTATCTGTGAACAAGCACTCGAGGAAGAAGATCTTGGTCTGATAATAAATGGTGAGGCGATCAACAATATAAGGATGCTGACGATACAGTTTTCCTAACGGGAACGCTAGTAGAACTACAACATCTCGTTCAAAGTCTCAATATATACCGTAACAGTTACGACTTGAAAATTAATTTAAAAAAAAAAACCAAATTTATGGTAATCACGAAATCAAAGAACATCAGAGCTAATCTTGTAATAGACAATACAACGATTGAGCGTATGCCCTGTTATAAATATCTAGGTGCTTGCATCACAGACGATACTGATCAAACAAAAGAGATTAGATGTAGAATAGAAATCGCTAGATCAGTCTTTAATAGAATGCGCAAACTCTTTTGCAATCGTGATATCAATATAAAGTTACGAATACGAATGCTGCGGTGTTATGTCTTTTCTACCCTGTTATATGGAGTTGAGGCTTGGACACTAAAACAGTTGACCATACAAAACATCGAAGCTTTCGAGATGTGGTGCTATAAGCGCATTCTCAAAATATCATGGATGGACCGCGTCACTAACACGCAAGTACTCCAAACTTTAGACAAAAGATGCGAAATTCTAAATGAGATAAAAACTAGAAAGATGGAATACTTGGGGCACATTGTGAGAGGTGAAAAGTACGAACTTTTAAGAAACATCATGTAGGGCAAAATTAAGGACAAAAGAAGTGTGGGAAGAAGAAAAATATCGTGTCTTCGTAATCAACATGAATGGTTCGGGTGTAGTTCGATTGAACTTTTTAGGCGCGCTGCTAACAAATTCGCAGTGGCCATGATGATATCCAATCTCCACTAGGAGTGGCAAGAGAAGAAGAAGAAGAAGATGTTAAAGGTTAGCATCCATAAACGCATTTATCAAAACACTTAATATGAATATTGAAGAAACCCAATTTGGATTTTAGTTGGCGTGTAGGAGCAACATACCGATCCAGAAATGCTTTGATGTGAACCAAGATATGTATGTTTTATAGATTACAACAAAGCTTTCAATAGTCCACCACAAAGAGCTAATGGATGTCCTCAAAACAAAACAATTACAATAATTTGACCTTCGAATTATAGCAAATCTATACTATAAACAGCAGGCACACATAGGCAATAATAAACACACATCAAAAAAGTTTGAAATTAAAAGAAGAGTTCGACAGGGGTGTTTATTATCACCACTACTATATTCAATTCACACTCTGAAGAAATTACGAACAGAGTTCGTGAGGGAGAAACAGCAGGAATAAAGGTCAACGGAACACACATTAACAACATTAGATATGCGGACAATACTATCATAATAGCAGACAACCTCCAAGACCTCCAAAAGCCAATGAACAGGATGGTTGAATATGGAGAAGAATATGGATCATCAATAAACATCAAGAAAACTAAATTTATGAGGATATCAAAAACCCAAAATAGTAATGAAAGCCTGACAATTAACGGTAAAACTTTAGAATAAGTTGAAAATTACAATTACCTTGGCACAATAATTAATCACACAAACGACTACTCCAAATAAATTAAAGTTCGAATAGAGAAAGCACGAAAAAACTTCAATAAAATGAGAAAGGTACTTTACTGAAATTAGACTTGAGAGTTAGGCTGGCAAGGTGTCATATTTTCTCGACTCTGCATTACGGAATAGAAGCGTGAACACATGGAAGCATTTAAACTATAAGTGAATAGAAGAATCCTGTATCATGGACCGAGCATGTAACAAACAACGAAGTTGTGAGATGAGTCAACAAAAGAATGAAAATATTGGAAACCATCAAAACACAAAAGCTGCAATACTTGGGGCATGTTATTCATAATGAAAGATACAACATACTTCAAATAATTATACAAAAAAATCCAATGCAAGAGAAGTGTAGGAAGGAGAAGAATCTCATGGTTGCATAACTTGATGAAATAGTACGGATGCACATGAATCGAACTATTCAGAGCGGCAACATCTAAGATCAGAATAGCCACGATGATTGCCAGCCTTCGTCGCGGAGATGGCACGTAAAGAAAAAGAAGTGACTCCAAGAATATGGTACTTATCCACTAGACCTGTACTATCTGCTGCAAAGTGGGTATCACGAATAAATGGAAGACCTAAAATAAGCTTACTAGTTGCAGTACCACCGGTAACAAAGAAAACCTCCAAGAATATAAGAAACTACATACCATCATTAGAAGAAAAATAAAAGATTGTAGCATTTTCAATTTCATCGATTCTTTTGAGTATATTGAAACCTCCTCGTATAATAAAATATATTAAAACCTCCTTATATATATTTAAAAAATAAAACGAAGAATTCTCCCGTGTTTGTTAGTTCGTATCTTTCAAAGTACCCAAAAGTGTTTCGTCGCCGAGTAATAAAACCATTTGAGAGTTGTTTATTTTACTTCGGCAAATTCTTTTCATGTTGATGCGTCGCAAAAGGATATGTACGCCATTTGGTTGATTTTGCTATGTCAAGTGTTTGTTTATTTTTAAGTTATGCGATCAATTTTAATAGATAATTTTGGTACTCTCGTTGGAGCCGCGTTCAAGAGCGGTTCAGCGTTATGTCCAAATTCACGTCGAATTTGTAAAGTGTTCTGTTTTCGTCTTTTATTATGAAGAATATGTAGCAGTTTGTTATTGGTTTTGTGGCAGTAAATGCTTCAATTATTAATGTTTTGAGTAAGGATTGAAGGACATCCTCATTTTGTTTTTTTTTGTTCCTGCTTTTATCCAAGGCTTTTGGCAGTTTGGAGATGGAGGTTTTCGTGATGCAAAGAGAAAGGAGCCCTTATTTCCAGTTATGGTTTTAGAAAGTTAAGTGTGATCATGTGAATTAAGGTAACATTTTGTTCAAATTTTAAACTAAAGACAGACATTTTTTTATAAAATAATAATTTCTTTCGTTGACATTTAAAATTGTAAATTTTAGGTTTTGAGTAAAGCTGTCAATTTGTGTATAGTTTTTTTTTGAAATTTAATGTTAATTTATGAAAGCTCGTTTTAGTATTTTTGATGTTGATTTGTTTTGTTTTTTTTTTTAAAGGTTTAACTAATTGCTACATGCAATTTTGTAAGTTTTGTAGCAATGAAGTTTGTTAATGGATGACATATGTAAGTTTTTGAATTTTGTATTTCTCCATGTAACTGTTTGTGGTGACATATAAATAAAAGTTTAATTTTATTTTCTTAACTTTTTATTTATTTTTTTTTTGAGCTAACCCTTTTTGAGTTTATTTGAAAAAGATATGTTTTTTATGTTTTTATTTTGTTTTCTAATTATTTCCCTAGTTCCAACTAGTGGTTGTAATAGGCATAATTAGGCACCTCAAGTGGCGCCCTATATTAAATTCCTTGAGGTGTTTCTTGTTTATTTTTATTTTGTTTATCCCAAGAGCCCTTTATTTCATTTTTTTGTAGTTCCCCCATTCCAATGCCCTTATCTTTTACTTATCCACGACCCCAGCTCTCCTACGAAACCCTGAGTGCCGTTTGCATTAGTAGCGATTATTTTGCTTGCTCTATCTCCACCCCCAATAGTTTTTTTCCCCAATTTTCTATCTCCCGTATTAATGCCCCTGTGGAAGGCAAAATATCTTCGTTACAAGATCCACAAGGAATCTACGTTCCTGTAGTTGGCTGTATACCATATAATAAAAAATTTATTAAAAATTCTTTGTAAAAGGTATATATTTAGAACCCAAACGGGCTAATTAAAAAGACAAAACGTTTTCGGAATCCATATTCCATCATCAGTGTCTAAGAGTACATGAATGTAGCCACTAAATATATGGGTAAAAACCCGTTAACAAACAATTAATTACATTTAGTTAACAAATTTTCTTATAATGGTTTAAGATGTTAAAGTTACCGTTGGATTAGGTAACATGGTGACATATGACTCCACTCAGGCTAGCAACTTCAATGTAGAGTCATATGTCGCTATGTTACCTAATCCAAGTGTAACTTTAACATCTTAAACCATTATATGAAAATTTGTAAACTAAATGTAATTAATTATTTGTTAACGGGTTTTTACCCATATATTTAGTGGTATTATATACTCTTAGACACTGATGATGGAATATGGATTCCGAAAACGTTTTGTCTTTTTAACTTAGCTCGTTTGGGTTCTAAATATATACCTTTTACAAAGGATTTTTAATATTTTTTTAAAAATAAAAGAACTCAACGAGAAACAAAAAACAGAACAATGTCAAGAAATAAAGAAGTATCAGAGTCAATATGATAACTTCAATATTCATCGAAAGGTGAAGGAAATAGCTGGAAAGTCCCGAAAAGGAAAAATAACAGATGATAAAGGCAATCCTGCCATAACCAGGAAAGATACAGAATTTACTGGATTTGCGAGGAACAAATTGCGCTCAATCAGTTTGGATTTGTGAACGCCATTTTTTCCTAGGGAATTTTTTATTTAGCGTGCAGATATTGTTTCAGAAATCTAAAGATATCAGTTGTAATGTTTTTGCATGCCTGATTGACAAGAAGGCTTTCAATAGAGTCAGACATGAACAAATGATGGAAGTGCTAAAGAGGACAGGGATTAACGGAAAAGACTTAAAAATAATACCTAACCTGTATTGGAATCAATCAGCATTACACCGAATAGATGAAGAATATACAGATCAGGTTAAAATCTTAAGGGAGTGAGACAGGGATGCATAATTTTACCACTGATGTTTAATCTGTACTCGGAGCACATTTTTGAAGAGGCTCTAAAAGATATTGATGAAGATATCTCAATAAATGGAGTCAAGCTCAATAACCTGCGGTATGCAGATGGTACAATAGTGTTTTCCAATACCATCGAGGGGGCTGCAAAACTTAATGAACAAAATAACGGAAACAAGTAGAAAATATTGACTGGATATAAACACCAGCAAAACCAAGCTGATGATTATTAGCAAGGAAAACATAACGGAAGCAAATCTATATGTGAACCAAATGAGAATTGAGCGAGTCTCACAATACAACTACTAGGGATAGTAATCAATGAATCGTGGGACAATACCCAAGATATTAAATGTCGCGTCGGAAAGGCCAAAGTGCATTCTTGACTATGAGTTCTGTGTTCAAGAGCCATAACCTCATCCTAGGAACAAAAATAATGCTCCTTAAATGTTATGTGTACTCAGTGCTTCTGTACGGAGTAGAAACGTGGACATTGAAGGCGGAAACTCTATCAAAACTTCGGGCTTTTGAACTATGGTCACACAGAAGGATCTTGAAGGTACCATGGACAGGCAAAGTCACCAATGAAGAAGTACTGTAGAGGATGAACAAAACTGTGGATTTGGTCAACATCGTGAAGTACCGTAAGCTGCAGTGCTTGGGACATATGAGAAATCAAGGCAGATACGAGCTACTTCAATGCATGTTACAAGATAAAATTAGAGGAAAAAGGGCCCCAGGACGAAGAAGAATATCCTGACTTGCTAACCTGAGAGCATGGTGTAGAAAGACCTCAACACATCTATTTCGTATAGCAACCAACAAAGTCATCATAGCCAAAATGATTGCCAACGTTCGGAACGGACAGGCACCCTAAGAAGAAGTAACAACGGTTTATAAAAACAAGGGAAATGAGTAACTGGTATTTTAAAATAAAACAGCATGCGCTAAAAATGTCACATGAGATTAAAAGTCAAGCAATAAAATGAGTATATTAAAATTCAGTAATATCGTAATTATTATATATTATATAAAAAACATTGCTGAGGCCGGTCCTCACATATGGAGCAGAAACATGGACTCTAACGCAGAAAGATAAAAGACTTTTGGGAATATTTGAGCGTAAAATACTCCGCAAAATATTTGGAGCTGTAAACGACCAAGGGCAGTGGCGCAGAAGATATAATTTTGAATTGTATCAGCTCTTTGATGAGCCAGACATCATAACGTTTATTAAAACACAGCGACTTAGATGGGCTGGACACATAATACGAATGCCAGAAAATACGATTGCTAAAAAGCTAACCACAGGAACACCTGTAGGAAAAAGAAGCAAAGGCCGACCGCAAATTAGGTGGTTAGTTGGGGTGGAAACCGACTTACGAATAATAAAAATCAGAAGATGGCAACATGTTGCCAAAAACCGAACAGAATGGCGACGAATCTTAGAACAGGCCAAGATCCACAGAGGATTGTCGAGCCAAACATGATGATGATAATATCGTCAATATTTTCCTGGAATTTTTACAAAAATATTTTTCAGTACTAATTTTAGAAAATATTTTAGGACGCAATAAATATAAATGTTTTCCTTTGCATAGAGTTCCAATGGAAATACTGTATAGTTGCATATTGTCCTCTTGTAGAGCTCTTACCGTCAGGCTGACAAATATTTAAATGGAGACAAAAATAAAATACTCCATTTCCAGTTACCGAAACCTAATTAAAAGTTTATTTTGCCTAAAGTGGAGAAAGAGAGCTTGTTTAACTCTGGGATTTTGAGAATTTCTGGTTTCAAATTACACATATTTGCATTTAAATGCGAAAACATATTCGTAGTTAGTTTCAAAATAAAACTGAATGAACAATATAAAATATATTATAATCATATCGAAACTTTTTCTTTTTGTGAATTTTGTTTGGTTACCTACCTATGTTATTATAAATAAAAAATAGTATTCAAAACTATTCACTATTCAAAAAGCTATTAATGTTTAACCTGCGATCAAGAAAGAAGTATTTTATTATACACTTATTTATCGTGCTAGTTAAATACTAATTATTGAAGGAAATTTAAAAGTAATTAAGAATAAAAATAAGTGAAAAGTGATTTGTATACTAAATATTGGCATCGTGAGCAGAAAAAATATAGTGTTTTTATCTATTTGGATTAAGATATTTAAGTATATCACTGCAATTAGTTAAAAGTATTATCCAAATTCCATGAACTGGTATCACAGCGAAAGCTGTAAAATAGCACCGACTTTAGTCGGATTTTAAATCCATTTAAAAGATGTCATCTTCCAGTCAGCTACCACCAAATGCATCATACTCAAAAGCAGTTAGTCAAATATGTAGTATATTAATCCCAAACAGACATCAAGCTATTCTATTAACACTCTAGAGAATTGTACAATTAGTGACTATATTGAAGGATTGAGTCAGCATATAGAATTTAACATATAATTTTCGCATCTCATATATCCAACGGTAGAATATGCATAATATTTATTATCTAAACACCTAGTAGATAAATTCATAGCAGAAACAAATAAGATATTAGTAGATAGAAATATACTAGAGGCGATAAGATTAGTAACTTCATCAGTCCGCTTAATTCTGTTTCATGCATGTCCAAGCATATCTTATAACTCAGTAATGGACGAATTAATAAAACTAGGTTTAAATCCTCTCTCAGACATAACAAACCTACGGATAGAAGCAACCAATCCTACCTTCAGTCATAGTCTAAACTTCCAAAGACAAATTTTTATTTCACGTTTTCCAGACAAATAATTGATGGATTCGACCGTTACTTGATGGAAATTCATTTTATGTAACAATAAAACACTGAAAACTTTGTTTTCAAACTTCCACAAAATTTTTATTTAAATATTATCACTACAGCTGTTTCGGCTAAGATTTTTTACGTCAAATGAAATTAATCTGGAGTTGTTAGGTAATTGAAAATGTTGTATTTTATTAACTAGTTCTATTGTATTGTATTTCACCTAAATTTACCATAAAAAATACAATAGAACTAGTTAATAAAATACAACATTTTCAATTACCTAGCAACTCCAGATTAATTTCATTTGACGTAAAAAATCTTTTTCCTAGTATCCCTCCTACAGAAACTTTTATTCTAGTAAAAAACCTTTTAGACCAGAATAGTACAAATCTAATAATTACATCTGAAATTTTACACCTTTTTGAAGTTTGCATAAACCAGGACTACTTTGAATTTAATAATAAAATTTATACAAATAACAGTGCAGGACTTATAATGGATAATCCTCTAAGCCCATTGCTATCAGATATTTTTATGGATCATCTAGAGACAAAGATTTCAAAACATCCCTTATTCAAACAGTTTTTATATTGGTGGAGATACGTAGACGACGTACTGGTATGTTTCACAAAAACTAACAGGCAACTCGACCAATTTTTATCATATATTAATTCACTTCATAGTCATATTGAATTAACAATAGAAACAGAACAAAATCAATCCATAAATTTTTTAGATTTAAAAATTAGCAGACTTCAAAATAAACATGATTTCTCCATATTTCATAAACCTACCCATACTGACACGACTATACACAATTCGTCATCCCATCCAACACAACATAAACTGGCAGCTTATCATAGTATGTTACATAGATTAACAGAAATTGCGATGTCAAAATACAACTTTGAGACAGAATTAAATATAATTAAGCAGATAGCAGTAAACAACGAATACAACGAACAAACAAATAATAAAATAATAAATCAAAAACTATACAAGAAAGCCCTGAAATTAGTATTTCCATCACCAGAGAAAAAACCCAGTACCTTCTGCTCGATTACATATACAGGCAAAATAACAACAAAAATTGCCAAACACATAAAAAAGAAAGGAATAACACCAGCTTTCCGAACAAATAACAACCTAGGCAAATATATTAAAAATAACAAGAGCCAAAATAAAAAACACCTAAATAGTGGTGTGTACAAACTTCAATGTGGCGACTGCCCAAAAACTTACATCGGGCAAACTGGTAGAAACTTTGATAAACGAATAGCAGAACATAAAAGGGCTTTCAAGAATAGAAAAACAGATTCGACATACGCACTTCACCTTCTAGATCATAATCATTCTTTTAATGACAAATTTAAAATTCTTCACATTCAAAATAAAGGCCTTAAGCTATCTTTGTTAGAATCTATGGAAATCAACAAATTAAAAAACACAGATATAATTCTGAATGACCAACTTGAGACAAACAGTTCTCCCCTCCTCAACCTATTTCATTAGAGACTATAAATTTGTAAACCCAAGCCAAAATAGATCACTTGAGAAAGGCAATCAGCCGAAACAGCTGTAGTGATAATATTTATTTAAATAAAAATTTTGTGGAAGTTTGAAAACAAAGTTTTCAGTGTTTTATTGTTACATTTTCCAGACAACTTTATACTACTGAACTCTCTTTATCATAGAGTTAAAACAAACATCATACCACATTTTTATCCCCCAAAACGAAACATGTTTCAAATGCAAATTAAGTAAACACCAGGAAGCCAATTGCCTAAATATTTCACCTTCTAAGCATCCTCACAATGATAGTGCAATGCAAACAGAAATGAGACAAAATTTATCAATTAATCATACTCAACAAGATAATCTACAAAATACTCCCACAATATCTAATACCACTCCCTCCACACTTACTACGTCTTCTAAAACCACATTACCAAAAGTAGCAATCCCAAATTCATCAATAAACCAAACCCAGCAATGCTCACTACAAAATACATCTATACATTAGAACACTTCTTCAGTTAACACTGCAATTTCAATATCTACAACGTCTGAGTCATCGTCTAATATCCAAAAACATAAATCAGCCTGACCCGAAACAAATCAACACTTATCTTCAAATAAAAATACACATATAAACTCTCACGAACAAAAAATAACTTCGAACAAAGCAACTGGAAAAAGAACCTAGAAGATACAATCACGCCACCCGCCGAAGAAAACTTTGAAAAACCTAAGCTTTAATTAAAGAAAACAACCAAAACTGATGACAAAATCTTAAGAGATGAGATACCAAATTTCCAAGCATCACTAAAACCAGTTAGAGAATATATGTAGAAAGGGAAAAGCAATTGTTAAGCTTCGATCAAGTAGTGGATCTATTCGAAAATGTACAAGGATCAAAAGACATAATCAGCGTAATCAAATTGTACTCAGAAGACTCTTATGTACATAAAGTTTCTAACGGAATTACATCCATACTACACCGACAAAAGAATAAAAGCCAAAAGCACCAAATTAATACGAAAACTTAGCAAATACATAGGTTTACTCCCTGCACTGAAAACTGCATTGTCGGAAGAAGATTCCGACTCATCGGTAAATAATTCCTCTAAAGAATAATTACATTCACTTCTCTGCTTTCATCTTCTTCTTCTTTTTCTTCGTACGACTAGGATTACTCCCGTTTGTCCGCCTCTTATTCTGTGTCAGTCGTTGTTGACTGTACATTATCTTTCCACCTTTTTGGCGGCCTTCCAATGGGTTTTCTGCTATACGGTTTGTTATTTTTACAGATGTTCGCTAATTTATCTGGTCCCATTTAGTTTACATGTTCGTTTCAGTTTTTTTTTCTTGTTTTTATCCATCTGTTATTATTTTGAATTTTGCATTGTTTGCATATACTTCTGTTGGTTTGTATGTCTTTTAATGATATGTCCACTATTGATCTTAATACTTTCATTTCGATATTGTTGATTTGTTGTTTCTTCTTTCTTGTATCGGTCCTTGTCTCCGCTGCATATTTTAGGATTGGTCTTACTTTTGCCTTGTATACTTTCATTTTGCTTTTCATGGTAATATATTTGTTTCTGCATATGGTTTCTCGGAGGCAACCTCTTACTCTTGCCGCTTTTGATGCTTGCCTTGTGGTCTCTGTTCTTATATTCTTGTTACTAGTGATCTCTACTCCTAGGTAATTAAATTTCATTACTTGTTCTACAATTTTGCCGTCTATTTCTAGTTTTCATTTCTCTGCCTTTATGGAACTTAAATAGGTTGTATACCCATTTTGAAAAATTAAAATATATTATCTCTGAAACACATCCATTTACTTTCTGTTTACAGAAAACGAATTTCAAAAATTAAAACCATGTATATAACTTTCGTAATTATTCACGTTTCTATAATAACAGAATAAATCAAAACACTGCCAGTGGAGGATTGGCAATTTACGTGGATGAAAAATTCATGAGCACACGGGTACCAGTGACTTCAAATAATCAATTTAAGGTTGAATGTTCGAATAATTGAACTTTGATGGTATACAAGGCAAATATCGAACACAGTAATTAATTAAATCTTGCCCAAGTACTTTCGATCAATAGATCATCCTCAGGGGCATTTCGTCAGTTGTGGCCTATCCGACATGAGCAGAATGTCATACATGTAAATTTGGACATAACAATACAATACACAAAGACAAACACTAAAATTTTTAAAAATGGAGAAGCTACATGTTATATAGAAGCCGGAGACAGAATGGTTTTTGTCATTCTGTCTCCGATGATTTATTCATGTTCATTAATGTATTGAATGAAATATGAGTTCATGAAATTCGTAGACATTTTTAAATTGTAAGTAGACATCATCTGATTAAAAAAGATCTGTTTAGTACCTTTTTAATTTAATATTTCTCATGGATACAAATAAATTAGTAAAATGAATAAAACTCATTTATTTTTCTATGTAGGTTTCCAAATAATATTGACGATCGAAACTATTTGGGTAGCAAATTTAGGAGAAAATATAAAGATTTTTTATTGTAGCATTATTTTGATACCTATTAAAAAATTAACTTGAATTCAACTGTATTTAATTGTATTAACTTTAAAGCAAATAAAATTGTATTTTAATTTTTCTATAAAAACGTGATTTGTTATTAGTTAAACTCACGTTTTTTAAAATTCGTTGATCATCTTTTTATACATTATTACTACTTCCAATTTTTAAAATCTGAATAATTACCCGCGAGTAAAAATTCAAGCACGCTTACGCTTATTGTGGAAGCATCACATTCTATCGAAGCTTTAAAACATTGTGTGCTAAAGGTATCTTATTGCTGTGTCCATCTATGTTTATACATCCATGGTACATATATTAACAAAAGTATATCAAGCAAAAAATTAAACACATAAAACTTACCTTTATTGTACGTAAAAAATTACAACGAAAATATAATTACCAATTCAAATATCAGTCTTTTGATTGATTAATTACCAATTATTAAAACTTGTCTGTACTAACACACTGCCAAGGTCGGACGAGGTTTCTTCTAGCAGCTTGGGTTGACTTCTTCTTCTTCTTCTTCTTCTTCTTCTTCAGGCTTTATTTATCCAATGTTGGACATAGGCCTTCTCCAATTGCTTCCACGCTTCCCTATCTTTTGCAATTTTCATCCACTGCTTTCCAGCTACAGCAGTTATATCGTCTATCCATCTCTTTTTAGGTCTTCCCACGCTTCTTTTTGTTTCTTGAGGTCTCCAGAATGTCACTTTATGAGACTATCTGTTGGTGTCTTGTCTTGCTACATGTGCTACCCATTGCCATCTCAATGTCGCTATTTTTCCCATGATGTCGGTTACTTTATTTCTTCGACGTATTTCGGTGTTAGGAATTTTGTCTCTGAGGCTTATATTTAACATGGCCCTCTCCATTGCCCGTTGACTTACTCTTAATTGTTCTGCCATTTTTCTTGTTATTGCCATAGTTTCCAATCCATAAGTTGCAACTGGTAGTATACAAGTGTCATAGGTTTTTCGTTATAAGTGAATTGGGATTTTTCTGTCTTTTAAAATGAAGCTCAACTTACCAAAAGCAGCCCATGATAATTGTGTCCTTCTTTTAATTTCTAGGGTTTGATTTTCCTTTTCGTTTTTAATTGCATGTCCTAGATATATATATTGTTCTACCTTTTCTATATTGATGTTATCTATCGTGATGTTTTCTAGGCTGTTGCTTAATATCTTTGTTTTGTCGAGATTCATTTTTAATCCTAATTGATTCGATTTGTGATTTAAATCTTGTGGCATTGATTTTAGTTCATGGATATCTGTGCTTATTAGTACTATGTCGTCTGCAAAACGCAAATGGTTAAGATATTCTTTATCTATTTATAATCCATTTTAGGCCCAATTTAGTTGTTTGAAAACATTTTCTAATGCCAAAGTAAATAGCTTGGGTGAGATGGTGTCGCCCTGTCTCACACCTTTAGTTTGGGTTGACATTGGCGCCTAATTCAAACGTAAATCGGATATATTGGGAGTAGTCGAATGTTCCCTATGGCCGAATATAGACCACTTTCCCCTACTAACTCAGTGCAAAACATATAAGTCAGCAAGAGAGAAGCACACTATCCCAAGTAATATTAAGGAAGCCTTATGAAAAAACATGAACATTAAAAACACAATAAGTTATTTAAAGACTCAGGACTGTATCAGTTATTATAATTTTTTCTAACTTTACCTGTATTATATTTTTTAGGTCGCTAATAACCCTTGTGGTTACAGCGTAAATAAATATAACAAAAAGCTTTATTCTTAATAAGTTAAACTACCCAAATTAAGTAAGTGTAAATTCTATGCAATTAAGGGTCTTCATTTTACAATCAATTTAATAGTTTAGTTTCTTGCAGTCTGTTTGAGTGCACTTCATTGTCGTATCCTTTCCTAAGTAGAACAGTGCTCTCAGGCAGAACTACAATCTGTAACCGACTATAATGTAGTTAAGAATAGAATGAATGGTCACAACAGGTCAGCGAGCATTCAGAAACTTTAACACAAAACATTAGTTGGAAACGGCCCCATTTGTAAAGACTTCCAAGAGAGAAGATTTGTACTTATATGAGAGTTCTCATAGTCAAACGTTGAATACAAATTTTGAGAAGTAAATTCTTGAGATGTGTAACATGTGCTCCTAGATGTAGGAGTTAATGAGATTTTCAACAGAGAGCGCGTTTGTTTTGTAAATAGAGCGTTGAAAGTTTTATGAAGAGGAAACGGACTTCCGTATGGTTTTAAGTGGATTAGATAGTTCTATTATTTAGATCCAATGGGTGAATTTAATTGTATCTTATATGTATAAAGGTACATGAAGTGATGGAATCTTTTTTGATGAATGCGAACGGTATTTTTAATAGAACAATCAGTTTAGTAAAAAAAATTATTTTTCGCTATAACAGTATAAACGGGTTTGACAGTTGAAATGTGTAGTATGAGATAATACAAACAGACTATTATCTGGGGATTTACCAATTTTTTAGTGGAAATATGTTTAAATAAACAATCAACACGCAAAACTCATTATTTTGCTCATAACTTAAAAACCTGTTTATTTAGAAATTTGACAATAACCCTAGATTACCGGACATTCGTAAATGTTACCATCCGCATACTTCTTTAACCCCTAACTTGGCAAAACATTATTTGTTGAAGTGGGTCATCAATTAATACATTTTCAGCAATAAACTTTTTTAAACAAATTTTGACTTTAATTTGTACGTGTGTATCTGAATGCACATTACCAAGAATCCATAAAACAATATGTGTGTATTACAATACACATTACCAATTTGAGTACTTGCGTTTTAAATCAATATTAGGTGTAAAAATGAGAAAACACCCAGGGCTGTACTGATTTATTTTGCTAACAAAAGTATTACAATGATTACTTGCTCTTATGAAAATCGTAAAAACAATTTAGTTTTGACACAAAACAAAGACGTGCGTCACATTTGGTACATTTTATATGTGTTTGGGTATTTACACAATTGCGGCATCGGCCCTTTGTGGAAAATTGTGGAAGGTGTCCGAAATTATCAAATCTTATATCATCTTCTGGCCGGGGTTTAAACATGGTTTTTTTTTTCTTTTTTTTTTGGAACAGCGATGTCCTCATTCGAAGGTCTTCCACGTTTTTTATTTTTACGGAGCAAGCTGTCGATTATGGAATAACGAAATTGTTTTAAAGTTTTTGTTCTTTTCTCCCGGTTTAACAGTAGCATTTGTCTTTTATATAGAATCCAAGCGTTATTTACACAAATATCCAAGATTTGTGAAAATATTGATATATACCATCTGTGGGTTTTCAGTGACGTTCTATATAGGGATACAAATATACCAACGAGGTCCACTCCACCCATATGCCGATTATACTCTTTAACTATTTTTGGGCACATTATGTCTGTTTTTGTGTTTGATTTTGTTGTAACACACCTTTTAATGGAAGATAACGGATATGCATCCACGTATGAACTGCAGAGTCGTACTACTCTATTGTCGAACCACTGAACAATTGCTACCCTCTGATCATTATCTACCATTTGAAAATAAAACCTCTACCTTCAGTTCGAAGTTCCTTTTCATCCTTAATGGGACAATACCTCACTCTATTTATGCGTAAAGTGCCAAGTGAAAGTATTCCTTTAACATCGCGTAAATAGGATACAAGATCAGGAGAACAAAAAAAAGTTATCAAAATACAAAATACTACATATCGGATTTGAAATAGTTTTACTAAGAGCTATAACTACTTGCTCACTCATTCCAAAAGTTTCTTCTTGTTCATCAAATGCAATATCTCGAAATGTATCATCGCCGCCATAAGGTATGAAATCGTAGACCATTCCTGAGATTCGGCAACGCAGAAAACAATTTGAAGCCCCATTTCTTAGCCTTATTTTTGATATATTGGCGCCTAGAACCAGCTTTTTTTCCTTTGTAGGGAACCATCATTTCGTCGATGGACATTCGTCTTTCTTCTTGAATTTTCAGAAAATTGCGTTGTACATGATCCATCACAGATCTAATTTTATAATAGCGGTCGTCACTAATAGAATTATTATCGACGAAATGTAGATAACGACGTATTTCTTGATATTTTTTCAGTGGCATTATGTCAGCTATTTTGTCATATCTAATTTGAACACTCCAATAATCTGTGTAGGCTGGCATCTTTACAATTCCCATTGACATCTCTATTGCCAAAAAATCCGTCAATTCGTTTTTGTTCATATTGATTGAGATACCAGAACGTTGTTTAGAATAAAGATTACTTTGATATGTTATCATTTCCAATAACGCATCATCAAAGAACATTTTAAAGTAATCAATTGGAGATAAAATCTCGTCTGGAACTTGAAAATTATCCTCATCAATATCTACCGGGTAACCAAAAGGTTGTCCAGTTGCATATTTTTTCTTTCTTGGATTTGTTTTTCTTTTGAACTTTTTATTGTTGTTTGTTCTTTTATCATCAAGCTCATCTGCTAAGGTTTCATCTACAACATACCCAATATGCTCATCTAGCTCGTTGTTTTTAGCACGTTCTGAATTTTCTACTTCTTCATTGTTTGCTTCTTTTTCCAAGATATCCTCGTTTTCGAGCAATACATTCGATAAAATAGTAAACTTAAATGAATTTTCTAATTCATCTTCATCAACACCCTCTATTACAGGATATGCTAAAGGGGCGGGCGGTAACATAATATATTCTTCATTATCACTTTCAATATCGGAGTCAATATTTCTATTGGGAACTAACATATTATACTCACAATCCTCCTCATCATTTATTTGTTGAGTTGCTAATTGTAATATTCTCTTTGTTCTGTTGGACGTCATAATCTGAAACAAAGACGAACTTGAAACTAATACCCAGCGCCCATTATTAAAACTTATTGGAATACATTTGAAAAAAATCACAAAATAAATTAATTTTATACAGTTAACAATTCAGCGAGTACTACCCTGGATACCTGCTACTCATCGTTCTTATTTAAATGGTCTAAAACGGGCAGTGTGTGCTCAAATTCACATTTATTATTGTTCGTGTTATTGGCGATGTGAATTTAGATACACATGGTTTTTAGGCGAAGCTCACATTTTATCAAACATTTAAATTACGAAACTTTTGACATATTACTAAAGGACAATGCTTACCTTATTCGATTTTATTCACAGAATTAAAATAACTTTACAAGTCACCACAAAAACTACCTTTATCTTGAGAAAAGTTGGTAAATTGAACCCGGCAAACGGTCGTTACAGAACTAACCTATAATAGTTGACAAATTTATTCCCGCCAAATATAAATATTGCAACAGTGTAGTTATCTGTATAAAGAACAGGGGGTATCGAAATACACATTGCAATATCTACGCAGATTTGGAGGTTTAAACTTTGTAAAAAAAATCTAAAATAGGTGTGTATTAAGATACACATTGTCCAGTTAAGGGTTAAGTATTTTCGGCTACTTTGGGCCTCGTTACCTTCTAATTTAGTCGTTAGCAAGATAGTGTCGTATGCAGTTATACCATTTAAAATTTCTACAATATAGTTTTCACACCTTCGTCGTCGATTTTGCAAACCTCCGCTATCTACGACAGTTTTATTAGTAGGTGTACATTTTTTTTGGCTATTTCCATCGTCTTCGAATAAATTTTACAGAGGTAAGTTGTTAGAATATTATTTTACTTTGTATTCTTGTATTAAATATAAATTTTGGAGTGAAAAGACAGCAAATATTTGATTTAACACCTTTATCAACGTCTGTTTTGCTTTGCAATTTTTAAAAAGCACAGATTAAAGCGGAAATCTGAATTGTGTTTCGAAACTATTTTACGGTTTTATAAATTTTGGAATTTACTTTTTTTGTTATAATTTAAGTTAGGTGAAGTCTTCCTTCTAGTTTGAAGACATCAAGAGACAAGGAAATATGTACTTTAAGAAATATGTACCAATAAACGTCTGGCCATCAACAATTATACTTTATTTCTTCTTATATACAGAACAATACAAAACTTGACTGACAGTACGTAGTTTATGACCTATTTTTGACAGTCAACAATGTCACTTCAGATAGAACAACTAGAGGACAACATCCACTTTTTATGTTGGATATTCTAACAATTTTATTTGGGAATGCAGCCAAAACTTTAGTTTGAAATTAATTTATTTGACGTTTCGACTTTTACTTTGGACATCGTTTTTTTTTAATCGGTATTTTGACAACGATTTCCGAAGTGGACGTCGAAACGTCAAATCAATTAATTTCAAACTAATATTGTGGCTTTATTCACAAATAAAATAGTAAATTTTATAAGATGCCCAAGGAAATAGCTTCAGAACAAGATATTTTGGATTTCAGTAAAATGGAATCCAAAAGGCCACTGACAGAAAAAGAACTGGAAGAAGAGGCTGCGCGTATGAATGGTGAAGATTTTGACTCAGATTCCTTCGAAGACAGTGGCAGTGACTGAGAAGAAGATAATCTGAAGATAGAATCGTCACACTCGGAAAATGAAGCTGTCGAAGATTTGATAATATTTCCTTGTTCTAATGAACTGACAGAACAAGATGCCATTTCGGATATTGAAAAAGTTGATATCTAGAGAATCAAAGTATATCGTGGTCCCAACAAAAAAAAAAAGGTTTAAGAGTAAGAATGGTCATTAGTGGTCGACCGAAATTCCCCATAAATCAAGAAGGACAGCTATTCAAGAAGGAATCTTATTCACTTCGTATCAGGTCCCACAGGTACCGCTAAAAACTGCAATACTTTTAATGAACACTTTCAATACATTTCTTTCCAAACACGATACTTGAAATTGAAATTATTTTTCAACATACAAATGCAGACATTGTAGAATAAGCTGAAAAACATAATAATCATGAAAATGCGTCTCAAATATCAATTGAAGAATTAAGAGCCTTTTAAGACTTAATTGAACAAACTTGAACCAACATGATTATTATTAAAATTTACACTTTAAAGTGAACTTTACATTATTGAAATTTACATTTAAAGTGAACTTTAATTTAATGTTCACGTCAAACTTATTACAAAATCGGGCATAAGAATGCAAAATTTGATTTGTGTTACTTACTTCTGCTTTATTATTATATAAATCAACTTTTCTCGTTGCATTATATTGTGGTTAGAAGTTGAAAATAGATAGAACTTTAATTTGCTATTTTTTGTTGAATTTTTATAACTAATAACAGAGCATTTCCGGAATCTCAGTTTCTTCAATAACTACTTATGAAATACGCCGACAAAGTTGCAAAATTTCACCGGTGCACGCGCACGATCGTGTCTTATATCCTCTCCAAGTACTGCACACAACGAATATAAAAAATAATAAAATTATGTGCAGGAGACACCAACGAAAAAACGTCAATAATCCATATAATTTGATGCCGTACATCAAAGTACTAAAATCGATTAAACTACAAGTTTTACAAAAAAACTACTGTACACTATAATAATAAACTTAACAGCAGCTAAGCACCACACACTTTTTAAGACACTATAATGCTATAGCTGAATAAAAACGCGGTAAATTGCTACAGTCTCAATAAAAAACGTTAACTAGTAGTTAACTTCGTAGTTATTTTTAATATGGCCTCATGAATCTGAGTTGTTAGACACATTCCAGAATAATATAAACCATAAAGAAGAGACAGTAACATTTACCATGGAAAGGAATATAATAACACACTACCTTTCCTGGATGTTTTAAACTCTAAGAACGATACTGGATATGAGACTCAGGTGTATAGAAATCTAACACACACCAACAGATATTTTCTCCTTTTGGTCCTCCAAGAACAAACAAATTGGTTCTTGGAGGAAAAACATTTTTGTTAACATGTGTTTTATTAAAAAATAATTATTGTTTATCGTTTATAAACAAGGAATTTTCAATAATCGACCGAATACAGCAGAACAACTTAAGAACGAGACCCTACAGCATACACGAGCGAAATAACAATACCATACATAAAAGGATTATATAAAAAAAGGAATTTTAAAGTCGTCTACTTTAAAGTGAATATTGTATGTCTGAATTATTAATATACATAAGTCAGATAAAATTAAATTAGAAGAATTTTTTACCAAGTAACAAAAAAAAACAAAATTTGCTTAATTTACTAATGTTTGTATTTTGAGAACGATTTCCGAAGTGTAAATTGAAACGTCAATAAACTTACTTTAACCTTTAATTGTGGCTTATTCCCATTTAAATAGTAATTATTTCACTTGAGAAGGCACACCATGAGATATTAGTTAATATCTCTTTAAATTTTTTATTCACTTACTATGGTATACTAAATATTATTTATACAGTGCTAGTCAAAAGTCCGTTCCCCCCTTCGTATCTTTTGAACGGTTATTGTTATAATAGTGACATTTGGAGGGAAGTAATAAACAAACGTAGGCTTCTCATCTAGTCGTAACAGGTGACGTAATAGTGACAGATGACGTTACAGCACCACTGTGACAGATAATTTTAAATGGAACCTTATGGCAAGTGATACCTCGTTTGAAAGGTATTGAAAATACCTATTCAGTCATAGTAATTTTATTTGAGTTTAAGCTCATTTTAAGAAATAAATTAAATAAATACTAAAATTGTAGTTTCGCATTTAACTAATAAATATTAAAACCTCAGCCTCTGGTTACTTTTCAAAAAGTTGACGTTTTTCAATTCTCTAATTGTTTTTACGTCAACGTCAACTTTTTTGACAATTAACCAGAGGCGAACGTAGGAATATTTATTGATTAAATGCGAAACTACAATTATTTTAATATACCTATTTAATCATACTAATTTTGTTTGGATTTAAGATGCTTTTGACGAATAAATGAAATAAATACTAAAATTCTAATTCGGCATTTAATTAATAAAAATTCAAACGCCAGCCTTTGGTCATTTGTCAAAAAAAGTTGACGTTTGTTAATTCTCTAGTTGTTTTTAGTTTGCAAAAGCGTTTATAGCCCAATATTTAGTTTCTGTTTCTGCTTAGTTTAGTCAATTCAAGTTTAGTCAAGTTTTGTTTAGTTAGTTGTTATTAGTTAATATTTAGTTTAGTTAGTTAGTTAGTTTAGTTTATTATTCTTTACAAAGGCAAAATGGTACGTACTGTATCCTATAAAGTATCAGCTGTATTACTAATTGGTGAATGTGGAAATAATTTCCATGCAGCAGATGACAAAAAAATTGACAATATCAGAAATTATAGTAAACCCTACTTCTTTCACAGCCCAAGTTGCATCTATCTATGGAATTAGTCAAAAGGCAGTACACCGAGTGTTGGCTGAAAACAAATTTCATCCATACAAATTAAAAATTGTGCACCAACTTTGAGATGATGACCCCGACTGAAGACTAGAATTCTGTGAAAATATGTCCAATAAAATTAACCAACAGCTCAATTACATATAAAAAAAATGTTAACATACACAATGTGAGGTATTGGAGTGACACAAATCCTCACGTCTTTCGTGAAAAACATACTCAATTTCCAAAAAAAATAATTGTTTGGGCAGGTATTTTGGGAAACCACATAGTTGGGCCTGTTTTTCTCAATACTAACTTAACCGGTGAAGTGTATCTGGAGATGTTACAAAATGCAATTGAACCATTAATACTTGAAATTCTGGAGGATATTCCAGATGAATTCGGCACCTTGGAAATAACGTTTCAACAAGATGATGCTCCTGCACACCATTATGGTGAAGTAAGACATTACCTAGATGAGGAATATCGTAGTAGATGGATTAGACGACGTGGTACGATAGAATGGCCAGCTCAGTCACCGGACCTCACACTATTAGATTTTTTTTCTGTGGGGATACTTGAAATCTAAAGTTTACGCTACAGCAACCGATAATATTGACATTTTGAAACAACGAATTGTTGAAGAATGTAGGACAATTTCTACCGACACATTTGAACGAGTACGGCAAGAGTTTAGAAATAGGATGCATTACTGTCAGGAAGTAGATGGAGCACATTTTGAATACTTACTATAAGAACTGGTTGTTAAATATTTATCAATTAAATAAGAAGCTACAATTTTAGTATTTATTTAATTTATTCATCAAAATCAGCTTAAACTCAAACAAAATTATTATGACCATTATGACTATTACGACTGATTATATTTCAATATCTTTCAAACGAGGAATCACTTGCCATAAGGTTCCATTTAAAATTATCTGTCACAGTGGCGCTGTAACATCATCTGTCACTAGTAGGTCACCTGTTATGACTTGTTAAGAAGCCTAAGTCTGTTTATTACCTCCCTCCAAATTTCACTATTATAACAATAACCATTCAAAAGATATGAGGGGGAAACGGACTTTTGACTAGCACGATTTAAAAATATATTTAAACAGTGCGTATAGTTTTACAACGCTCACACAAAAGAAGAAAGTAAATCAACAGGCCCATGAGCTATTCTTGTCAAAAGAACCATTGTCAAAACAATCTATATAAAAACTCTATGTATGGATTTTATATGGATTGTCAAAACAATCCATATAAAAACTCAGGTTAGAAATAAAAATTGACGACAAATAATCTAAAGGAAATAAAGAACGAATATATGTACATGGAACGTACACGGAATATGTAATAACAAAAATAAATAAAAATACAAGTTAAGCAGTATTTTACTTACCTACAGACTCTCTAAAAATTAGATATTCATATTTAACTCGTATACATGTATGTAATTTCTTATGAACATGATTTGAAAATAAATCCTTTCAGAGAAGTCCTCCATATTAATTAATCTCCTTTACACCCCAATCCTCCTCGGAGCTAGACAACACCGTAAATAATAGATGAATGCTAAAGGCGCAGAAAAGCCTTACTTTCTGTCGAAACAGAATCCTAAATGCATATTTGGCATATTCGGCATATGCATAAAGCTTTGATGTTTCATATGAATTATTCACAATATGAATAAATACACACCCGTACATATTTATGATTTCTAATTTTGGTTTACAAAAGGTTTCTCGTTAACAGAATGAAGAAATTGAGCATGGAATAGCTTTTTAATAATAATATGCTGATAAAATCCAGTTTCACATCCAGATGTCAGTAAAGTGAGCCTTTGCAATTTTGCAATTCGAGGATTTCCTTGTTACATGATGTCCCTATTACATTATTGCGAGTTTCGCATTGGAATCTGTTAATGTTTGTTTGTTTGTTTGTTTGTTTATTTAACGGGATGAACCCTTTTTCCTTACAAAAATTACAATATACACATATAATTAACATATAAACTGTAGTCATATATTACAATTTTAAAAAGTATTAATAACATTAATGTCTCAATTTCTTTAAACTGTTCTTGAACGAGGACACGGATAAATTAAACAATTCAACACTATCTTGCAAATTATTGGCAGTTCTCAACATCCTTGTGATTGACTCACTTTTACCATAATTAGTGTGATGAAACTTTAGTCTAAACAGGTCAGGAGAGCGTGTTCTTCTAGAATTTACATTAAAAACAATTAATTCCAGCAGTTCCGGACAATCAACATAACCATTAAGAATTTTATGCAAAAAACTCAATTCACACTCAGATTCTCTATTTTCCAAAGTTTTCATATTAAGTTGACAAAGAATATAGTTATAATCACAGTTAGTTCTATTAAAACCCATTTTATACCTGCAAATTCTTAGGAATTTATTTTGAACTCGTTCCAACTGATCAATATACATATTATAATATGGATACCAAATAATATTACAATATTCCAAAATGGACCGAACTAGAGAACAATACAAAATTTTGAAAGTAAATATTGAAAATTCTCGGGAGTTCCTTTGAACAAAGCCGAGCATTCTATAAGCCCGCGATGTAATATTATTAATATGCCTATCAAACATTAGTCTTTGGTCAAATGTAATTCCAAGGTCTCTAATTTGATTTACTTCTGTAATCGATACTCCCTTAAGTATGTATGTTCTATATAACTGATGTTTAGTATTTCTGGAAAACGTAATTTTATAGCACTTTTTTATATTTAAATATAAGGCATTAATGTCACACCAACGAGATAAATTATTAAAGTCAGACTGAAGAGCATCCATATCAGAGGTATTTTTAATTGCTTTAAAGATCTTTATGTCATCAGCAAACAATAGAAATTCACTATTATTAATTACTGATGATATATCATTCACAAACAGATTAAATAGAAGTGGGCCTAAGTGAGAACCTTGAGGTACACCCGAAGTAACATTAATCGCTTCAGAAACAAAATTACCATATTTTACTATTTGTGAACGATCTGTTAAATAACTCGTGATCCAATCCAATAAATTATCTCCAATTCCGTATCCACGAAGTTTAGCAATTAATATTTCGTGATTTACCCTGTCAAATGCTTTGGCAAAATCAGCATATATGGAGTCAACTTGGTTTCCCGATTCCATAGAATCAACAATGAAGTTTGAATACAAAATAAGATTTGTACAAGTAGATTTCTTTTGATAGAAACCATGTTGTTGACCGAGAATTAAATTTTTACAATCGTAGGTTAACATATGGTTAACAAAAAAATCAAGCAACTTTGGTAGTTCAGACTGCAAACAAACAGCCCTGTAATTTTCAACATTATTATTTTGACCAGATTTAAAAATGGGTTTTAAAAAACTCACTTTCCAAAAATCAGGAAATGTAGAAGAAGTTAAGGACTTACTGAATAATAACTGAATAGGTTTAGCAAGAGTGAATACACATTTTTTAATAAAATACATTGGTATACCATCTGGACCAGCTGTCAGTTTCCACGGATTAGTCTGTATTTTATCAATAATATCCTTAAAAAAATTAGGAATCTGATTTATTTTTTCTTTATTATAGACAGTCGAAAAGAACCCACCAAATAAATTCACAATATCTGAACCATTTTCACTACTTTCATTACCATATCTCATACTCGATGGTAGAATATGAGATTTGCGTTTATTATTAATATATTTCCAGATAATAATGAATATATTGGTATAATCTGTTATTGTTTTAAAATAATTTGTCTATAAAATTTATAAGTTGTTTAAAATTTTGCTGATTTCAAGTTGCAGTATAATAGGCCGTACGGTTTTCGGATTGAAAGATTTTAACTAAGTGTCGTCAAGTTTTAATTTTCATTAGAACAGGTTCTTGCCATCTTAATATCGTCCACTTTTTTATTTCTTTTATTAAGATTTTGTTTGGACCAATGGAGAAAAAAAGAAAGGAGAAAGAAAAGAAAAAAAAAGAAAAAAAAAAACATCAAAAACAATCAATTTCGTTGGAAAGAAAATTGCAATTCTAGATCTCTTAGGAAAAGGAAAAGGATCTACGGCAATTAGAAAACATTTTAATTTAGGCAAATCAACGGTAAGAGCAATTAAGAAGAATAAAGTTACTATAAGAAAATCTATAATTTCTGGTACAAACTTAAGCGACAAATTTTCCTCCTACTCAAGGGATGTATTATAAGCAAGAACAGAAAGGGTCATCGCAATTTGTATTGAGGAAATAATTTAAAAAAGAATTTCTATAAGTGCTTATTGAATCCAGTAGAAAAGCTCGTCAGTTTTATGTTAATGAAACAGTATGTTAATGTTAGAGTTAATGAAACAATCACAGCCACCAACTTCCACTTCAGAAGCTGGTAAAACATTGTGAGCTAGCAAAGAACGGCTAATCGAATTTATAAAAAGAAATATAATTTATAATATCAAGATCACAGGAGAGCGTGAGGAACTGCAGATAAAGCAGCAGCAAAAATGTTTCCACTGGATCTACGGTGATAAGGGGCTATTGTGCCGATTAGATATTTAAGGCTAATAAAACGGAATTGTATTGGAAAAATGCCTAACCGTACTTACATCGCAAGTGGACATAAAGCAAGTAAAGATCCAGTAACATTATTACATACTTTGTAGCAATACATCAAGAGACAGGATGTTGAAACCGCTCTTAATAAATAAATCTCTTAGACCACGTGCTTTAAAAGGCAAAAATTAAAACAAGAAAAAGCACTACCATGAACAATCCAACGTTCAGAAAAGTTGTATTTATTATATTCTTACTGCCCTCTCTCTATAATGTGGTGGTATATTCTACCATCTTGCATAAACCATATAAATATTATTTCGCCTTAATCTTACCATTCAAATTACAAGGTAATTCGCATGTCCGTAAAAAATAATTACAAGTGGTACCAAACCATATGATAGATAGATAGATATTTTTATTTGCCCTTTGTTACATACATGTATGCATAGGGTATGTCAAAAATTACAATATAACATTAGAATAATACATAGTTACAATTAAAAGTAATATACAGTACAAAGACAATAAACAATAAGTCGCTAACAATTGCACAAAACATATTAAAAATACAAAAATAAAAATATGCAACAGACATTGGGCATCTTCTAAATAATTTTAGTTAAACATTCTGTAAATTCACGTACTGAATATAAGGCATGGCTGATTAAAAATTGTTTTAATTTTTTTTGAAAATGTCTTAGTGAATTAAAATTTTTAAAACTAGACGGTAGTTTATTAAGAAGTAGGGAGCCTGCATATTCAGGAGACTTTCTGAAATTTGTGTGATTATGATGGGGAAGATAAAGTATCCTTGCATTTCTTGTGTTATACGCGTGTAAGTCAGTTGCTGTTTTAAGAACATTTAATTTAGTGAACGTATATGATAGTAATTTATAAATATATATTGAAGCAGGCGTAAGAATGTTATTATTTTTAAAACATTGTCGACAACTGTCCTTAAAGCGTAAACCAAATATTGTTCGAATTATTCGTTTTTGTAGGATAAATACTCTCAAACTTTCCGATGGCTGTCCCCAAACAATAATGTTTTGACTGATTATGGAATACACTTGAGAATAGTATAGTGTAACCAACGCATTTATATTAACGTCGTCCTTTAACGAAATATCGCGAAATATGATTTATTTAATTTTAAACAGGTATTGTTTACGTGTTCACGAAAATTTAAAGTGTTGTCCACAATCGTGCCAAGAAACGTAGTACTGTTAACTGATTTAATAACCACGTTGTCTGCAATTTCGAATAAAGAAGTAGTTTTTTTTCTTTCGCCATAAGAAAACTGAATGCACACTGTCTTATCCAGATTTATTACCAAATTATTTCGGTAGCCCCAGTAATTAAACGACAGTATTACATTTTTGATCTGAGATTGTGCTAACTCGACGGATTCCGCTGAGACAATGGTGGTATCGTCTGCATACATGAATATAATATGTTTTTCTGAGATATATTCAGGCATATCATTTACATAAAGTAAAAATAGTAGTGGATCCAATATGCCACCCTGGGGTATTCCTAAATTACTGAGGAAATATTATTAATAGACACAAAAAGAGGTATATTTGTTGTGTACGAATAGATCCATGAGTTAACTGGTTCGCGAATTCCTATAGCTATAAGTTTTTCTTTCAAACACACTGAATCAATACATTCGAAGGCCCTCGAGAGATCAAAGAATATTCCAAAAGTGTACAAATTTTGATCGATTTTTTCATGGATAACTTGAATTAAATCTACTGTAGCTGTTTCACACGAACGTCCTTGTCGAAATCCATATTGTTTATTACTAAGGATTCTAGTTTTATCTAAAAATGACGTAATTACATTATACACTACTTTTTCATAAGTTTTTGCGATAACGCTTAAAATAGATATGCCTCTGTAATTTGACAATAAGTTTCGTGAACCTTTCTTATAAATCGGTACTACTTTTGATGTTTGTAAAATATCTGGGAATTTTCCGGTACTCACGGAATAGTTAATTAATTCAGTTATAAAAAAAAACTAATTGTAATGAACATTCCTTTAAGAGTGAAACCGGTATGTCATCAAACCCTGTGGACTTCTTGTTTTTAAAAGAACTAATTACCTCCAAAACATCGTCTTCAATGACTGGACAAAAATAAAGTGATTCATTAGGTATACGTCTTGTTAATGTATGGTTATCTTTATTCCATTGACCAGTTTTTGGAACTATGGATTCTACCGAATCAATTAGATACTCAGCAAAAACATTAGATATTTCTTTAGGACACTCTAATTGCCTATTATTGTATTCCAGTTTTTTTGGAAGGTCAAGTTTCTTGGTTCTATTTAATTTTGTGTTTACTAGTTGCCACATGGTTTTTGTTTTATTACTGGAGTTATTGATTAAATTCGAAAAGTGCTTCTGTTTTTCAAGTTTAATTTTGTGGTTAATCATTTGTTTTGTTTTTGCTTATAATTTTCGTTGCTGATAATATTAGAGTTTTTTCTAATCCAGTTGGCATGTTTAAGTTCCGATATTTCATTTTCTAACTCAACTGAAAACTTTATTTTGTTATGTTCGGAAGGTTAATATTGGTTTGGAACGATTGGTAATATTTTTTACGGACATGCGAATTACCTTGTAATTTGAATGCTGAGATTTATTTACATTTTTTATGAAATGATTTTATTAATCTATTGGAATAATTGTCATCAAACTTCAGGAGAAATATGTGGTTTATGCAAGATGGCACATTATAGACAGAGAGAGAGAGAGCAGTAAGAACAAGAACATATTTAAATACAACTTTCTTGAATGTTGGATTGTTCGTGGTAGACATATTCCTTGGTCATGTGGTGAGATATTAATATTATTACTTATTGAATAAAAAACTCAAAAGAATACTTATTATTATACTTATATTACTAATAATAAATACTGCAACATATTTAATATGAGATGTTGTTTTATGGAATGTATTGACAAATGAATTAAAGAAAATGTTGGACATATCGAAAATTTACTTTGACAAAAAGTTTAACGTTATTTAGTTTAACTATTTCTTAATTTGGTTTATAAATAAAGTATTTTGATTATGACTTTTATTTAATATAAAACTGTAATTATTCTGTTATTTGTCAAATCCTACTATTAACTATCCTGCTGATAAAATAATTTTATTTAATATTTCGTTAACTATTAAGTTTATTAAAGGCATTTTATACCAAAATTCAGAAATATTGTTGTTTTTATCTAAATTTCTTTCGTTGCCTGGAGTAATGGCAGGCATGGACACACATGCGATACTAAGAACAGCTCAAGATAGAGAGCAATTTGCTGTAGTTATAGCCAACCTTCAGTAATGGAGAAGGCACCTTAAGAAGAAGCCTGGAGTAATTGCGTTAAATCTGAATTATGTAGTTGATTTGTAAAATGCGATTATCTCGAAAACTGTTGAGTTTTGAAGTTATTAATAAGTTTATCTTTTTTGTTAAAATAATGTATCTTTATTAGTTTTTATCACATACACCGGTAACTTAAAGAGTAAAGTTAAGGGTAAATGTATGCCATACATTAAAGTATGCATCAAGTTATAATTCCAGATGTTGAATAGTACCCAGTTACAAATTCTGATATATAAATGTTCATAAACGTGAAAGTTATAGCGAAAATTATAATTTTAAATTTCCATTTTAACACTCTGTATCTTTCTTAATATCAACATTTTATTAACCCTTTCAGTACTTCTTTCTTTTTTCAGCGAACGAAAAAATATTTTTTGGTTAAAATGTACTTAAAACAGTTCATATAACACTTTTTGGACATTAATAAAAATTTAGCATGTATACATAAAAAAATTTATTATGCGTTCATTTGTACCCAAAAGTACTTAACAAATCTAAAAAACTAGCGCATATGAAACATAAAAAAGCAATTTCTTTCCTTTTGAAGGCACAAATGGACATTGCACTTCTGACATTTCCATCTTGATTTTCCTATACAACCAGGGTTTTTACATCTTAAAGGTAAAGGTAGCTGAGGGTGCTCTGGAAAATGTCCAATGTTATCTAATTGCACCTCAGTAACAGGTCTAATTTCAACGTTTTAGCGTTTTTCAGCTACTACTGGACTAGATGTACCGCTTGAAGGTCTTCCCCGTTTTCGGTTATTCAAAGAGTTGACTTTTATGAGGGCTTCACCAACTTTCATCCTAAAGTGTAGAAGGTCCATGATATCTTTTTTTGGAATTCCAAAAGTATGCATATCTTTTTTATATTCTAACCATGAATTTGTTAGGGTCATGTCAACTGTATGGAAGATTAGTCGAACAGTCCACTTTCTGCAACGGTTTTTTACTCTGTAAAACGCAATAAGAGCATCTGTTTTATCTATGCCACCCATGGACTTATTATACTTTTGTATAACTTCGGGTCGACTTACGCCAATGAAACATTTTGTTTGTTTATTCCAACGTTTTACAACATCTTCTGTACCAACCCCAACGAAGTTGGATACCATTATCACTGACTTGTTTTCTAACCATCTGGTTACTACAATTCCATCAGAAGAGATAATTTGTTCCGTTGATCCTCTCTGGTTTTTTAAAAAATCTTTTACATCAGTTAAAGGTGGTTTAGAAAATCTATTGATCCTCGCAGTACCAGCAACAAGTATTGATTTTTGGTTGAGAATTTGTAAAAGATTATAGCTCGTAAAATAATTGTCACAGTACAATGCATGCTTATTAGTCCTTTTGTTAATTGCAATACGATAGCTGCACCTTGTCCATATTTCAAATTGGAAGGTTCTATTTCTGTGGTACTACCTTGATAGATTAGAAAATTGTAAATTAGTCCACTTTCACCACCTAATAAATACAGTTTCACTCCCCATGGATTAGGCTTATTTTTGATGTATTGTTTTATAGACAATCTCCCTTTGAAAGGCATGATTTGTTCGTCTATGCAAATATTTGTTTCTATATTCAGTTCTCTACATCTCTTTAGGACTGACAAAAACTGGTCGAACTTTATACAGTTTGTCGTCGTTCTGTCTGGTTTCCAGATTGTCAACACAATGTATGTGCGTGCGAAGTTTGAAATAACGATTCAATGTCATTGTGTCCGAAAAAATATCAATTTTTAAAGATCTGTCCCAATACATTCGCAGTCTTGGAAATTTTAGACACCCTGTTAGAATACTAAGGCCAAAAAATGATTTTATTTCTTGTAGATTACACGGTACAAATTTCTCATTTCCAGTTTGCAAATCATACATATTCGTATATTGAACGAAATTTTCGAATATACTTTCGGGAAAATATCTCATAAAATATGTAACTGGATATTCCTCAGAACAGTTTTCATAGAAATCTGTGTTATTTTATTAGGTAATTGTCGTGTTAGATATTGAACATTCTGTAATCATTTTACATTTTTTTTTCAGAGTAATGAAGTTATCATAGTTACCATCGTTTTCGCCCTGTTCATCATCATCCTCCTTTTCTACCTCATTATCGTCTTCCTCGTCCTCCAATTCGTTTTGATTTTCTGAGACATCATCTATCATATGTCCAACTCTCTGTCTTACTTGTATTTTTTCTTCGCAGTCACTGTCGTCATCACTAACAAATCCTTCTATGTTGGACAGTCTTTCCAGCTCTTCCATGAGTCCCTTCTCAGTTAAATACTTTTTTGGAGGCATTTTACTCTGAAAGAAAAAATAACACTAAGTCATTTTGGCTACAATTGTGTCCATCGAATTTGAAACACACTTCTATATTTAAAAAAAATCTAATTTCAATAAAATATATTCACAATTAGTAAGAAGTAACACTACTTTCAATATTGCACTGAAATATAAACGGCGATTGACGTTATTCAAACTAATATTTGAAGAAACAAGTACACTTACCTCTTATGAACAATGCAATTGCCGACATATTGCTTTCGACATTAATTTTCTTATAGCACAATCCTTCCATGCGCCATCTAGGTACAAAATGCAGAAGTATAGTACTTATAGAATATAGATTTCGATAAACTTGCCTAAGTTGCAGATTCCTATAGAATTATATAAATGCATTCAAATTAATGGGTACAATTATACCCAGCATGACTGAAAGGGTTAAAGCAATTTGGCTTAAATAATAATATTTTAAAGTGCAAAATCTACTGTTTCCTTTTGTACAATTACTTAAGGATCACCCTGTATATAAATTAGAACCGCTATAATAGTTTTATTTAAAAACTCTACAGTATATTGTCAGATTAAAATCGCTTTGTCGACTTAACTCTAACCAAATCTAAAATTGTTTTATTAGAGACTTGAGAACTCCAAAATATACAGACAAAATATGAGTAATATTATATTATGTAATATTATTCTGAAGTAAACTTTATAAACATTTTAACTATATATATGAGGAAATTGTAAATTGGCAAAATTAAACTAAATATTTGTATTAACTTTCTTTCAATAATTACAAAATTCCCTTATCCGCATTAGAAGTTTAGCAGTAGGTTAACGTAAATTCTACAAATTCCTGAATAGTTTGCAAAACTTTTATCCTCTCAATACTAACAACCACCTACTATCATTAAGCAAAACTTAGCAATTCCGCTCTAAGCAACATTCCTCGTAATCGGTAACTAAAACTAATAGATATACAATAAAGGGTTGTAAGCGTTAAATACCAGGCTAATTGCTTCAAATGTTACTATCTTTAATTGATGTGGAGAAATTGTAGGATAACGTATACGAGTAATATTTGTACGTATATAAAATGAGAGTTAAATGGGCAATACAACGACAAAAATGGAAAAGCACGTTACCCCGATAAAGTGAGTATTCGCGATAGCCAAGGGGGCATAGACAGGGGGCGCTGAAGATTTCAAAGATGGACGATAACTTCGGGCAAACAAATCATTTTGTCATCATCAAATCAAAGTAAAAGTTGGAGTACATTCTTCAATGTTTATTAGTTTGTGATTCGAGTTTATACATAAGGTAATTGACTCCCAAACCTGAATAAAAATAATTTTTTTTTTTTATTAGAAAAAGATGTCGCATCCACCAAAAGGTTATTAGCGACGGAACAAAATATAAAAAACAAAGTTAAACACCTACAGATTGTACAAAATGTTTATGGATCTAACATTATTCACTATATTGTTACAGGAACAGTTTTGACCTAGAGCCTTTAGTAGAACGTTTGGGATCCTGTAGCGCTGTCTTTCTTGGTCATATTTACTACAAATTGTTAAAAAATGTTCGACTGTTAATCGGACGTTACACTGATCACATATAGGTGGATTTTTCTTTGTAAAAAGGTAGGAGTACGTTAATCTGGTATGTCCTAGGCGTAAACGCTCAACCGCAATTTGTTCTCGTCTATTGAGCGATGATGGAAACCACTGAGACACATTATTTTTGATTTTATTTAGATTGGAATTAGTTTGAGACCACTCATTTTGCCACAAACACCACACTTTTTTTTTTTTTTTTGAAAAGAAGCTTCTAAGTCACTAAAAACACACTTGTCTATCGGCTGTGACAAATTACTTAAAATTACCTCTCGTGCAGTCCTGTCAGCTTCTTCATTTCTTGTTATTCCGACGTTTGAGGGAACCCATAAAAATTGGACGCTTCTTCCATGTTCATAAGAAATAATAATATCTGGAGAATATTTAGATAAAAGAAGCTGTAGCATAGGGAGACGATGAAAAAATCCATCAATGTTCCATTGAAGTATCGAGTTGAATGATGTTAACAGATTCGGAGTTAGATGATACTGAACAATTGTCTACAGAAGAGTCACTATCTAAGTCAGAAATCTCTTTCTCTAAATGGTTGTATAGTTTCTTTTGAAGTTTTGTAAACTTGCTTTTTGTAGATCTATCATTTGCATATTGATAGCTGCTTTGTAAAAGATGGAGTAAACCACAGATATCAGTTGTAAATTCTTTGACGACGCTAATAGTGTCGGAGGAGCCTTGGACATTATCAATCAGTAAGGACAATTGGTGGTAATTTAAAACGAATGGTGGGGTATGATTATCAATGAAATTTTCAAGAGTTTCCCGTGTAGATGGGACTTTATATGAGCGCGGTTTTTTTTGGTTTAGAGGGTTTGGGTTTTGCAAACAGATTTTCTGATGAAATTACTGAGTCTGAAGGAGGCGTGACGATCTCACCAATACTGCGTTTTATAGAAGAACTTGTGTTTTCGGAATTGTTATAAGAGTTTTCATTTAGATGCTGTGGCTTTATTACATTTGGAAGTACTGGAGCAAACTCCTTGGTAGTGACAGAAATCGAGCTTGAAATTTTATTTTTAAGATTGGTTGAAATGGTTGTTTCAGAAAATTGTCGTGTTGTATCAGTTTTATTAGAATTTTCTGCAGTTGTATCTAATGAAAAAGGAGCTAATAGATTAAAGGATATTGCTTCCGAAGTTTGTGAAAACGGTATTGCCACTGAATGAGGTTGATTGAAAGTGTTGTTATGAGTAGGAGCGTTAGTAATTTTTTTGTCATGGAGATTTGTAGGTGTAGGTGATATGCTTGGATTTGATGATGGATAACTTGATGACTGCTGGATGTTTGGTACCTTGTGTAGTATACTTGTTGAAGCTATTTGATTTGGTACTTCATTGTTTGACTCAATATGAGTTGATTCCGTTACCGAACTGTTTTTGCATTGGGATGATATGTGCCTTGTATTTTTGCAAATAAAGCAGGGGAGTCTACCTTGTGACAAAAATATGCGGTAAGGTGTTTGGTCGAAATTTATTAGAATAGAATCTGGAATTGGTGATGTTATAGGGCTTATATAAACTTGCCTCCGAAAGCTCAATATGTGACTATATTCGGAAGAGTCGAGCTAATTTTCAGAAATGTTGTTGGAGAAATAAGCTTTAAACCGATATTCTCTAATTCTTCAAATAATACTTGATGAGGAATTGACGGGCAGACTCCAGACAAGACTAGTCTTTCTGCTGGAGAGACAAGTCTTCTTGCTGTTACTACTTCGCCGAGTACTTCTATAGAGCCATATTTTGTCATGAAGTTATTTACTACGGTCTTGTTTGCCAAATACATGCAGATTCTATTATGAGATAATCTAGATGAAAAAATAATATTTTTTGGGTTAATGATTGTGCCCAAAGGAATGAGATAATCCTGCAGTTTAGCATTATCGATACAACTAAATACAATTGCTTGGTTCTTACTCGGAAAAGAATGTGAAGCGGCTGAAGCATAACTGTTTGTGATATTCGAACGTTGGTTTACTGGACTGGTTAGATCGGAAGGTGCGTTTACATTGTGTGAAGTCATTTTGAGGTGCGGTGGCGAAGGCCTTACTCCGACTCTGGTAAGTGAAAAACCAGTCGCATGCTAGTATAAGCTACTTATAGCAGCTAACCTCACAAAATGATTGTATGGTAGTTTATATTTATTATTTGACTTTTTCTTTTCACAATAATAAAATAATAATTACGTATATAATACATAATAATATATAATTACGACTTACGTAGTAGTATCTAGTAGATAAACACTTTAATTTTTTTCAAAAATAAAATTAAATGTTTGTTTTTCTATAGTATATCTAAAACACGGAAAGCTTTTAGATATTTTTAGATTTTTAGTTAAGGGTGAGGCAGTTCTTGGATCTGGCCACGTTATATTTGTAATATACAATAACTTCATGAGACCGTTGGGGAATATTTGGCTGATGGAACAGCATTTTTTTTCAGTCTTTTCAATTTACTATAAAGTAAATTAAGTATAAATATATTAAAATATAAATAATATTTTTATCAACACTTGGAAAGTAATCGTTCTTAGTAAAATGTAAACTGCACACAGTCATGTAGGGTAAAGTGTGCAAATCGCGGTCACCTAAGAAGAAAATTTAATATAAAAAAAAGTAAAACTCTGTGAATCAAATTTAAGCCGTTAATCCGTAATTTGGGGTTTTAATTTATCGCAAGATACATTTAATTTCAAAAATATAAAATTTTTGTCTTTGACAGAGACAAAACATAAAAAAGTATCTTTGACCGGTATTGTCACCATACATGGACAATACCGGTCATGAGTGTGGGTAATGCCAGTCAATTTGTTTGTGTTATTATTAAAATAAAAATCAATATCTATTTAACATTTTTTTGTTATAAAACGATTAACGAATGTGGCTTAATGGGTCATAATCCAAGTAAATCAGTAAGAAAGGTGAAAAAATTCTTTAAAATAATTTTTTATTACAAAACAAACAAAAAATAACAAAAATATGTGTTTTAATGTAAAAATAGTTGACAGTCATCGCAGGTATAACTCTCTGCAGAATCCCATCCACTGCACTCTGAATAAGCCCATCATGAGCAAACGGTAAATATATACCACAATTCATTGTTTTTGCCAAACTCGCTGTAAACCAGGCATCTATCTTCGTATGCATCGTCACTGTTATCACATGATATATCAATATCCGATTCCAAAGAACTAGAATCAAACACCTTTTTCTTGTAATGCCAATTACAAGAAAAAGGTGTTTTATTACAGGAAAAATTATCTTGTAAACCCAAATGCTAATTCTCTCAGTTCTATTGCTGTTACGCCATAAAAAATTAAGCTAAATATTTTTTTTGTGTGGCTATTTTAGCTTCTTGTTCGGCAGAAAATACTGATTTTCTACCTAATGAGACACCTTGAAGATTTTTACTTTTTATTCTTTCTTGCAATGTCGAAAAATGGATGGATTAATCCCTAAGGATTAATAGTATAGGGTATAAATTATAGCATGGGGGTAATACCGGTCAACTGACCGGCATTGCCTCCTGTTGGCATTTTTTTTCTTAGAATTTTTTACTCGTAAACATGTATTAAAATATTGATCTTTAAAAACGGAATAGGCAGCTAACGTCATTATAATCAATTGTAACCAATTTTAAGATCTACAAGTGAATAAAAATGAATTAAGACCTTATACTACTCAGCATAAAAATAAGATCGAAAACACTGAAAACAGTTTAATAATATTTCTATGACAATGGTTTGCGCCAACTCAACGCTCGTCAGCAATCTGAATACAGAGTAGTGTAGCGACACGTTGGCAGTTATAGGAGGTTGCCAGATTGAATAGATTTCGCACAATCGGGATGACCGCCATTACCCACTGACCGGTATTTGCACAGTTTACCCTACTTGGTGAAGATTTGCCAATTCGCAAAATACATTGCCAAACTTTTCTCATATTCTCGTCCAGTGAAAACTTATGTACGGACTTTTTTTGTGAATTATAATAGGATGAACATTGAGCAACACTGCAATAGTTTTTTGAAGTCGAAGTCATTGTTATTTACAATGTAGACCGGTCGCTAATATGTATACAAAATAAGGACAATTTCAAGGTTTTTCCGAAGTGGATACTTTTGAAATCCACCACCAGGCGTCGCCTACTGTGCGGTTCCTCGCGAATTGAAATACTAAAGTTTTTGGCAAAACTTGACACTACATTTGAGGACACCTTTGTAAGCCGAAAGCGCTCAGCTAGATATTAAATATTTTACTCCCTTCAAAAATACTGTTCTTTTCCGTTCATTCATTTTATTGACTTGCCTGCTATGATATGATGCTTTATCCCTAACTATAAAACTATTAGGAGGATGTTGTGTATTAATTTTTAGGTTTGAACCCACCTTCAAATAAGAAGTTCTGTTGTAATAGACACTTACGTTTACTGATCCAAAATCGATTATTTTTATTATTTTCTCTCTCTTAGAAGACGGCTTTTTGTGTACGATTGACTAGTTATCTGTTTAACCTTTAAATTACGTATCGTGAGTGTCTTATCCTATTGCAAGCTTCAATATGGTTGGTTAGTTCTTCTTCTACTTTTACTTTTATTGTGTTGATTTGGTAGATATTTTAGATAATTTTGATTATTCCTAAAGGTATATCTTTTACGTACAATAAGTGGATAAGGTCCTTATATTTGACCCGGTCAAATGCCTTCTTAAGGTCTACGAAACATAGATATGCCGGTTTGTTGATTTCTCTTGCGTTTGCTTCATTAAAAATATAGCGTCGGTGCATGATATTCCTGACCTAAAACCTTGTTGTTTTGCTGCTAGTGTTATAATTTCATTCTGCTTATTTGTTATCACTTTGGTTGTTAATTTTAGTGTTGTGTTTAATACATTAATAAATAATTAGAGGTTTAAGGATGTGTGATCTTCATTCTTGAGAAATTCTGTTTTGTTCTATTATTTTTTTCTATTAGTTTTAATTGTTGTTTGGTCAGATCTGGTCCTCCGTACTTTATAAGTTCGCTCGGTATTCTGTTCTATCCTGGTGATTTTCTATTTTTAATTGCCTTAATGCTTCCTTTACATTTTCCTTTCAATATTTATTTCTTCACCTCTGGTGTTGGTGGTTCAATATCATCAACTTTAGCAAATAGGGATTAAAAGTGGTCTACCCATGTTTTCTTTTGAACGTGTTTCATTTTTATTAATTCGTTCATTTCTTTTCTTTGTCCTCTGATCATTCTACATATTTGTTTTTGTATTCCATAGAAGTCGTGTTCCATCTGTTTTGAAAAGCTCTGCTAGTGTTCCCTTTTTATTTGTCTAACTAAAATATTGATCTTATTTCTGATTCGTTTATAGTGGTTGTATGCCTGTTGTGATTGTTGTGTTCTGTATTGTAAAAAGGCTTTTTTCTTTTCTTCATATTGTGTCTTCACCTCCTCTCTAAACCATGGTATTTTCTTATTTGATTCGTTTTGGTTCGTTACTTTCCTCCCTCCAACTGATTCTGTTGCTGTTATTCTAGAGCATTTAATTTCAGCGTTGCCCATATAAAGCCTATCAACTAAAATATCTAGTGTTGATAAAATTTGTTTTTAATACAAGACATATATTTTGCGGCAATGTCGTCGTTTTATCATCCTTTTGTATCAATAGACAAATGTATTCGTTAGCTATCTTCAGCTTTGAGACTAGAATGAGATCTGATCCTTGTCGATTTTGGTCCAGTTCTTAAACCAGTAAAATTACACTATTACTCAAAGGCAAGTATATACACTCTAAAGTTTTAGAAAATGCACTTGTATAACACTACGAAACTATTTTTTTTGTACAAATTGAACACTCAAACGACTTCACATACAGTTCACTGGTAGGCAGACGTTTCAGTAAGTACCTAGTTGGGCAACACGAGTATGGCCGCATAATACATTCCTCACATCTGGAGAAAAAGGGAACTTTTAATGTGAAAAACGGGTCATTTCGATGCAAACTCGGGTCATTTTGACGTTCAAGGTTCATTCTGTCTGCTCATTTTGGCTCTATGGTGGGAGTAGAAAAGCTCGTCCGATCGTGACGGACGCGACTGCACTTTCAAATCGCGACTGCATAAATTTTACAATAACAATAATAATAATGATACCAACACGGTAAAGAAAAACTATATGTCTCTCCCCTATATAAAAGGATTATCAGAACAAATTGCAAATCTTCTGTCTAAACATAATATTACGGTTGCTCATAAAGGTCACAATCTTTTGAAAAGGAATTTTACAAGATTAAAAACAAAAACCCCTCTATGAAAAAGATCGCATGTTGTATATGAAATTTCCTGCTCGAATTATGATGGAGTTTATATTGGACAAACCAGTCAGCTACTTAATTCAAGAATACGTTCCCACAAATATGACAAAAAAAACTCAACCGCCCTCACAAAACATGAAAACGAAAACAAACATAAATTTGATTTTGAGAAAACCCAGATCCTAAAAAGTGAACCCAACAGGAAAAAGAGAGAGCTTCAAGGGTCTATACAAATAAAAAAATAATAATAACGCAATAAATGATAAAAAAGATGTCAAAAATTTGAACAAAATATATTTTAACTTAATTTAAAAACACATAAAAAGTCAATCTCAGAAAGCCTATGATGTTAAAATAACTGATTGTTTAAACGATAAACTAACATCGATAAATAACACATTAGATTTAAAATACATTTTACTTGTAGTGACTTAGTGGTTTGGATTTCCTGCCGAAACGTCAAAAAATATATATAAAAATGTCTTAGTATTCAAACTAATTTTTTTTTTATGAACCTAAGCCCTAGAGAATCCACTAAAAAATATATATTAAGGTTCAAGAACTAAACTCAAACTATATATATATATATATATATATATATATATATATATAATAATTTATATATATATATATATATATATATATATATATATATATATATAATAATAATTTATCGCTTTTTCTTTTTTGCATGAACTTATGCGTACAATTATGAATAATAATAATGTCATTAATTTTGTCAACAGTGATAGCAATGGCTTGTAAAAAATATTCTAAATCGTGCTTCCCAGGTGTCAAACACATTTTCAACTACTCAGCGAGCCCATAAAGTATTGAAAATTTGTTCCTCATAAGTTATTTGTCTTTGTGAATATGGTTGTGGTAAATGTGTCATTAGCGGAAATGTCTCATCACCAATAAAGACATAAGGCACTGCAACACCTGTATTCTTAAGTTGAACTGGTTTGGGTATATTTAATGTATTTGCCATCAAATGCTATATATATTTCCGTTTTTTTTTTCATATTCCTTCATCTGATACTCGTCCGTTGGTACCAGTGAGAACATATAAAAATTCATAATTTGCATAAACTATTCCAAATAATATGACACTAAATGTGTTTTGGTAATTGTAAAAGTATGATCCACTTTTAGGAGGTTTTTTAATCAGAATATGTTTTCCATTAACTGCCCCTAATCAGTTTTCCAAATTCCACATATTTTTTAAGCCGTCTGCAATTTTCTGCCACTAGTTTGCACAAGAAGAAACCTAAAGAAAAACAAATATTGTAGTAAAATATTTTTCTAAATTTTTACAAAATCAGTTCATAATTACTCAATAAATAAAAATAGCTAAAAAGTTTTCAATCTCATATTGTTTTTTTTTTCTGGATAATATTATAGAAAGTGAATATGAAGAAACAGAACCACCACTGTCGCCTATAGATGACACCAATCATGTACGGGAGGCAGTAGATCCACTTGACTCCGAGGAAAATACAGCAGAAATAGAGACAAGCTTATATCACAATACTCAGATAATACAAACAGTAGCAACAACTACATCTACATCTCGTGCTTCTACTGATATTCGCCAAACACAAATACCACAGACAAGTAAATCACCGTCTCGTAGTTCTCAAAATGGCTGGAAGAGAAATAAATATGATCCACCTCAACAAAGGAAAAAGAATTTATTTAAATTAGCTGAACGTGCCTTAAGTACTGATGACGAAGAATATATGATTGCCGAAAAACAAATCGGTTATCAGCTGGGGAGTACAGATGAGAATCAGAGAATAATTGCGGACAAATTGATTTCTGATGTTATTTATTACGCCAAGATATATTTCATAAACTGCACATGTAAACTCTAAAGCTGTAGCTAAAAATGATAGAAATTCTAACATTTATATTCTTTTCCTTTTCTCTGCATTTTCGCTTACTGATAAATTTTATATCTTTCGTAAAAAGTTTTTCCATTAAAAAAAGTGTTTTTAAAAATATATTTAAGTTATATTCGTAGCTTTTCTTTCTTTTATATTATTATACCATATTGCCAGAATAACATGAAAGTATTGGTATATAAAAAAACAATTATCCCTACCGCAATATATTTAGAAATTTTCCATTAAGTCTCTCCCTTTTCTAATTCATCCATTTGGATACTTTTGAGGGGTTATTTTAAAAGGGGGTGATGATGAAGACATAGCTATTATTGAAACCCATCTTGCCACTTAAGTAAACCTCTAACTAATGTATCCCTGGCATCGGGTTTGTATTACATAATAAATCACCTTTTCATTAATTATTAAGCATTTACGTGCCTATCGAATTTTCTTAGGTCTGTAAACTTACAGGACTGGCATAACGAGATGTAAGGCCGATTAAATGAAAATATCTTGCAAATTTAAGAAAATATTGTTTAAACTTCATACTCATTTGCCTAAAAAAATTTACAGAATCAGTAAATTTCTTATTAATTTTAACCCTTTATTGCATATTTTTTTGTTCTTGTTAAGAAAATATATGCGATACGTGATATCGCAAAGATAATTAGAAAAATATTTAAAAAGATTATCCCTTAATTTTTTTAAAATTTTTATGTCGCAATTTATCACAGATTGTAATAATTCAAAACATCGAAAAAATTAACTGAAACTACCAATTTATTACAAATCGTTAAAATGCTGCACTTTACTCCAGAATACTCCAGAAGCTGGTTTAATAATATTTTAAATTTGTCATTAAAAGAAAGATTATGATCTTGAAGGTAAAGTGCGTATGTCGAATCTGTTTTTCTATTCTTGAAAGCCCTTTTATGTTCTGCTATTCGTTTATCAAAGTTTCTACTAGTTTGACCGATGTAAGTTTTTGGGCAGTCGTCACATTGAAGTTTGTACGCACCACTATTTAAGTGTTTTTTATTTTGGCTCTTGTTATTTTTAATATATTTGCCTAGGTTGTTATTTGTTCGGAAAGCTGGTGTTATTCCATTGTTTTTATGTGTTTGGCAATTTTTGTTGTTATTTTGCCTGTATATGTAATCGAGCAGAAGGTACTGGGTTTTTTCTCTGTTGGTGGAAATACTAATTTTAGGACTTTCTTGTGTAGTTTTTGATTTAACATTTTATTAAATGTTTGTTCGTTGTATCCGTTGTTTACTGCTATTAACTTAATTATATTTAATTCTGTCTCAAAGTTGTATTTTAACATAGGAATTTCTGTTAATCTATGTAACATACTATGATAAGCTGCCAGTTTATGTTGTGTTGGATGAGATAATGAATTGTGTATAGTCGTGTCAGTATGGGTAGGTTTATAAAATATGGAGAAGTCATGTTTGTTTTGAAGTCTGCTAATTTTTAAATCTAAAAAATTTATGGATTGATTTTTTTCTGTTTCTATTGTAAATTCAATGTGAGTATGAAGTGAATTAATATACGATAAAAATTGGTCGAGTTGCCTGTTAATTCCTGTGAAACATACCAGTACGTCGTCTACGTATCTCCACCAATATAAAAATGATGATGTCTCTAGATAATGTCTCTAGATGATCCATAAAAATATCTGATAGCAATGGGCTTAGAGGATTACCCATTATAAGTCCTGCACTTTTATTTGTATATATTTTATTATTAAATTCAAAATAGTCCTGGTTTATGCAAACTTCAAGAAGATGTAAAATTTCAGATGTAATTATTGGATTTGTACTATTTTGGTCTAAAAGGTTTTTTACTAGAATAACAGTTTCTGTAGGAGGGATAGTAGGAAAGAGATTTTTTACATCAAATGAAATTAATCTGGAGTTGTTAGGTACTTGAAAATGTTGTATTTTATATACTAGTTCTATTGTATTTTTGATGGTAAATTTAGGTGAAAATTTAGTGTGTTCTAAAATAATCTCTAACAGTTTTTTGGAAATTTTATATGACGGAGCTGTATAAAAAGAAACTACCGGTCTTATTGGGTGATCCGGTTTGTGTAGTTTAATGAAAGAGTATAATTTAGGAGGCTATGGGTTCATGATATTGAGGTATTTCTGTTCTATTGGATTTAGTATTGATTTTGAATTTTCTAACGCTAGCTTAATTTGTTTTTGATATTTGTCTGTCGAATCTTTGTGTAAAGTTTCAATATTTTGGTTATTTAAGAATTCTATTGTTTTGTTATTATATTCTATTTTATCTATATTTTATCTATATATAGCAGACAGAGGTAACACTACTATTGCTATGAGTTATGGAGTTCAGGCAATCATCATCGAACCATTTTTTTGTTGTTTTCTTTTTGTGTCCTAGTGTTTTATTTGATATGCTTGTCAGAACTAATTTAATATTTTTCCAAGCTAAGTCTATGTTGTTATAGTCTTCTGTCTGGTGTTGGAGCGATTTTTAGAGCCTTTTGAAATTTTTGTTCTGTTTTCTTATTACGTGGAACTTCGGTATTCCATAATTGTGTTGGTGTATTCTTGTGTGTTTTTTGGGCGCTATTCTTGTCCTTATATTCGCTTTTACCAGAAAATGGTCCGTGTCTCCATCAGCTCCTCTTAGGCTTTTTACATCTAGACACTTGCTACCCCTCCTGGTATCTACTAGAACATCATCGATCTGATTTTTTGTGACACCGTCATTGGAGACCCATGTTTGTTTGTGTATTTTCTTGTGTTCGAATATTGTCGAATAACACAAGTCTTCAATACAACAGCCAAGAAATACAATATGTATGGTTCACTCTGAAATAAAAAGTTTCTGCCCCTATATTGAATACAATCTAACAAAGAAATATATTGTGCCAATTTTTTTTGTCTTTCCAAAAATTTCAGTACCCACTTAGACTTAGATGAATATTTTTAGAAATATTTAAACAATATTTTTTTAACTTGCTTAGATTTTATAAGCTTTTAGTCTAACCGTTAACGAAATAAAGTTGTAAGCTATATGCAGAGACAAAAATATTCACAATTAATTTGCAAAATTAAGGAACATCCAAAGCATATCTCGAAAATGAACAAACAAGAACCTTAATTAAAAGAACATGCTTTGTTGGCCTACAATCTCTGGTTGTTATTGAATTATCGAGGTCAAACGTGATATCGGAAGATAACTAATTACTTAAAAATAAACCTGACCAGTGTGTAATCGATCAATTTGCCTTAATTTAGTTAATTTTCTAACAACAGCGTCGGTATACGAGTAGGAAAAGTGAGACCGAACGAAAATGAAAATAAAGGTCTAAAAAGTTTTCACCCAGTGAGCTCCCACTCATTTCATGCGTTGCATACTAATTGGAAGGGAATGCTTTTCATCCGTTTCAGAAATTTCCCAGGACGGGAATGCCTGCTGCTGTATTGGTATTAAATTACTACAGTGTACTTCAAGGTCTATCAAAAAGAAAATGTGGGTTTATTACGGTAGTGATATTTATAAAATAATAAAAAAAATATTTTAATGTGTTATGTAATATCGCGTTTGTAGTAAAAAGAGTGTATTTTTTTTATCTCCATATTTTTAAGTTTACCGAAGAGTATAAAATAAATTATTATACAGTAATAGTTTAAAGTAAAGTTAATTCAATTTAAAGGCAGGAGTATCGTGCATGATAAAGAAGAACAGTGTCAACAAAGTAAAACATTGGATATATTACAACGAACGTATACTAAGAGTAGACATAGATATGGATACAGAGGAAACCAATACAAACCTAATCCTATATGATGGACCAGGTGAAGACGCAGCCAAAAACGAAAAGCAAGATTACAAGAAGTGATAAATAATTGTACAGGGAAAATTGTGATCACAGGGTACATGAATAGTAGAGTGAGGAAAGAAGTAGAAAAATGGAACAATATCATCGGATCTTATGGGGAGAAAAAAATAAACAAAATTGGAAAATTATTATCCGAATTCTGTCTAGACAATAACCTGGTGATTAAAAACACACACTTCTAACATAAAAGGATACACAAGATCACAAGAGAAGTCAAATCAAGAGACGAACAATTAATTATAGACTATAATATAATCCAAAAAATAGAGAAGAACTAGATAAGAGGTGTAAGAGTAAAAAGGAGTTATGAAATTTGTAGTGATTACTACCTACTAGAAACCACATTCAAAAGCAAAAGAAAAGAAATAAAAAGAAATGGGAACATTAACACAAATCACAAAGAAATAATAAAAATTTATAAACTAAGGGAAGAAACAACTAAAATGAGATACTTAGAAGGGCTAAAGAAAAAGATGGATAATGAACATGAAATTACAGAAACAATAGAAAAAGAATGGAGAAAATTTAAAAATGCGATGATAAAAACAGCTAAACCAATATGTGGAACTACAAGAAATAACAACAGAGGGAAACGAAGATCTTGGTGGAACGATGAAGTGAAAAGAGAAATAAAAAAAAGAAGAAATTATGGAAAGAATAAATACAAGACAAAATATGAAAATTATAAGCGACAAAAGTTAAAGAGGTAGTTATAAAAGAGAAAAAGAAAATTGGGAAAAATTCGTAGAAAAAATGGAAAAAACAGCACAGAAAACGTAAAATTATTTAATACAACAATGAAAAATCTGAGAAGCAACAAAGAAACGAAACTGAAACAAATAATGAACAAGGAAGGAACCATAATAAACGACGATAAGACAATAATGGAAAGATGGAGGGAACATTTCCAGCTGATACTGAATGAAAATCAGGTGAATACAATGGAGAAGGTAAGCTACATCAAGAGAGTATCCACGATAAACACGGAAAATCCAAAAACTATAGAAAAAGAATAACTGGAAGAAGCAATAAGAAAGATAAAGATTGGAAAGCATCAGAAAGCGATGAACTAGCATCAGAAATAATGAAATATATAGGAGTAAAAGCAGAAGAAATATTGTTATACATATATTATAACCTAATATGGAAGGTAGCGGGTAGCGGGTAGCGGGTAGGTACTCTTCCACAATCCCAGTGGAGGATAGACTTACTTCAGGGATGCGATCCTGCCCTATGCGAGCCTTGATTCTCTCTCAACTCCTGTGGAGAGAAATCATGTCCTAACCCCATTCCTACCCAGTACCTACTATCCTACCAATTTCCCAAACCAACTCACCAACCCGCCTGGCAAGCGTGGTGTTTAAATGCCAAAACCCCCTCAGCATGAACAGACATTCAAGAAAACGGCCCTCAGTCCCCGGCAGCTCGCTAGTTCCCGACCAAGGTAGCGGTAGAACTCACGGACAGAGGGTAGAGGGTGCGAAGAATATCCGGTATGTAAGAGGCTACCAAGAACGACGAACGGTGCACATAATTACGTATAATGTAAGAACTTTATCTAAGGATGAAAAAATGGCAGAACTGGAGGAAGAACTCAAACATGTGAAATGGGATATTATAGGAATTAGCGAAGTCAAAAGTACAGGTGAAGATCAGGTCAAACTAAAATCTGGAAACATATTCCACTATAAAGGGGAAACGGAATCGACAACTGGAGGAATAGGTTTATTAGTACACAAAAAATTATAGAAAAATATACAGAGCATTGACTGCATTTCCCCAAGAGTTATGTATATAAATCTAAGACTAAATAAGAGATACAATCTGAAAATAATCCAGGTATACGCCCCCACCAGCGATTACGAAGATGAAATTGTCGAAGCCTTCTATGAGGAAATCGAAAGAGCAAAAAAGCAGGAACCGGCGAAGGAAAAAAAACGAACAAGAAGTGGCAATCGGAGATTTTGGAATCGGCGTAAGAAACGAAAGAAGCGAAATGCTTACCAACTTTCTACTGCAACACAAACTGTATCCAATAAGCACATTTTTTAAGAAGAAACAGAATAGAAAATGGACGTGGGCTAGTCCAGACGGAAGAACTAAGAGCCAATATGATTATATAATAACAGACAAAAAGCAAATTATTCAAGATGTCACTGTACTCAATAAACTATCAGTAGGAAGCGACCACAGACCAGTAAGAGCTAGAGTAACGATTAATCTACAAAAAGAAAGAGCAAAGATGATCCAGAAAATCATCCAGAAGCATACATAAGAAATATAGCCGAAACTTTACAGAGTAATAATCCCAAACCTCTAAGTATCGACGATCACAATAAATTAATAACAGACTTAGTTAGAAACGCACAACTCAAATTATGCAAGAAAAATGACACCAAAAGTGAAAAGATTAGCAAAGATACAAGGGCTCTCATGGAAATACGACGAAACTTAAGCGAGAACGAAAAGGGAAACAAAGAAGAATATAAAAAACTAAATAAAAGAATTTCAGCGGAAATTAGAAAAGATGTAAGAAGATATAATACTAATGTAATTACTCAAACAGTAGAAGAGAACAAAGATTTAAAGATAATGAAAAGAAAACTTACGCAAAGTAAAAAAGAAATATACAAGCTGAGAGATAAAGACGGAAAGGCAACAACAGATAAACAAAATATTCTGAAAATAACTAGAGAATTTTATAAAGACCTCTATACCAGCCAAAGACCACAAGACAATTTCCTGACAAGAGTAAAGACTCTCATAAATCAGGGATCGGAAATACTTTTACCCATTACTGTGTCAGAAGTAAGAGCAGCTTTAAAAGAAATGAAGAACCATCGATCGCCTGGTGATGATGGACTCGTTATCGAGGCAATAAAAGCAGGTAGAGAAATTTTATTAAAATCAGTAAGCGCACTGTTTACTAAATTACTGTCTTACTAATAAAACACTCGTATTCTAAGGTTATTCCGTATTTATACTTAGAATAGTTATCCTAAGTATAAGGTAAATATAATACTAAAATAATTTGTTACAAATAAACTCGGTATAAGTTAGTTATAAGTATTCCCACTTTATTCCGAAATAATAGTTTGGCAATGTCGCAATCTTTTGCATAAATACATGGAACAACGAAATATTGAGCGAAATATGTCAATTTTGATTTTTCTTTGAAACTGACAATGACAACTGACACCATATATATCTTTATTTAATATCTTATATCAAAGAATATAGACTATATTCTTTGCTTATATGTTGAGTTTGAGTATTTAAAAATTGCAAAAAAACCTTACACCGACTTTAGAAAACCGAAAACTATTTTATTCTAAATTCTCTATCAGTGTTTTGAAAAGGGATTTATTATTCTTTAAAAGTTTTTCATTTTCGTGTATTTTCCATCATGTTAATTAAATTATCAACTTCCTCGACAGCCGCAACACCTCTTAAACACATTTTTTTATTAAATAGCTACTCACAAAATAATACAAAAAATAATATATTCTTGTCACTGATGACTTTCACATTTATAAAATAGGTTATACCGTTATACCAGACTTAAACTAGGGTGCGGGTCGGTATAATCTTGGAATAAATTCTTATATCAAGTATAACCTATATCTAAGTTATTCCGTGTTTATTGGTAAAGATTTTGCCTATACCTGATTTATTCTCAGTATAAGTTTTATACTTGGTTTATTAGTTACGCTGTTAATGTTTACATGCGGGTACGATTCCAAAAGACTGGAACAATGCAGTAATAGTCTTGTTACACAAAAAAGGCGATATTACTAAATTAGAAAATTATAGACCCATCAGCCTCTTGACACATATGTACAAATTCTTTATGAAAATCTTAACAAAGAGGCTAACACCTAAACTTGATTTCTATCAGCCCAAAGAACAGGCAGGCTTCAGGGCAGGATATGGCACAAATGACCATTTGCATATCATAAAGATCTTAACAGAAAAGTGCATCGAGTACAACATACCACTGGTTCTTGCATTTGTCGATTACGAGAAGGCTTTTGATTGTGTAGAGTTTGAAACAATACTGGAAGCCCTAAATCAAAGCCGAATAGATTACAGGTACACGACAATAATCAAAAACATCTATCAGAACGCTACATCAAGTATACGACTGCACGAAGACACAGAAAAATTCAGCTTAGGTCGAGGAGTTAGACAAGGAGACAATATTTGACCAAAATTGTTCACGGCAGCTCTAGAGTCAATATGTAAAGGTACTCAATGGCAAGATATGGGCATCAATATAGATGGAGAAAGATTAAATCACCTAAGGTTTGCAGATGATGTTGTATTAATCGCAGATAACTTACAAGATACAGTTTCTATGATGCATTCGCTTAACAGTCTGTCTGAAAGAGCAGGAAAAAAGATAAACTTTGAGAAAACTAAAATTATAACAAATCTCGTAATGAGTGGAAATATAACTATTGACAATAATACCATACAACAAACAGACACTTACAAATATCTGGGACACGAAATCAAAATAAGCAGAGACAATCAAATGGAGCAGAGACTTTAACACTCACGCAAAAATCTGCGAATAAACTTAGAGTTACACAACGAGCCATGGAGCGTGCAATGCTGAACGTGAGCCTTCGAGACCACATAACAAACCAACAAATCAGGCCAAGATCAGGAGTTCAAGACGTCATCGAAAGAACCACGACGCTTAAGTGGAACTGGGCAGGGCACTTAGTCAGAACACAAGATGGACGGTGGACAAGACGTATTATCGAATGGAGGCCCAGAAATTATAAAAGAAGCCGAGGACGACCACCGACTAGATGGACCGATGACATTAAACGTGTAGCGGGAAACTGGATACAAGCGGCTCAGTGTAGAGAACACTGGAAAGAACTGAGGGAGGCCTATGTCCAGCAGTGGACGCGATTGGGTGATTGATGATGAATATGGAAAAGAAAAGTAATACTCAGAGAATGGACCAATGCAGTAACTATACCTATATACAAAAAAGGAAACACAAGAGACTGTAAGAACTATAGAGGTATATCACTACTATGTGTAGCAGCAAAAGTATACAAAACCATAATAGAAAGGAAAATCAGAAAAGAAATAGAACATAAATTAGAGGATGTACAATGTGCATTCAGTAAAGGACACAACACACAAGACCATATATTCACCATGCAACAAGTACTAGAAAAAGCCTTAAAGAAAAATAGAGAAATATATCTGAGCTCTATAGACATGGAAAAAGCATTCGACTCAGTCAAAAAGCCTAAAGAAGAAGCACGTAGGTAAAAAACTGATAAAAGCAACAAAGAATACATGAACACAATAAATACAGTAAAAATGTTGAATATACAGTTAGAACCATTTGAAACAACTCAAGAAGTTAGACAAGGGGGAGTCATAGGGGGGATTATAAATTTAATACATGAGATAGTGAAAGAATGTAAGAAAATATTTAAGAAATACTGCATCGGTTGGAACAGAAGGCAAATAATAAACGCTGAGATATGTATATTTGCAGACGACATAGTATTAATTGCGGTAACAGCAGAAAAACTTAAATTAGAAGCAAGCAAATAAAACTTAAACGTAAACAAAGAAAAGGCACAGATAATAAAACTATCAACTAAACAAGGGAAGGAAGATTAAACAAAAGTAATGATAGACCAACAAAAAATAATACAGACAAATTTATACAAATACTTACGAACAGTAATCAACAACAAAGGAGACATCGAGGACGATCTCAACAACAGAATGGAAAACACAGCAAAACTATTCCAAGCACTAAATAGAGGATTCCTTAATAAAAAAGAAATATTAACAAAGACCAAGATGACAATATACAAAACAATATATAGACCTACAGTCACATATCATCATCATCATCATCATTTGGCTCTACAACTCTAGGTGAGTCTTGGCCGCGTTTACTATTTCCCTCCATTGTTGTCGGTCCTGAGTAGCTATTTCCCACTGCTGCACTTCCATTTTACGTAGATCACTGGCCACTGCGTCCTTCCATCTGTTTCTTGGACGGCCAACTGACCTTCTGCCATCGGCCTTTGTCCAGAATGTGGTGTTCAGAAGTCTTTCGTTATTTGACCTTAGGACGTGGCCCGCCCATCTTATTCGGTTTATTTTAATGTAGCGGACTATGTTTTCATCTCCATATATTGTCTGGAGTTCATTATTGTGTCTTCTTCTCCACTCTCCTGTTGTTTTTTCTCTACAAGGCCCATAGATAGTCCGCAGTATCTTTCTATCAAGAACCAGTAATTTTGTCGTTTCCCGCTGGTTCAGCGTCCATGTCTCGCTTCCATACGTTATTGTGGGTCGAATTATTGTCTTGTATACTCTTATTTTTGCTAATCTTGAGAGTATTTTTGATTTAAGACTACAGTGACATATGGAGCACAAAAGTGAATATTAAACAAAAGACATGAGAGCAGAATAGACAAGTAAAAAGAATGTGGTACGCCAAACCAATAGGGAAGAACAGAAAAGGAAGACCCATTTAAGAATGGAATAGTGATATCTCGCAGATACTGCAGAGTAAGGGTAAGACTTGGCAGGAAGCAACACAGATGGCCTACAATAGGAAGGAATGGAGAAAGTTCGTTAAGAGCTAGGACACCTCAAAAGATTGTAAAATATTGTAATTTAATGAATTGTTTTATAAACGGCTTAACACAGAAAGGTACAAATGGGTCTAGTGATTAAGTAATGTAAAGTAATTAAATGTTGCTTATCTAAGTACAGGGAAGAGGAATTGATCTGGAATAAAGATAATAACCAGTAGGAAAGAAGAAAAAGGAGAATCAAAATAAGTAGAAGAAGGTAGAAGATAAAGATAAATTTTATATCATATTAAAATGATAATATAAACAATTATCAAGGGGAAGACCGGACCTGATTTCCTATCTACATAGTGTGTTTAATTTAAGCTCCTATGTATTCGCAATTTTAAACTAAAATAGTATTTTTACCATAGTAAATCAAAAAAGAGTTATATTTCTTTATTAAAATTAGTGTTAAAAGAAGACATAAAAACTTGACGTGAAGACATATAAATACTTATACTAGATTAATATATTTATCTTGGAAATCGATCTATATAAAACCATCATATCAATATAACACTTAACTGGTTTTTTATTAACAATAATTAATATAAGAGCGGTACGTGGATATGATTATAATTTAATAATTTTTTTAGGTAAATAATTAATATATAAGGTATAAATAATTATCATCAATGGAAATTTCAACCACTATTTAAAGCAATCCAATGTACTCTTCTATTGCATCTCAACAAACCAGTTCAAAATTTCCACTAAAAGAACAATCCATCATCTTTAGTTCAATTAATGGCGCAAAATTGAAAGATTATCTATTGCAACTAGGTCCACTTAATGAATCAAAAAATATTATTTATTATAGCCTTCTTCGTTTAGCTTCCTTCTTTTATCCATAAGCTTCTTTGTTTCTGTTGATATATAGTTGTTCGTTTTTAGATCCTTCTTTGCTATTTCTTTTCCTGATGTAATCATTGGTGCTGTAAGTATGTTGTCTATTTCGTCTATATCTTAATCGTCACTATCTAATCTTTGGGTAAGTTGTTCTTTTAATAGGTCTTTGTATATCTCTTTATATTGCCCTAGTTTGTTTCTATCTACTAGATTCCAGTTTCTACTTATTTTTCTTTTTATCTCATAGTTACTGTCAAGGTACTAATGTACAATGTACTAATTTTGCTCTGACCATCCTGTGACCGCTACCTGTTGTGAATCTGTTAAGAACTCTTACATCTTTAATGATATATCGTTCCGTGGACAGTATCAAGTCGACCTCATTTTTTGTGGATCCATTAGGGCAGATCCATGTTCACTTTCGTTGGGGCTTCTTTTTGTAAAAGGAGTTCATTGCGTATAGATGCTTTTCTTCTAGTTAGTTAATCAAAGTATCACCTTTATAATTTTTCTGACCATACCCGAAATCTCCTATTTTAGTTTCTTCTTTGTTTAGTTTTTTACCCAGTTTGGCATTGAAATCTCCAATTACTAGTGTAAGATGATTTTTATGTTCTTCCATAGCCTTTGATATATCTTCATAAAATAGTTCGATATTTTCTTCATCATAAGTTGTCGTGGGGGCATATACCTGGATAATTTTAATTGATGTTCTTCTTATTTTAAGTATGACATAGGCGACACGATCTGATATACCTTTGATAATTTGGACGTGCTTACTTATAGCTTTATTTATTATAAATCCTACTCCAAATTTACTATTCATTTCATTTCCTTTATAATATAGTAGATTACCAGATTTTAGCTGTATTCGGTTTTCTTCTTTTCTTCAAGTTTCTGATAGGCCTATGATATCCCATTTTATGTTTGTTAATTCTTCTTCCAGTTCATGTACTTTTTCATCTGTGGACATTGATCTAATGTTGTATGTCCCTATTGACAGGTTGACGGGTTTTTTTTTATTTATGTTGTGCTCGTCTTAGTGGGTTTTTGTTTTTATCAATCAAAAGCGAATTATTGCCTCCCCCAGATACCGTGAGGCAGACCTTTGAGGTGTGGGATTCAGAAATTTTCTTACCCACCTGAGGACCATTTCCTTTTGTTTTATTATTTGCCATGATAAAAGTGGGGGGGGGGGGGTAATGGCAGTTAAAACACCACGCTTGCCAGGCGGGTTGGTGAGTGAGTTATCAGCCGCCCATTATGGGTCAGACGCTGTTTGTAGCCGTCCATTCTGGATCAGACGCTACATTTAATTTTATACTAACCCTAAAAATATGGTGCCACTTCCGCCATACACACCGTACCGAAGATGTTTTTCTCCGCCGTGGATACCGTTGTGGTCTTCCACTAAGGGACCCTAAGCAGGTACTAGGTCAGAAAACTCCTGGTTACCCTCACTTAGTTTTAGTCTGCAGACCAATGCAGTTGCCTAGGGTGTGGCGCGAGGAGCCATAAGTGAGAGTTAGGTGCCTTATGAAGACCAGATATCAAGAACCATCTCCCGTCTATGACGCTCGATGTGGTCGTTCCAATAAAAGGTACTACCTCTATAACACAACCTTACACCCCCATTATTAAACACCCTGTGTAAAACCATTACGAATAATTTTATAAATATTCTTTTGGTGATATTAATGTTTAACAAAAAAAAAGTAAGTATCTGTTTTTTTACTGAAAGAACAGTGCCATTCTGAAGTGGGTTGTGTCTTTATACGTCTTCAGTTAATTCCACAAAAGTGTCCTACTAGAACGGGTTGATTAACTTAAATAAAAACTGCACTGGTAAGTAAATAAATCGTAAAATCGGTAGTTAAATCGGATTTTATTGTAGACATTTTATAGCTCTCATAAAAATCTAACCCTCGCTAACTTTACCAATGACATAAAGGAAAGACAAAAACTAATTAACTGAATAGAAAACGGGTATATTAATGGAGAATAAATGGGATAATGGAAAGAGGGGTTTCTCGTTAATAAAGACAGTTATGGAGAGCGATTTGATAGTTGATACCCTATCCAAACCGAATAACAACACCTTTGGGATCGATCCATAATCATTAGTTTTACTCAATCTCGCTGAATTAATATTAAAGGTAAGGAGAGCTGATATCAAGGCAGATATTATTTTATCGAAGATAATTTTAGACTCAGATAGTCAGGTGGATATGAAATATGAAAAAAATGATTTATTTGTTTTATATAAAATTTTTTTTATATACGCGCTGCTCATATCGCACCCTCAGTGCAATACTGCAGTAAGTCAAAATAAATAAGTTTCGCGATAAAGACTATTTTGTTTATTTTCGTTCTAATATCGGTAAAATAAGACACAAGTTTCGAAAAAAACTAACATTTCATTATGATTTTGCATTCTTTTTAGCCTATGTTACATTGTCCAAAAATAGAAATGTAAATAAAATAATATTAATGCTAAAAAATTTGGAATTTCAAAGTAACAACATTTTTACATGGAGAAAATTGTTAATCACTACAAATTTAGTATTTTTTTTTAAGTTAAAGTAGAGTTTTAAAGTTACAACACTTTGGCACAAAGAAAATTTTAAAAAATGTAGACACATTTTCTGTTAGTTGTTGTCCTCGTCTTGTATATCATCTTAGGCCAAAATATTTTTATAAAAACTATGGTGGGCTTCTGGTATCATACCCAAATGGCATAAGTATACCAAATCTTTCTTTTTGGCAATTTGACTTTTTGGCTGTTCCTTGTAGGCAGGTTTAAGTAGCACTTCTCGTATATTATGTGTAGTCCGTGATGATTTTTTTTATATTTGTTTACTTCACATTTTCTCTATTTTGATCAATTTTATAGTTGTTTCTCAACAGAAAGGAAACATGTTTTAAAATCAATGAAGTATGACGCACTATAATAAATATTTACCCAATAAAACGGCTTATCGCTAGCGGCAATTTAATCTTTCTATCTCTGCAAATGTTTCTCCTAGCCACAATTCCTTCGCTTTGTAATGACAATATCATAACAAGGTAGAAAAATTATTTGTAAAACTAAAAATAAATATAAATATTTTTATTTAAATTCAAAACAAAGAGACTAATAAAAATATGCAAATCAGACTACCTTAAAAGGCTCATCCTCGATAATCCTAACGGTAAATTTCAGTTTGCTATCTCTATTTCAAAAATTTCTTTCTTTACGAAAACAAATCTGTCATGAAGTAATATTCTAAACTTCGTACCTCTCTCAAGCCCAGGTCAAAAATGCGTTTACCTTTTACTCGAGCCCATTATACACCGAGACAACCCCTGCAGTGACAGGTTTTGGCTACAATAAGACAAATCTCTTTAGTGGTATTTTGAGTAAATATAATAACAGATCAAAGTAATATAATCTATTCATAAATTTACAATGTAACAAATGTACATACATAATTTATTTGTTATTTTTTTTTACGGAAAAATTGGCTATCTGAAGTTAACGTAGATTAAAGTTTACGGAAAATAAAAATTATAAAAAAAAGATTATTATTATATATCATAAAAATTTGATTAGTATCACGATTATTAAAATTGATAAAATGAAACGATATAAATATAGAATTAGGTCTAATGTTTCTTCAGAAGGTGTTTCAAATAAAAATTATAATAAAAATCTTATCTAATTAGTATCACGATCATTAAAATTGATAAAATGAAACTATATAAATATAGAATTATGTCTAATGTTTCTTCAGAAGGTGTTTCAAATAAAAATTATAATAAAAATCTTGAAATTTTTGTAGCATATTTTCCCACAGTTCCATATATTTATCAATCTTTTCGAATAAAATATTTTTTGGGGTCCATACCGCAAACTAACAGTATTCTCTATTCGATATAAATATCAAAATAACTGTCCTTGCACTGGATAGTAATAGAAATCAGTTCTTTTTAAAATTTCTTGAAGGAAGGAATAATTTAGTCACGCTATCATTTCCAATTTTAATTTTTGATATTGAATTTGATAGGTTGTGAGTTATTACACCAAAATCTAATAAAATATACCATGACACAAGAAATAGTTTCAGAATAAGTTTGATGTGTTGTTTATTATCATTCAGTAAGAGACTAATTTACTTCTTACAATGCTAATCTAACAGACTAATTTACTTGTGTGCTTGTGGTTAGTAAACGTCGGCCCTATGCAACTAATTGTCAATAAAGAACGGAGTACAAAAGTTTAGATTTATGAGATTTATGAGGAGCATTAATGAAACTTAGATGTATACTGAGTACTTATTTCAAAAATTTACAACTAAGGATTTAATTTGTTATATGTAAATATACTTCTAGATCTATAGAAAATGGGAGTGCGACAATGGGAATTACTGGCACAGGACCGACAAACATGGAAGGCAATAGTAACCGCGGCAAAGACTTACGAAGAGTTGTAGCGCCATTGATGATGATGATGATGATGATGATGAAATAACTATTTATATGGATGTGAAATATGGATCATGAAGGATAATATGATGGACATTTTAGGATGTACGTTGAAAAATTAAGGCAAATATCGAGCACAAATTTAATAATCAAATCTTGCAAAAGTACTTTCGCTTTCTACAGCATCATCAGGGGCATCTGAAATAAGCCAAGAAAAGTTTTTTTAAATGAAGAAAATTAATAAACTTCGATAAAAAACTCGAAGTTAATGGATGATAAAAGTTTTTTGTGATTAACATTTTAGACTTACTTCGTCAAATTTGGGCTATCCAGCAAGCGCAGATGCCCCTGATGATGCTGTAGAAAGCGAAAGTACTTGGGCAAGATTTGATTATTAAATTTGTGCTCGAAATTTGCCTTCATTTTTTAAAGTTCATTTATTCGAGCATTCAACCTTATATCAATAATTTAGGATGTGAATCAGGTATATGATAAAGTATGGCAAAGACGTCATAACTATAAACTAAGACTACATTTACCAAAACGATACTCTCAAATAATTGACTCCTGCATCTTGGAAAGATATTTCAGAATTAAACAGGAAGTAACATACATGGAATTGACAGATATTACAGCAGGGCTGCCACAAAGAAGTGTTTTTACCTTTTGTATACGTGTTGTATTATTGTCCTAGAAAATATACAATTGCAACATTTACCGAAGATATTGCTATCATAGCAATGTGCGAAACCGATAAGGAAGCGACAAAGAAATTACACAGATGTTAACCAAATATATACTCCAGGGAAATAAGTAAAAAATAGATCATGTTCGTGACACTCAATAATCCAGGTCGCTGACAACTTTTTTAGTTATTGTAGACCTCTAGGAAAAAAACCTACTTGTTTCTTGCCTTGAATCTGAATCTTGCCTTGAATCTGGAGCTGTTTTTTAGTTATTGACAATTTAATGCAAAAAACTCGACTGTTTCTATGATTATTGATACTGGTATTAAAAAAATAGATTTTTGAAAGAAAATTGTTTTGCACGAATTGTTTAAACAAACTAGACTATTTATTAATTAATTAATATATAAACAAATTACTAATTCCTAATGTACGTAGAAATTACATACAAATTAAAAAAAGAATGATCAAAATCCATTGAGTAGATCCAGAGATATAGAAAAGTTTATTAGTTTGAAATTGCTTGTTCGGTATGGATTTGTAGGTTCTTCCTAGTCACCATTTGAACTACATTTTTGAAAATTCGTAGAGGGTCCTGTAAAGGTACAATGTTTGTGCAAATTTTTTAACAAAAAATACAAATCCCATTCCTTAACATGGCAAAAAATGAGGTTCCTTAATTATTATAATGAAATTAGCTGTGAATTATCATCTTTTCTCTGACTTGATCTACTACTTGTTGTAATTGGTCGTAAAACACTTCCCTTGTTGTTTGAGGCTTATTATTTTCTGAGCCGTATACTCCGATAATGTTCAGGTTTTCCTTCTCCATTCTTATCTTTTATGTTACTATTCTTTCTGATATGTATTGACACTCTTTGATGTAATTTTGATACCTTTGGTGTATTAGTAAGGCTACACCTTCTTTGGCCCTGTTTTCTTTTGCTACTCCACTGTAGATTAGTATGTATTCACCAAATTTTGAATGACCTTTTCCTTTATTTTTTGTTTGCTGTAGAGCACACATGTCTATTTCTTTCTCTTTCAACACTTGGGTTATTCTTGGTCCTGAGTGAGTGATCTGATATTCCAAGTAATTCTCATCTGGGTTTTGGATGTTTTTCGCTTGTCCTTATTTCTTGCCGTAGTCGTCTTCATAGTATCAATCCAGTTCCGAGACTGTACATTGTTTCTTTGAGCAGTATTTGATTTTACGATTGGTAGGTTGCTGAGCAATAAATATAAATAATTAAATTTCATATTCAAATACTGCAAAATATTTGGTTATTACTCTGAGCTCATGTAAAGAAGAAAAGAAAATAATAATTCTGATTGAAATACAAAAAAAAATGTACTGGATGATTGACCAAAACTCGACGCTGTTTCTATATAATAAATTATTATTATATAAGCAAATACTGAAACAATTGTATTATTGTAAAAACAGTATAAATATTTAGAAGGAAAATGGAAAATCAACAGAAAATATTTCTATTCATATAAAAATTTAATAATATTATAAGTACTTACTGCTTATTTATATAAAATTTGCTATTTTAAATACAATAAACACACTGGTTTGTTAAAAGTCGAAATAAGCCCTAATAATGTTATTCAACTTTATTTATCCTCCTCCGAGGGTTTTACCTACCTGGCGAGAATCTAGAAGCTACCGACAAGGACACCCTGTGCTGACGGAGAGAAAATTGCATTTAGCAGAAAGTTGAAATTTTTTAAAAGTTTATATCAAATAGCTGCTTTGTGTTACACTTTATGTTAAAAATAAAAACAGATTCGGAAAGTGGGTCAAATTCTGTAGTGCCCTATTTCAAAAAAAAAATTTTTACGTTTATTTTAACCAAAAATATTTGAAAAAAAAATATTGTTTAAACAATTTATTAATTTACAACCAAATAGTGCACTAGAACTTTTTTAGACCTTCCATATAAAAAAAGAATCATCTCAATATCTGCCATAGTTTTTGCGTTATTTGATATAAACTTTTACATTGAAATTTACCTATGCCCAGAATCGCGAGGATCGGCCTTAAGTACAGTGATTTACAAATGGATTGAAATTCACTACCTTAGTAAAACTTAGGAATTACGGGGGACAATATAATAAGACAATCGCCCCGGAAGGTTACATGAAGATTTAATACAATTTGGGATTTGGATTTAATACAATTTATATTAATAATAACTACATATTTAGTTTATATAGAACCAGTTTTCTAAGAATATAATATATTTTAATCTGTCAGTATTGTTAATACAAAACTGTTTTTTCTGTCATTAGAAAAAATACTTTTTGGCTGTAAATAATTAGTCCTAATTTATGTGTTTTTAAATGTTATGTCACACAAAGGACATAAAACTTACATGAATAGATTGGTCGTAAATCTTTGTTTATTGTCTCGGCCGTTAATGAATTAGGTAGACACGCTGTATTATTAAAATTAAACACCACAGATATATATATATATATATATATATATATATATATATATATATATAATATATATATATATATATATATATATATATATATGTATATATATATATATATATATATATATGTATATATATTATATATATATATATATATATATATATATATGTATATATATATATATATATAATATATATATATATATATATTAACATAACAAATGTCTTACTTTTTTCGTGAATTTCATTGCTTGATATCGAAACCATTGCAATGTTCCGTGCAAAACTGTTGTAACTCTGTTATATTAGAATTACAGCAGTTTTGCACGAAACTTATGGTACAAAAACGCAAAATAGTTAAACTGTTGCTGTTTAAATATTTAGTGGTTAAGCATTTGAAAGGTACTAAAGTTTTACAGGAGATATATGCATGTTTACAATCGAATTTTATGATTACTTTCTTTTCATAAAATTTTGAATTACTTCAATCTTGCACTGAGGGTGCGATATATAACATTTATTTTAGCCTCCCTCAAATGATGAATTTTATGCAAATAGTTCAGAAAATTATTTTACCTGGCACTACCTGGGCATAATCAGCTGATGGTACCCTTACTTAGGTCATTTTCATTTCATTGAAATTTAGTGGGATGATTAAAAAGTTTTTGAATTTTTTTTTATATTTTGTCTAATAAAAAGTTAAGCTTTTATTTTCAAACTCACGCAAAAACTGTGATTATATGCTTCACACCCAAAAGTGGTTCTTTTATATAACTATTGCTTGGATTATAGGTATATATATATATATATATATATATATATAATATATATATATATATATATATATATATATATATTTCAATAAATATCGCGCCTTGAAATTTTTTCACATTTACAATTTAATTTATTTATATCAACTTTTAAAAGGTTTTTCTTAAATTAAATTAAAAACAAAAACTTTTTAAATCCCTGAGAGCTTTGTGTCATTCTTTTCAGCATAAAACTCCTGGTTTATGATTAATGATAGCGCGAAGTGTTAAAACAGAACTGACAGTTAAGAATTATTTTTCCGAATTTCCTAATATATGAGTTGTTTATATAAGACAAATGTGATTGATTCTATTTCACTTTTACATTTATTTTGACAGCAATTATTATTTAAAGAAAGAAAAAGTAAAAGTAACTTATAGAACTAAATGCCCTTAGATTATTTCTTATTAATAAAAATTTTTGTAAATGCATTATTATTAGCAAAATAATAAAAAAATATGCAAAAAGTAGAGGAAAACTTCCTGTGGTCAGTCGAGTGTTTTTGATATTTGGCATATACCTACGGATAACTATTCTTTCTTAAAAAAATTCCTTACGCTCATTTCCCCGTTATACGATATCCATCACAGTTTTTAGAAGTAAAATATAACACATATAATTTAACCCTCCATTATTACGGCGGGGTCCAATATTTATACATATTGCAGGTATCTGGTGTTCTTAACTCTTAACTGACATATCCTTATGTCAGTTGGACAAAACCGTCAAACCACTTGAGGAAACAATAAAACCTTAGATGACACTATAGCTTATTTTTATGAACGAGAGAGTAATTAGCATAATTTTAACTGGTACCTCTGACCACTCCATGGGCGTGCTCAAGATTAATTGAAAAATTACTTTGAATAATTGTAAAAAATAAATAATTTATTTCAGTGTTATAAAGTGTTATGTGTATGTAAACAAAAGTGACCTCTTTTATCACACACTATATTAGAACTGACTGGCCTACATTAAAAAGGGTTTTAAAAAATTCACATTTTTTTCATTTTTAAAAATTACAAAAGAGAAAAAGCGTTTTTAAAACCGTCTAAGGTATGTTAAATAGATGAATAAAAATATTAATATAAAACTTACAGCTACTTGTTACAAATCCAAATCAGATTCAGAAGATGAACTTTCAGAACCAAGATTTATAATAACTGGCTCGATCATTTTATCAGTAATATTGTCCAGCTTCCACATTTTTTCCTCTTCTTTAATAGTGTGATTTACTGCCTTTTCCCAGTTTTCAGGTTTTACATTATTTACGGCCTCCAAAAAAACTGTTTAACATCATGAATTTTAAAAGTGGTATTTTTTTTTAAACTTCACTCTTTATCTGTGCCCATACCAGTTCAATCGGGTTTAATTCACAATGATATGGTGGGGATCTAAGTACTGTCATTCCACGATTTTTGGCAATTTCATCAATTTCGTATTTTTTAAATTTTTCTTTATGAAGGGCACACAACGAATAAAGTTCCTTTCTTATAGATCCGGGATGGTACGTAATATTTTTGAACTCAGCCAATTCTGCAAGTCTTTTTTTAACCACTTGGTTGTGGGCAGTCCTTCTATAAGTCTGGAGTGATAACTTGCATTATCCATTACTATTACACAGTTCTTAGGAAGAAGATCTATCATTTGTTCGAACCATTCTTGAAAGACATTAGCGTTCATGTCTTCATGGTAGTCACCGGTACGAGTTGATTCAAAAGTTAATAAACCACCTTCAACAAAACCGTCTGAACTGCCAATGTGTACTATTATCAACCTGCGTCCCTTTCCTGATGGTGGGTTTAAACCAGTAGATAAGTTATTTACAAAAGCGTGCCTTTGACTTGTAACAGTTTCATCCTGCCAAAATTTATTTGGGGTATGACCCTCGTTGATCCATGTTTCATCAAGATAAAATATTTTTCTTTTTTGGTTTCTCATTTCCTTTATGGTTCTTAGAAAATGTCTTCTCCATATGACAATATCGCTTCTTTCTAATAAAATAGACTTACTGGGATTCTTTTTCCAGCGGAAGCCTATTTCTTTTAAAAGTTTCCATAACGTACTTCGACTCATTTCTGGGTAATCCTTATCATCTCGAACTGAGACAAGAACTTTATCCAATGTTGAAAATTCTTGTCTAAAGAAGAATTCATGCACTTTCCGTCGAAGTCCTTCTTTAAAATGATATTCTATTTGAAATTTTGGTTTTCCTGAGCATTACGTGGCATTTGAAAACTACCACATTTCTCTTCTTTAATAACTCTGTAAATCGTAGATTTCCCAACACCAAGTGTACTGCTAAGTAACTCAACGGTGTCATCAACACTTTCATATAAACGTTTGTCTGTAAATGATTTAAAACAATTAAATATTAATATTTTTTCATTAACTGTTAAAGGACCAATTTTTCGGCGTTTACACGGCACTTCCAAATTTTCCATAAAACTAGTATACACAATAAACTGCACCTTGCAACTGAAGTACCTACTTTTAGTGAACTGTTAAGAATTTTGAATACGCCACTTGGACCTTCCTACAAAATGGAAAAAACCCACTATCACATTTTCTGTGGAATAAGTTTAGAAGGTAATTATCTAGTCAATTACTGTCGTAGATTCCTGGAATTAAAGAATTAACTGTTTGATTGTTGAAACCCTTACTTCGTGGAATGCACTCATTTTAGATAAAATAAAACGTTTTATTTTATCTAAAGAATTAAACTTTATTTTGCAAATAGGTAGGTACTTATTAAACTTTTATTGGTTATATATAACCAATAAAATAACCCCCTCTGTGGCTCAGTGGTAAGAGCGCCTGCCTTTAAATCTAAAGGTCGTGAGTTCGAATCCCACCTGGGTGGAAATTTTCGTTTATTAAAAAAATTAATAAATGAAAATAATTTCTATCCTTGTGTGATCGGTACACACCGGAGGGACCGCAGACGTTCGGATACAATTAGCGTCTCTTAGCAAAGACAATGACGTCGACTTTGCTAAGTATCAAGACAATTACTCTACACACACACACACACACACACACACACACACACACACACACACACACACACACACACTACACCTCAAATTGTAAGATTGGCGAATGGATTTAGTGTCCGCAGTCATTTAAACACAAACAAACAACAACAACAACCAATAAAATAAACATCTTACATTTCTTGCAAATTTATTAGTACCTGTTAACCTCCATCACTCCGACACTGGCAACCTTATTTAGGGATGAGTAACCCTCACAAGTATTGTATTCTATTCTGCTCCAACCTTTATACCTGGTGGTCATACTCAATTTAAAATTGTTTTCCTATATACTTTTGTAAACTTGTTGACAAATATCTGTTTTTCATTGAGTCACCCGTATCAACAGTTTAGGGATTTGCATACATAATTTATTGTTTTATTACTCTCTCATACATAAAAATACACTATAAAAATTCTTGAACTTATGGAAGAACGAAGAAAACATAAAGCAAAGAACTGAATAAATATAAAGAAACTCAGAAAAACATCAGAAAGAAAATTTGAGAGTGACTCTCTGAGAGATGTAAGGAAATAAAAGATCTGGATTTAAATTATCCTTTTGTCATAAGTTCAAGTTTTACTTATGTAATTTTTATTGAAAGTATTTCCACCGTCAGAGATAAAAACCAAGAATCTTCTTCTCAATTATATATACAGCCAAGATGTCAACAAAAAAAGCCAAACACATAAAAAAAGAAATAATACCAGCTTTTAGACAAACAACAACTTGGGCAAATATATTAAAAACAACAAGAGCTAAAATAACACATTTACACAGTGGTGTATACAAACTTAAATGTGGCGACTGCCCAAAAACTTACATCGGTCAAATTTGTAGAACTTTTAACAAACGTATGGCTAAACATAAAATTACTTTCAATAATAGAAAAACCAATTCTACATACGCACGTCACCTTCTAAGATTTAATCATTCTTTTAATAACCAATTTTAAATTCTTCACATTCAAAATAAAAGTTTTAAGCTATCTTTTTTAGAATCTACAGAAAACACAGCTTTAAATGTAGTTGAGGTTTAGCCAAAAACAGCTGTTAAGTTTACGATTAATCACATTACACTAACAGCTTTATTTGACACCGGAAGTGATATATGTACGATAAGAGAAGATGTTTACGATAAATTCTTTAACGATATTAGTACCCGACACCATAATTTTAAAAGGCTTAGGAGAAAATGCAAAAGCTGCGACATCTTTTCAACCAATAATTATTGGAACTAATATTTTACACCAAACATCTGTTAGTGTAAGAAATGATAGAATAGCAATGTGCAAAAGAATGGACGAAATAAATTAAACTATCCCTGCTAAAATAAATATCCTAAACAAGCCAGTCGAAAGAATAGAAAGAATACGACTTTGGCTCAGATATCTGAACTATTTACCAAAATATTTTAGAGATTGGAGTGAGGGGATGGAGACGGCAAGAAATCGACAGGAATGCATAAAAGGGCATTTTTAAGCAGACCAAAACTCATGAAGTGCTGTAGCGCCATCTGATGATGAATCAGTTAGATAGCTACATGATGGGTGAAAGATGGTAACAATATGAATGAGCTGATTTGCAAATTGTTTTAACTTTGTATCATTTGTAAATTCCTTGGTATATATTGAAATCTCCTCGTATATGAATTAAAACACAAAAGAGTATTTTTAGTGTATTTCATTTCCTATCGTACGTATTAAAACACGAAGTATTCTTCTTTCAATTCAATTCAATTCCTTTTTGCGTCGCCGAGGTTGATAACAGACACATTTTAAAAGCTTGTTTATAAGCTTAAAAAGCTTGTTTAAAAGCTTATGTTTCATAGATGTAGTTTTATTGATGTGCAAAATCATTTAGCCTCGGTTTAAAAATAAATCTTCTTTAACAAATAACTCGGCCTTTTTCGATTTTCCCAAAATATTTTCTCGAATGTGGAGATCTAAATAGCAATTTTAAACATTGAAAAATTGTACATCGAAATAGCACCATCACTCAAGACCAATAAGTTTAATAAATTCAAAGCATCTGTTGAATCAATTTGAATATTTGTGAGGCCTAATGATCCTTTCCATCTGCCCAATTTGGAACCTTCGCGTCAAGGGTGAGTTGCTTGATTAACTTGTCAGCTCGCTGCAGAAAGGGTCTTCACTAACAAAATACTTGATGTGCAGGACTGGCGTCAGTAGTATCATTATACCAAGTTATATAAAAGAGTTGAAATGGTCAGTAACGTAGGATATAGGATTAAAAAAATATATTTTCTATGAATTACCAAAAATCTGTCTTATAATTTTACATTATATTACAGAACTATTTACTTACTGGACGTCTTTGCACTTAAATATTTTTAAAACGTACATTTTGAGAATTTTGAACTATTCAGTAACGAGATTGCTAGACGCAAGTACTTATGTTAAGTGTTAACAGACATAGGTAACATAGGCCAAAGACGAAAAAACTTTTGAAGTTGAAGTTGAAGTTATAGAAACTTCTATACACGCTCTCGACGTTGGAAATTTGTACGGAAGAGAATCTGTGAAACCATTACATATGTAAGATAATGAGTAAGAGAGAGACAGAATATATATTTTGAATATATACAATGAAAGCTCCGTTATTACAATATACTCATTCAGCTGCTAGACTATAGTGTATTTTTATGTATGAGAGAGTAATAAAACAATCAATTATGTATGCAAATCCCTAAACTGTTGATACGGGTGACTCAATGAAAAACAAATATTTGTCAACAAGTTTACAGAAGTACATAGGAAAACAATTTTAAATTGAGTATGACTACCAGGTATAAAGGTTGGAGCAGAATAGAATACAATAGTTATGAGGGTTACTAATAACTAAATAAGGTTGCCAGTGTCGGAGTGATGGAGGTTAACAGGTACTAATGAATTTGCAAGAAATGTAAGATGTTTATTTTATTGGTTATATATAACCAATAAAAGTTTAATAAGTACCTACCTATTTGCAAAATAAAGTTTATTTCTTTAGATAAAATGAAACGTTTTATTTTATCTGAAATGAGTGCATTCCACGAAGTAAGGGTTTCAACGTCAACAATCAAACATTTAATTCTTTAATTCCAGGAATCTACGACAGTAATTGACCTTCAAAAACTTATTCCACAGAAAATGTGATAGTGGGTTTTTCAATTTTGTGGGAAGGTCCAAGTGGCGTATTCAAAATTCTTAACAGTTCACTAAAAGTAGGTACTTCAGTTGCAAGGTGCAGTTTATTGTGTATACTAGTGTTATGGAAAATTTGGAAGTGCCGTATAAACGCCGAAGAATTGGTTCCTTAACAGTTAATGAAAAAACATTAATATTTAATTGTTTTAAATCATTTACAGACAAACCTTTATGTGAAAGTGTTGATGAGACCGTTGAGTTAGTTAGCAGTACACTTGGTGTTGGGAAATCTACGATTTACAGAGTTATTAAAGAAGAGAAATGTGGTAGTTTTCAAATGCCACGTAATGCTCCAGGGAAACCAAAATTTCAAATAAAATATCATTTTAAAGAAGGACTTCGACGGAAAGTGCATGAATTCTTCTTTAGACAAGAATTTTCAACATTGGATAAAGTTCTTGTCTCAGTTCGAGATGATAAGAATTACCCACAAATGAGTCGAAGTACGTTATGGAAACTTTTAAAAGAAATAGGCTTTCGCTGGAAAAAGAATCCCAGAAAGTCTATTTTATTAGAAATAAGCGATATTGTCATATGGAGAAGACATTTTCTAAGAACCATAAAGTCATCAACCATCAACGAAGGTCATACACCAAATAAATTTTGGCAAGATGAAACTGTTACAAGTCAAAGGCACGCTTTTGTAAATAACTTATCTACTGGTTTAAACCCACCATCAGGAAAGGGACGCAGGCTGATAATGGTACACATTGGCAGTTCAGACGGTTTTGTTGAAGGTGGTTTATTACCTTTTGAATCAACTGGTACCGGTGACTACCATGAAGACATGAACGCTGATGTCTTTCAAGAATGGTTCGAACAAATGATAGATCTTCTTCCTAAGAACTGTGTAACAGTAATGGATAATGCAAGTTATCACTCCAGACTTATAGAAGGACTGCCCACAACCAAGTGGTTAAAAAAAGACTTGCAGAATTGGCTGAGTTCAAAAGATATTACGTACCATCCCGGATCTATAAGAAAGGAACTTTATTCGTTGTGTGCCCTTCATAAAGAAAAATTTTAAAAATACGAAATTGCCAAAAATCGTGAAATGACAGTACTTAGATCCCCACCATATCATTGTGAATTAAACCCGATTGAACTGGTATGGGCACAGATAAATAGTGAAGTTTCAAGAAAAAATTACACTTTTAAAATTCATGATGTTAAACAGTTGTTTTTGGAGGCCGTGAATAATGTAAAACCTGAAAACTGGGAAACGGCAGTAAATCACACTATTAAAGAAGAGGAAAAAATGTGGAAGCTGGACAATATTACTGATAAAATGATCGAGCCAGTTATTATAAATCTTGGTTCTGAAAGTTCATCTTCTGAATCTGATTTGGATTTGTAACAAGTAGCTGTAAGTTTTATATTAATATTTTTATTCATCTATTTAACATACCTTAGACGGTTTTAAAAACTCTTTTTCTCTTTTGTAATTTTTTAAAATTAAAAAAAATGTGAATTTTTTAAAACCCTTTTTAATGTAGGCCAGTCAGTTCTAATATAGTGTGTGATAAAAGAGGTCACTTTTGTTTACATACTTATACTGAACAACACTGAAATAATTCATTTATTTTTTACAATTATTCAAAGTAATTTTTTAATTAATCTTGGGCACGTCCATGGAGTGGTCGAAGGTACCAGTTAAAATTATGCTAATTACTCCCTCGTTCATAAAAATAAACTATAGAAAGATCTGGCGATGAATCGATGACCTTCCAACCATTTACGACAGGGTGACTCATGGACTGGTCTTTTGGCGAACGGCTAGAGATTTCTGCCGGCAGGTAACAGGTATTTCAACTGAGCATCGAAATTACTAGAAATAGAAAAGAATTAGTTATAATATATTAAGTTTTATACGTCACAATATTTATTATTGTAACATTACTTTAAAAATGTAAACTATTTAAATAAAAAAAGAAAAGCCGTTGTTTTTTTCATTGACGATTAACCTGCGTAGTGTTCTATTTTTGTTAACAAATATTATCATGATGCAAATTCTACAATTTTTATATTATTTTGTTAAATGCCCTTGGAACTTTAAAGAACTTAACAACTTACTCTTTAAATGTACTTCAAACGAGACGTGGACGAGCGATCTGTCGTATCGTTTTCTAAAAAATACATTCCAGTTGGTTTGAAACCAATTTCCTCGTTTCAAAACTTTAATGTTGTTACAAGTTTAAATAAATTAGAGTTTGAAAACCTATTGATTTTATCAATCTTAAACTGCAAAATAGATACATTTCTTTGTAGACAATAATAAAATAAAATAATAAAATGAGAGATTAACATTAATTTTTGTTATTAATAATAATGAAATAAATTGTTATATATTTTTTATTACATTATCAAAGAGAAATTGCCGAACGTCCCATAAAAGTCATATATTATGTCTAAAGAAGTCTCAAAAGACAAGGACGACTTAATAAGTTCCTGCCTACAAATACTGTTGGGAATAATCACGTGATGAAAATTTTATATGAATTCAACAATATAATTTTCCCGAAGTTACTTTTTTGAAGATTAATAGCAGTTAACATAAAACACAAATGATAAAAAATGGAAATATACAATGTGATTAATGAGTAACATTAAAAACGTGTTCTCTCATAAAAATTGCAATATTAAATTATCAATAGCTAACTTAACGTATGGTGATAAAGTTTTGGGAAAAATTTCACCTGGTCTGATTGAGAAGCAAAATGCATTTAACAAAGAAGGCCATGGAATTGAAATGTCATCAGTTATTGACATTTAATAAACAAAACAGAATATTTTGGTTTGTGCTCTGCAAAATGTCTTCATTAACTGATCATCAACTAGCCTCTAACGTCCACTGCTGAACATAGCCCACTCGCATGCTTTTTCACTTAGTCCGATTTTGCGCCATCTGAATCCAATTTGTAATTTTTTTTTTATGGCATCTGTCCATCTCGTTGGGGGTCGACCTCTATTTCTGTAAGCAAAATGTCTTATAAAATTGATTGAAGCAGCTAAGAACAAAATTGGGCTCTCACAGCGAAAACTGGCCAGAAGATTTCATGTTGAAAAGACTATAGTATACAGGACCCTATCGAGTAACAATATTATCTACCGGAAAAGAAGGACAGCTCCAAAATACACAGAGGATCAGTTAGAGAGAATTCCGAAATGTTGCCGCGTGTTAAGGCGAGTGCAAAGGGGACATTTTTGAACCGGAATCCGCGAAGAAACCGAATCAGAAACATTTTCCCAACGGGAGCGGCCTCACAGCCTGGACTATTTGTCCAACTCTGAGATGAAGGGTAACGATGGGTTTTACACGAACGATTACAAAAATGTACCTGATGAAATAAAATTCAAAAGTAAGGTGTTGGTGTTGGCTACATTGTTGCTGTTCGAAGCGAAGCTTTAAACGCAAATATTTATATTCAAAGATGTTTTTCTAAATTGCTTCAGTTTGTGAACACACATCATGCAAATAATCAAATAGTCTTTTGGTCAAATCTTGCTTCATGTCATTACGCGAGGATCACAAGGGACTGTACAAAACTAACAACATTACCTTTGTACCAAAAGCAGACAATCCCCCCAACCTACCTCAGGCTCGTCCAATTGAAGAGTTCTGGGCGATATTAAGTCGGAAAGTCCATAATAACGAATGGGAAGCACAAAATCGGGAACAGTTAAGACGCCGCGTATATACAAAAATTAGAGAAATTGACGCCGAGATCGTCCAAAGGATGGTGAAACGTGTCAGGGGAATTATTAGGCAAATCGAAAATAATGGTCCCTTGTCTGTCATTTGAATTTTGATTTATAATAAGGATAGTTAAGTTAAATTGTTGAATAATTTAATAAAAATATAAGACTATTATAGTCAGAGTTATATGCTTTTGAAATTTTTTCCAAAACTTTAGGACCATACGTTAGGCAGTAGAATTATTCGACGATTTCTTCATTTGCCAAGTCGTTAACTTGTCACAATCGCATCAAAGAAACTATAAATAATCTATTTTGAGTTTTTTTTTTTCTTCTTTCTTTATATCTGTGGCTTGGCCCTAAAAAATCAATGTCAAAATATTTCTTTATTTTCTTATACTGCCGTCTCCACTTATAAAGGTTGGCTACAACCATTGCAAATTCGTCTCTATTTTCTGCTTTTCTTAAGGACGTATTTACCCCGGTCCAGTCGCGAAAATTTTTTCAGCCAAGATATTTGTCGTCTACGACGATCTCTTTTTCCTTCGATTTTATCCTTCATAATCAGCTGCAACAAATTCACTTATCATTTCTAAGTATGTGCCCCAAATATGCTGTGTTTCGCCTTTTAATGGTGGTCAAAGTTCTCTGTCTCTTCCCATTCTGTGCAACACTATTTTGTTCGTAATATGATCGGTCCATGATATCTTCAATATATAACGAGTTTATTACAGCTGCCGCCGTTTCTCGCCACCTAGCTTCCAACTCTTGCGATCGTTTCAGTCATCTACTTGTAGACCCTTTCTTCCATTGCACCTTTTACTTCTTGTCTCCACGATCTTCTTGGTCTTCCCTTTTTCCTGCGGTTGGTGGGGATTCACTGTAACATTCTCTTTGGCAATTGTTGATCATTTATCCTTTCTACAGGGCCATACCATTTCAGCCTTTTGCATTCTATAGTTTCCAGGATGTCAATGTCTATACCCATACGATCTCTGATTTCAGTATTCCTTACTCTATCTCTTCTAGCGAGTTGGCAACATCTTCTCCAATAATTCATTTTCATTGCTGTTATTTTGTATGCGTCATTTTTATTTATTACCCAAAGCTCTGAACAGTATGTAGCAATGCTTTCTATGATACTTTTGTATATCCTAATTTTTGTGTTTCGGGTGATGTGGTTATTCCAAAGTATACTATTCAGTTGACGTATTGCTGAATTTTTTTCACCAACGCTAGTAGCTATTTCTTTTGTATTCCGACCATTGTTTGTAATGTTTACACCAAGATATTTATAGCTATCAGTATTTTGAATTTGTTTGCTTCCTAGTTCTAAGTGCTTTCCTTCACCTTCCACTATTACGTACTCTGTTTTTGATGGATTAATTGATAAGCCCCACTTAGTATATTCTTCATCTATTTTTCATAACATGTAGTGGATATCATCTTGATCTTCTGCAAGTATTACTTGGTCATCAGCAAAATGCAAGCTGTACAGTGTATGGTTTTTAATTTTAACACCCATAGGTACACATTTTCTTCTTCAAATATCCAAAACCCCCTCAAATAAATCTTAAAGAGTGTAGGTGCAATGCAGCAGCCTTGGCGAAGTCCTTTGGTGACTTTTATCTTTATTGTCACTTTTTGTCCAATCTTTAATACACTCGTCATATATAATCGTACAACTCCCTTACAGCATTAATGTAAATCGGTGGAATATTCTTGTCTTCTAGCACCTGCAATAGCTTGGCTAATGGGACACTGTCATACGCTTTTTGAAGATCAATAAATACCATGTGTGTCTCCATATTATATTCCAAAAGCTTTTCTATTGTTTGTTTTAGGCAGAACACATTGTCTATACAAGAACGACCAGTACGAAAGCCACTCTGATCTTCAGCGTCTTCCCAACAATCTTCAAATCGGCTTTTAATTTCTTCCCGTAGACACTAAGCCCTCGGTAGTTCTTACAATCTTTTCTGTCGCCTTTATTTTTGTATAGATTGCTGATATAATATGCTGTTTTCCATTCTGGGGGTAGCTCTTCTCCTCTCAAGAATAAATTAAAAGTATAAGCCAATAGCTGAAATAGTTTGTCAGGGCCATATTTAATCAGTTCAATGGGTACTCCCCCCGGTCCTGGTGCCTTTCCATTTTTCATAGCGTTGGCGTGTTTTTTAATTTCTTCTGGTGTTATTTTAGTTTCTTCGCAATAGAAAATATCATATTTTTGGTAGCCCATATCTTGGAATTCTGTTCGATCTTCTGTCAGCATTTGTTCATAATATTCGCCCCATAATTCTGGGGCTATAGAGTTCTTGAAGATATCTTCAAAATTCTCCTAAAAAGCCACATCTCAAAAGGCTTCGACACCATAAAGAAGAATAGAGTAGATATAACATTTTACCATTTGATATTGGATTTGCAGATTGAATCTTTGGTTACTCAGAAATTTCCTCATCTTCAAAAAGGCTGTTCTTGATTGTTCTATTCTTCCAATCCAGATTCCTAAGTATTTCATTTTGTCCTCAACATCTACTGCACAAATCGCGCGATGTAGAATAGATGTCTCAGCCTGCACCTGAAAATAAATTCTTAAATTAGTAATCTGTTTTTCTAGTTGCTCACTTATATCCGTAAGTCCTTGTCCCATTAAATAAAGCGGTAATGTCGTTCTTTCGACTGCACTTGGAGGATGGTGTTTTTGTGCCTTTGTGAGGTGAGTTTGCACGTTTTGTTGAAGATTTTCTATATCCGTTTTAGTCCACTTAACAATACCAAATGAGTAGATAAGCGCGGAACATGCAAAGGTGTTTAGTGTCTTAAACAAATTTTTACTGTTAAAGTGTTAACGAAGCACCTGTTTTACCCTTAATTTAAACTCAGTAGTCATCTCAGTTTTCATTTGCTTATGGTCAATATTCCGCGCTTGCTTTGTTCCGATATATTTACACATATCATTTTCACCCGTGGCCTCGATGTTCTGGCCGTTTTGTAAATTGAATCCACTGGGCTGTACCTTTTCTTTGATTATGTTTCAGACTTGTCAAGTCCGAAGTGCATACTAATATTATTACAGAAATTTTATACTGTTTTTAGCATCTAATCCAGGTGGCTTCGAGTGGAAGCCAATAGTTTTCAAATCATTCATATACACTAGATGATTAAGCTTTGCAACAACAGCATCATCATCATTTTGACTTTACAACACTGTATGGGTTCTAACCTCCCCAAGAATTCTCTTCCAGTCGTCCCTATCCATCGCGTTTCTCCGCCAAGCATGTATTTCCATATTTCTCATATCTTGGTTTATGTTATCTAGGAATCTTTTTCTGGGTATTTCTCTTCTTCTTTGACCAATAGGTCTATCAAGGAGCGTTTTTCTAGTTTTGTCTTCTCCAGACACTATTTTCATTTACCGCTCCATAGATTCGCCCCAGTATTTTTCTTTTGAAACATCCTAACATGTCCAAGTTTCTGAACCATATGTTAGGACTGGGCGTATTATTGTTTTGTAGAGTTTTACTTTTGTATTTCTTGATAGAACTGTAAAATTAAAAAAGGGATTAAGACCAAAATAGCATCTATTAGCCGTGCAAATTCTGCGATTAATCTTTTCGGTAGTGTCATTTTCAGTATTGACGAGCGTTTCCAGGTATACACATTCGTTAACTGCGTCGATGACGTCGTTTTCTACAACAAGTGGCTGAAGTATTTGTGGTTGCGTACCTATTTTCATATATATGCTTTTGATGCTAAAACCTGTGTCACTTAAGTTCAGTATCTGGGCTAGGAGGTTCATCTCTAGACAAAACCACAGTAGGCTTAACGAATCTCCTTGAAAGAGGCCCCGGTTGATTGCAATATTTTCAGTTTCGATATTGTTTTCAACAGGTATTTGGAGGTGAATTTTTGTCTTCCAATCTGACATTATATGTTTTAAAAAGGTCACTATGTTATTGTCGACTTTATATTTTTTTATTATATCTATAAGCCATCCATGCGGCACTGAATCAAACGCTTTCTTGTAGTCGATAAAAGCAGTAAAGAGATTTGGTTTTTTGCTATATGCTTGGTTAGAAATAACAGAGCCGATGACTAGTTGTTGTTTGCAGCCCATGGAATCCTAAGCGAATCCTTTCTGTTGAGGCTCTATGATATTGTTTAGAACACAGTGTTGGTTGTTACGCCTGGCTATACAGGATGTGACCAATTTATACGGAGTTGGAAGAGAAGTATTTGGACAGTACTTTATAAGACAATTTTCGTTATCAGCCGTTTTTCCAAGGTGTAACTCTGTTATTTGTCCTTCCGATATTAGTACCCGTCGTGTTCTGGTCTTGACCATAACATTAGCAATTGCTGTTAGGCCTCTACGACATAATTGGACAGGAATTCAGTGTTAACAATGTTTAACAGCACAACATAATATGGCTATTACTATAAATATTATTAAAACGAAGAAGGGCTTTTAACACGAAGAAACTTCACTTGACATGTTAGTGTAACTCAAATTGTAAATAATAAATATAAAACAAATAAAATAAAACATAAAAGCTGTTTTACGGAATCTAATTATAAAATATTAAACCATAAAATTTAAATAAAACTGAGTTATACTTGGCCCTTATTAAAATCACAATGAATCTTGAGATGTTTTAGCTATGTGACGCTGACTACGCTTAGGTCACAAAAGAGTCGTCCATTTACCACTTTCTGCAGTCCGCTCGCTCTAATTCAATTGCAAATTAATGGAAAGGTGGTGGAACAAGGACAGAAAGTTCTCTCGCCAAACTCTTGAGTGTTCAGTTCTGGTGTTTCCAACAAATGCAATTAGAAAAGTTGTTAAAACAAATAAAATGAATTTGATTGTAGTTTTTTGAGCAAACCAATTTTTCTATTTGGTTAATTAAAAAAGTTAACTTTGTAATATATTCGCTGTAAGCGCCAATGAAGTTTTTTACGGCCTTTAAATTCAATTGATAAATGATAGGTTTTAACTCGTTTAGAAACGTTATCTTTAATTTGATTTTAAATTAGGAAATATTGTTTGTGTAAATGAGCTATAACTCAAATTTTCTTCTGTTATAATGAAGTTTACTCTTATAAAATTACATGATAATGGTTATAGAATTTACATTACTTGAAAGTAGTAATCATCAAGTAGTTAGTATGTTAAAAGCTAAAAAAAAATCTTTATTATTTTAACCCTCCTTTCATTGGGTGACTATTCTGAAACACTTTCGGTCGGGTGTGGTATGTGAGGACCAAAATGAAATACCGCCTCCCGAGCGACAGAATACATTTTATTGCTAATTTCGCATCAACGTGTTTTAAACAAATCATTTACTATATAATGTTTATTACAGACACAATTCCAAAAATTTTTTAAGTTGTATTAGGTAAATTTTAAAAATGATTACAGTTTCAACGCATATTTGTTCAAATTTTTTAACAGCGACTAAGTAATGAAAAAAAAACATTTTAAAACTTTAAGTAGAAACAACTAAAGTACTACAAAAACATATATCTACTAAAAAATTAAATTGTGGACACAAAGTGCAGTGGTCAAATTTTCTAAGCAATCTTTGCAGCATGCCATTATGTGGTCCATACATAGCCACTATTTGCAAATTTTGCAAAAAAAGCGGGTTTTGCGTCTTTTGCAATATTCACAATTTCCTCCCTTACGTGACTGGGGCTCTGGTACAACGTCGACCTTAATGCCTAAGAGTCTCAAGGCCGAAGCACGCACAGCTTTTGTCAAATGCGTGTCAACTACTCTCCGTCGTATACTCTCATGTACAAATTCCAAACCTAGGTTTTTTGGAATAATTTTCTAGTTTTGAAAAATTCTCAATCTGGGTTGTTGCCTTTGTAAATTACAAATGCATTAATTGCTGCGAGATTAAGGAGATTATAAACTACTACCATTGGCCAAAGTTTCGTATTTCTGGAAACATTATATATTATGATGTGATCGTTCTGTCTACAACAGCTACTCCACTCTTCGTGGAATTATAAATAGTAATTATTTCTGTTTTTTTTTGAGCACCAGTATCTTCATCCATCCGATCATCTCGGTGCACAGTGGAAACAGCAATCACATTTTTTCCTTTCTTCGGTATATGATACGGCAGTCATATTGTTACTAAATGCAAAAATTGAAGAATATACCTGCCTATTTTTAATTTTCGTTATTTCTGCAGGTAATTCTCGTCTGTTGGCTCTAATTGTACCAATTACGGTGAGTCGGTATTCTTTTAGTAGTTTCTAACAGTAGTTTGTTCTTCAACAAACGGTCTATGGTTATGTTTCTTCCTGAACCCGATAAATGTAAGCACATTCTTTCAGTTACTGTAGCAGTAGAATTGTCAACTTTATATGGGCCATCGGGTTGAAAACCAGCATAGATTTCAATTTGCGAGGTAAAGAAAGTTTTGGCATCAACAACTGAAAAAACTTTGAGCCCATATTTGTTAGGTTTGTTGGGAATATACATTTTAAATGCATCTACCCCTAAAGGCAAGTAACATTTCGTCCAAAATTACAAACTTTCCCAATGAGTAATTCTTCTTACAATTTTTATTTAACTTTTTAACGATAGTACAAACTACTGCAATTTGTCCACTTCTTTTCTTTGGTCTCGAGTCGTGGATTCATTAAAACTTATACACTTCAGTAAAAATATAAACCTACGTTTTGCCATTGTAGCAGGAATTATATCATATCCCGTACCATTTGATTACCAGTACTCTTCCAGATTTGTTCTTGTTGCTTGATGAAGTCTAACTAAATACAGTCAGTAGGTCTACATTCAACCTTTTTCTTCATATTTAACGGAATTTTTTTTATGTATAGATTCGTGTTTTTAACTATAATATCAATGCAGTTACCAAACATGTGCGTCCAGCATTCAATGGGAGATAATGCGTGTCTCGATTCACCAACATCATCATCATCCAGCCCTATTTTCACATCCATTGTTGGATATAGGCCTCCTACAAACGTCTCCAGTTCTCTCTATCTCTAGCTGCTGCAATTCGGTTTGTTTCTATTCTCCTTAGGTCGTCGGTCCACCGGGTGTGTGGTCTGACTCGACTTTGCTTGTCGGCTCTTGGTCTCTACTTCAATAATCTCTCTATCTATCTTCCATTTTAGCAACATGTCCAGTCCACCTCCATCTTTGTTTATTGATTCGCAGTATAATATCGTCTAAGCCAGTTAGCGTATCTATTCATTTCTCACGCAATCTTTCAAGGTCAGGCCCAGCATTGATCTCTCCATTCGCCTTTGTGTTACCCTCAGTGTTTCGGCAGTAGCTTTCGTTAAAGTTAGGGTCTCTGCTCCGAAGGTCAAGACTGGTAAGATGCATTAGTTAAGTGCCTTCCTTTTCAGGTGAATTGGGATATTTGTTTCAAAAATGTCTCTCATCCTTCCATATGCCGTCCATCCCAACGTGATTCGTCTATTTAGCTCGCAGATTTGGTTGTCTCTGGTTATTCTAATTTCATGACCCAAGTATGTGTATTTATCGATATATTCTACCTTGTTGTTATTGATCTGTATCACTTCGCTGGGAACCATATTGGTCATCATTTTGGTTTTCTCTAGCCCAGTTTCTTGTAGTATGTATGACAGAAACACGATATCGTCCGCAAAACGTAGATGGTTTAATCTTTTTCCATCGATGGATATTCCTGTAGCGTGATTAAATAAAACGAGCGGTTCAAATTTATATCAATATATTTATTTATAACTTTACAGTTATATCGAGTCGCTTTCGAGATGCCGCCGCATGGAAGCATGAGGTGCTGTTTCGAGATGCAACCGTTATACATGCCTCGTTGAATGCACGTTCGTAACATTCCTTTCTGTTGCCATGTTAGTCTTTTAAATGCATACTCAAGAACGGTAATGAACAGCTTTGGTGATATGGTATCACCTTGCCTGACTCCCCTTTTTATCTTTATTTTATTAGTTGCAGAATGTAGACTTATGGTTGTTGTGGCATTTTCATATATATATTTTTAACTATATTACAATATCTGGCCTATATATCACCAATAACCCCAGACAACTCGATCACTATGTTTTCGTTGCGTGTTCTAATATTTCTTGTTAGGACAAATTTTCTTCATATAGTTCCGTCTTTACCAAAAAAATATAAGCCCCTGTCATGACCCATTTGTTCTTCATTGTCTTCATTGTCGACTTTATTCTTAATTAGAATTTGCTCATCTTCATTTTCCTGCTCGGTGTCTGTATCATGATCACTGATCCATAGAAAACCTGGATACGCGATCGAATTGTCAGTTTTCTCATATAAATTCATTAGCCTCTATATTTCTACTTTATAAGGATCCATTTTACAATGCTAAAATACAATATTTTGTCAAATCAATCAGATTAGTAAATTATGCAGCTACTTTGTACCTTTATAATGTTTGTCCAACCGAATCTCGATATGAAATTATTCTTATATTGATATTTCTCAAAAATCTGAAAACACTTTTCATATACTTTACTATTTTCACTGAATTTCACATTTTACTAAATCACTGCAAACCAGTTTTAATCCATAACTGACGCACAGACAACAGACAAAAATTTTTTATCGGTGAACTGACGTATTTTCTTGGAATAACCGAATAATCCAGTTCACAAAAATGAACAGGGTTGCCAAGTGAAACAAGATTACAAGAAAAATATAACTAAGAGGCAGTGCAAATATTGTTACACATTTGATTGGGTGGGGTCTCTCAGGACAAACAGCCATGCAGCAGCTATTTAGAAATTTCAAAAACAGTTTTGTATAAAAAAAAGGAATGGTTTCTATTTAGTTTCTAGGAAGGTACTGAAAAGGTAGAAATTTAAAAAAATAAAATGAGAGAATTTTTCAAAATTTTTATTTTGTCGTTGACTCAAAAACCACACCCGTTGAACGGAGGGTTAACCCTTATTCGGAAAATGTGGGTCCAATAGGACCAAAATGTTAATTCTTTTATCCTAAAACTGAATGAAAATGTTTTTTATTAAATTTTATACATCACTGAATTTGTTTAGAAGTATATTTTATTCAACATAGTTATGAGCTATTCCAAATATTCAATATTATTTTTGAAATTTTTAAACATTATTTAAAATTTTAAAAAGTCTAAACGTGTACCAAACAATGTAAACATATCTTTGATGTGAACATACTTTTAATGTGAACTTACAATAGGTGTAATATCTATTCTAAATCGATTTTAAAACTAATAATCTTTATTGTAATGTAACAGTATTGTTGGGTAGGTACCTATACATCTTTTGAAATAAATAATGCATCTGTCATTAGTGGTTTAATATCGTTATTAGCGTCGACAACTAAGCTCCCAAAGTTATATTGAATTACAGTGAAAGTAGATAGTGCAAATAAAATGACCCGAAAACCATTATCAGCTGCAGAACTGTAAGATATTGCTAATAATTTATGGCATTCAGATGATGAAGAATCTCCTGAAGCAGGTGGCATTAAACGTAACTCTGAAATTAAAGATCATCTTTCGGAAGCAAGTGAAGTCAAATCAGCAAGTAGTATGAGTGATAATGAAGAAGAATGTATAGCTAAAAGTTCTCAGATTTAAGAGTGTGTAATTTATTAATTAAAATTAATCAATTAAAAAAAATATATCGTGGCTTCCTAATCTACGTGAATGGTTCGGGTGTAGTTCGATTGAACTTTTCAGGCGCGCTGCTAACAAAGTCGCAGTGGCCATGATGATTTCCAATCTCCGCTAGGAGTGGCACGAGAAGAAAAAGAATTTATTAATAATAATAGTTTATTTATAGTTCTCTTGCTTTTATTTGTTTATGGTAATACATATATCCTAAGCGAAATGGAGTCATCAGCAAGTTTTACATTGAACATAGACATTGGCCTCCCTTTCTGATGGTCTCAATTGGTATATCATATCTCAAGAGGTTATCGTCTGTGCAGAAAGCAACACTGATATTTGATAAGGAAACCTGAATATGTAAATACCACGAGTATATTATCATCATCAAAGAAATTGATATATTGCTTTTAAATACGTATTTGAGTTTTCCATAGGCTGTCAATGCTAAATTTAACCTTCTTCGTAGTTCGCATGTTTGGTTGTCTCTTGTATTTTCATTTCGTATCCAAGGTATACGTATTTTCCACCAGCTCTACTTCGTTGTCTCAAATATTGATAGTTCTGCTAGGCTCTAGGTTTGTCATGAATTTTGTTTTGGAGTGTTTATTGTAAAATCCACACTTTCACACACTAACTAAAGTTCATGTAGCATTGTACGTATCTCCTTGAGGTTATCCGAAAATAAAGCTATGTCGTCTGGGAATTTAGAATTTGTTAATATTCTACCGTCAAAATTCAGGAATTTCCCTTCTCAGTTAAATTTTTTAAAAGCATATTGTAGTACTGCCTTAACAGTTTAGACGATAAGGTATCACCCTGTCGGACTCCTCTGCCGATTTGGATGTGATCCGTGTTTTTATGTAGTTTCGCCGACATAGTTACGTTCTTGTATGTATTAACCATGTATATCGGTAGTCAATGCGGCAATCTGCGGCATGCGAATAGTGCTTCCAGGATTTGGTCAAATTTACTGTATCAAAGGCTTTATGGAAAACTACAAACGTCAGAATGAGTGGATGATTGTATTCGATAGTCTTTTCTATTACCGTTTTAATGCTCTTGTTCCAAATTTGGTACGAAATCCCGCTTGCTCTATTGACTGGTAGAAATTGAGCTTTTTTTTGTTAAGAAGATTCGTTACTATTCTTGTATCGAGTTTGTATAGGGTGACTAAGAAGACTTATAGGTCTGTAGTTTTTTAATTCACGGGCATCTCCTTTTTTGTACAATAGAATTACCTTAGGATTGTGCCATTTGTCGGGTATATTACTGTTGAAAAGTTACATGTCAAAAAGGTTTTTAAGTAGTCAAGTGCCTCTGAGTATATACAACAGTAAAATTGATAAAAAGTGTTTATAAACGTAATTCAATTATTGTCTGTGTCAAATTTAATTACCTCTCTTAATTATTGTGAATCAACTCTATTAATACAGTCCCAAATAATCAAAAACTTTTTTAATTATTTTGTATTTGTCTTATTCTTCTTCTTCTCCCTTCTTGTATGTGGGCTTCAAAGCCTGTTGCTTCTTCAATATTAGCCTTCTAAATTATTTAAATTGTTACTGTTGTAAAAACAACATTTTATATTAATTTTAGTTTAATTTTTCGTTCTCACAAATATTGGCTTGGATCTTATGCTACACACTGTACTTTTTGCCCGCAGAATATTTATGCCATAAATACCTTATAAGGGTTTTTGGGTTGTAAACCGACGCCGTTTTGTCGGCACTTTTAGATAAAGATTCTCAAGCCAAAATCTCTCGAAGATGTATTTAGTGTCTCAAGCTGTGCGGTACTCGCCGGTACCTAAGCGACTAGGCGTCCTAAGCCCTCTCTTCGCCTCCAAAATGCAGTGAAATGTGTATTTGTTTTTTTCGATAGTTCGCGTGCCTCTAAAACGCCGATATAATAATGGACAATGTTTTCAAGCGAACTCTTTCATTAGTATTAGTGCTTTTGTAAATATTCTAGTTATTAAATGTGTAAATTCGATTAATTACGCTTATTTTTCTCCAAGTACAACACCTATTAAACCAAAAACATAAGGAAAAGTAAAGTCTGCTTGTATATATCGAAGGAAACTCTTCTACAGTCCATGGTCCTCAAATATTTGGTATTGTACACGCACGGGGAAAGGAATTTAATATGCTTTCCTTCCAACAATTGGTGGAAATCAGACAAAATTCCGTCAGTCACACCACCTTTTTTTTGGTCTTCCAATACTTCTTTATCCATTTAGTGACTTATTTCGTGCTACTCATACTATTCTATCCTATGCCATTCTACTGACGTGTTCGTTCCACTGCTGTTTTCGTTTCATCAACCATCCATTTATGCCTTCTATATTACAATCTCTTATTATGTTTTCGCTTCTCTCCTTATCCAACAGACTTTTCCCTGATATTCGTCGGAGTATTTTCATCTCTGTTGTTTCTAGTAGTCGTCTTGTTTTAGATGTGTCAGGTCTTGTCTTTAACGTGTATGTTAATATTGGTCTCATTGCTGCTTTACAAATTATTATTTTTGTACCTTGTCTTTGGTGTTTGTTCTTCCAGATTGTGTCATTAAGAGATCCCGCGGCTTTACTTGCTTTTAAGCTTTGTTGTAGTACTTCTTCTTTAAAATATCCGTAACTAGTTGTATCTATTCCCAGATATCTAAACCTTGCTTCCTGCTTTATTATTTTCCCATTAATTTCGATTTTACACCGTACTGGGTATTTAGATGTTCTCATACATTTGGTTTTTTCTGCTGATATTTTGATATTGTATTTCTTGGCTGTATTTATACCTCTATAATTGTTAGAGTCTTCTTTATCACCTTTCGTGAACATTGGTATTATTATGCTGTTTCTCCATGAGCCTGGTATCTTGCAGTGCAATATTAGTTTCTGTGTAAGTTTTGTCATCTCGACGGTTATACTTTCTCCTATGTGTTTTAGAAGCTCGTTAGTTGTTTCGTCTGCTCGTCGCGACTTTCTATTTTTGAGTGAATTTATGGCTATTCATGCTTCCTGAAAACGGATTTCTATTTCGTGTCTTAATTCAGGTACGTCATTGTGTTGATTATTATTTTCCTTTGCTTTGAATTTTTTGTTCTTCTTACCAACTGCTTTGTTTCATTTCCTATTCTTCTATAGTTGTCTCGGGATTCCGGGGTATTTGATGTTTTTGTACTTCATGTAGGCCTATCGTTTCTCTTTTATTTCTTTTCTGAACCATGGTGTATTGTTGTTGTTTCTTGTGTTTAGTATAACTTTGCGTTTTTGTAGAGCTTCTGTTGCTGCTTCTTCAATGTTATTTTTAATTTTCTGCCAGCTCGCTTTTATATCTCCAATGTCGTCTATTTGTTTCAGCTGTATCTTCTGTGCTGGTCTCCTTTGGTGAATTTTTCTTGTAGAGTCGCTCCTCAGTGATTCTACATTGAATTTTTCCTCGGTGATTTTCTGTAGAAAATTTTGTTTTGGTGTTATTTTCATTCTTATCTTTGCTAGCACTAGTTTGTGTTTATTCCCTGTGTCTGCTAAGCTTAAAATTCGGATATCTAGAATTTGCTTCGTGTAGATTTTTCTATTAGTGACTATAAAATCAATTATAGATTTATGTCCCCCTGGAGTTTCCAAATGTATATTTATACTGGAGCTTATGGTCGAAAAATGTATTATTAATTCTCAATTCGTTAGCCATGAGATTAGCCATGAGTTCTCCATTGACATGGTTTCATTAAATCTTTGTTTGACTTCTGAGACTATTTCATTTCCTATTCGTGCATTTAAGTTACCAATAAGAATTAAGGGCTCTTCATAAGGTATTTCATCCAGGAAGGTTTGCAATTGTTCGTAGAATGCCTCTCGTTCTTCCTTAGGTTTGCAGAGTTTGGGGCTATAGATAGATATGCCATTTAATTTTTGGTGGTCCATTATTATGCAGTTACTTATGTTTTCTTTAATTTTTTTTTATGGACAAGTATACCTATGCCTGTTTAAACTCGTTCTTCTTTCTTAACTCCACTGTATGCTAGGAAATATTGATTATGTTCTCTTTGACCTTTACCTTTCTTCTTGGTTTGTTGGATTGCACAAGTGTCTATGTTTTTATTTATTAGTTCTTTTATTGCCTCTTGGTCTTTGTTGTTGAAAGAAGTAATGTTCCATACTGCTAATCTGATTGTGGGCCTATTTTTGCTTCTCGTTTTTCTTTTCTTTGCGTGGTTCGTCATCTTACGGTTCGTCTGATTCCGAGACTTTATATCGGTTCTTTAAGCCTTGTTTTCTTTTACGATGGGTAGGATGCCAACCTTAACCATCAACCCTCCTCTTTTATTCGGGATTGGGACCGGCTGTGGGCATGAACGCGGCTTCTGAGCTACTTAATCCACCCAGTCATCGCGCTCAGAACCCCCGGGCATAGTTGACATATGTACGTCTCTTAATTGTACAGCTTGTGTTTTTAATAAGTTTCGTTACCTCCTTTTTGAAGTTTAATTTTAACTTAATTAATTTTATCTTAATATAAAAAAGTTACTATATTTCCGTTAATAATTTATTAAAAGTAATATTTATAAGGCAGTATGAAGTTCACCGAGTTATCTAGCCTACAGGTATATTAAACGTGCTGAATAAACTACAACAAGCAGGCAGCATTTATAGTACAAGTAACGGTTTAAACAACGAACATAAATAACGATTTTATTTGCTTAGATATTTCAAGCTTATTCCAGTTCTAAACAAAAGTTACCCTGGATTTGACAAAGCACGTGGGTTATCACCAAAAAGCGCTTGCATAATAAAAATAAACGCGTTCTGTGTATTAGCATTAACTATTTTTGAATAATAATTCATATTACGCTACAATCCGCAACGCAGAACATAATGAAATCTCTCTTTTCATCAAAAATTTATGCAAAAACCTTTTACATCCACCACTTTTATATTGACTTAATTTGAATATTCGTTTGAACAAGAGTTGTATGGTCATTCGATAAATATTGTAACCTATGGCATAAAAACCATTCTCGTTTTCGTTTTGTTAGTTTTTCCTCTCGTTAAAATTTTAGTAGATAAAGCTCAATAAGGGGACGATATCGTTTTATAATTCTGTTAGGAGTACCAATTTTAAAAATAAAAAATGTATTCTCGAATAATTATATTAAATAAAAGATTTTGTTTACGTATAAATATATTTGTTGAATCAGAAATAAGTGAAAATATTTTCTAAAATGTGTTGTTGCAAATAAATTAGTGTAATTAAAACAAAAATCAAAAAAATAAAAATTTTTTTGGAACGACTGGTAAATAGTGGGTTATTTTTGTTAACTACTATCACATAAAAAATATTCTGAAAGTCGGACAAAGTTACATAACTACAATTCATGAAATTATTTAAAGCAAGAAGGTAAACCACCCAGTTATTGGCACTTTAAGGAGAAGAATTGTTTAAACATTATATTTGTAAATATTGGTAACATCATAGCTGGATATTTTGAATTTTTTTATAATTTACAATTATTACTGAACACAAATTAAATGTCATTTTATTATAAATATTGAAAAAAATAATGCAAAAATAGGTTATTTTAGATATTATAGGTACATATTTCCTAATTATAGGTAGTTTTATTCTAATTATTGGCATGTAGTAATTGGCAGTGTATTCAATCATTGGTATCCAGTAATTAGCATAATTTTTATATCAAAATTTTGATTGATCATTAAAAAAAAACTAAAACATAAGTACTTACGTACAAACAGAATGTCATTTATTTATATATTTTTTAAAAACAAAATTTTTTTTCAACATTTCAACAACATTCAAAACAACAAACACGTTGAGATCTACTTTGTCCAAAACCAAACCTAACAATGAACAAGAAAGGAAAAAGAATTGCATTTATAAAATACCTTGTGAATGCGATCAGTTTTATTTAGGTGAAACATCAAGGCCATTAAATGTTAGAATAAGTGAACATCAGTCTTATATTAAAAATAGAGAATTTGATAGATCTCAAATATGTAAACACGCATGGGATAATGAACATAGGGCACAATAGTGTCTAAATCTATCTTCTTTATATATATATATATATATATATATATATATATATATATATATATATATATTTCAGTATCTGCCTCTCCTATTTTCTTAATAATCATCATTTTTATCTTTTACTCAAGTTTCTAAAGAGTGAATTTTATTTTCATCTCTATTTCTGTTACTTTGGAACGAGAGGTGCCATCTTTATTCTCTGTTTAGTTCAATGCTGTTGACATTTCTCCCTTCCCGTTCGATACAAAAGCCGATATAATGACTTCTATTTTCTAAAAATGTGGATTTTCTTCATGACTTCTGTAAAAGTATAATAACCAATTGTTGTATCGTCCCCGGATTAAGGAGGTGAGAGTATAATATATTTTATCGATTTTTTGATTCTACCTGTTGTATAAAAATCTTTTTATAATTTTAACTTTAAAAATTCTAAGCTAATTTTTTATGATTATGGTATGACATGTAAGTAGATACATATTTTGTGGATATTTCTTATGTTTTTATTTTATATAAAAAACTAGCGATAAGAAAATATAGTTCTTTAATATAGTATGTAAAAGTTTTACGAATATTTTTATAGTTTTAAATATTAATTTTAAATCCTTAATAATATCTTTTGATTTTAATAATAATTAACTTTTGACAAACTACCATTTCTATATAGAAATGTTATTAAATTCTAAATTATCTAGCTTTTCAATAAATATATCTTGTCATTTTTACCGAATTCACTTTTTTAATTAATATAAGCCTGAGAGTGGCACCATCATCATTCCGATAGGAGAGTTGACTCCGGGACAAGAAAATCCACAACTAACAACATGGCTTGCTAACAACCATAGCAGAAAAGACCAGAATAAAACCTAGGACTTGGTGACAAACATTGTTCTTTAATATAATGTAACACTGTGGCAAGAAGTTGAATAATTTTTATTTAAATTCAATACTATATTTAAACATTTATTTTTTTGTTTTTTTTTTATATTTTAATAAACATGTGTTAATTTAACTGTGTATTGTTTCTTATTTTTACTTGTTTGTGTGTGTTGCTCCAGAGTAGACCATATTCACGTCCTGAGTGAGCTAGCCAGGGAGTGTTTCGCATAACGTCTAATGTAGCAATTTTGCAATTGATACATTAGGGGTTCTTCTTCTTCGTGTAGCCATTCACGTCCACATCTGAACATAAGCCTCTTCAAGTCTTCCTTTCCATTGTTTTTTATTGTACGCTACTTGTAGCCAATTTTTCCCGGCAGTCCTTTTCAGATCATCTGTCCATCTCATAGGAGGCCTGCCTCTGGGTCTTTTGTATTGGTATGGTCTCCTGGTTAAAATTGATCTGTGCCATTAGGAGCATTAGAACATTAGGGGTTATGGCGTTGAAAATTGGTCCCAACAGGAAACGATTTGTCGCTCCAACGTTGTTAGTGATGTTAGTCAGGTTGTAGCAGCAAAGTAAGGTTTGCGGTTACAAGTTGACAACAGCAGCTCAACGTTGGGATGTTACAAATTGAGCCTCGAAGGGTTACAAATTGGCTTCCAATGAATATTCGTTGGCATGTCATAGATTGACGTTCAATGAATGTTCGTTGAAACGTTACATGTTGTATTGAACCAAATTCTGAGGTTCTTAAACCAAGATGTTTTTCTTCTTCCTGGACGCTTTTCAAATATTTTTTTCTGATGCCTTACTGAAATCGGGTAAAATATAAGGGTAACTTAACGTCGAACCTTCACTCTCGAATAGTTGGCGGAATATTGACGATTATAGAATTCTACGCCCTACCATAAATAATAAATGTTACCAGATCATTAAAAGTTTAAGTAAGTACTTAGAGTGAATTGCTTCTTAATTATTTAAAAATAAAGCCTCCACTACCAATAATTTGGTTAATGCCAACAATTTGGTGGTCTTACTGGTGGGTTTAACCTATATGGCACCTCCGCTCAAAGAGTGTCATAAGTCAAAAAAGCAAAGTTTCGAAAAAACGACGTTTAAAATTTGTTCTACAAACATTTTCGGGTTTAATTCAAAAACTATTAAAACTAAATTTTATTAAGAGTTTTTTTTAGAGTTATGACGAAATATTATTTATTTAAAGTGGTTTTAGCAATACAGAATTTAATATTATTAGTATTAATATCCAAGTTTAACTAAAAGTAACACAACTAAATAAAAATATTGTAAAGAAACAAAAGTAATATAAATCAAAAATAATTCTTAGACAAGAAATCAATTCATAGTACATTTAAAATAAAAAATAAGGAAGAAATCAATTCATAAATCATTCAAGAGTTTATACAAATCCATTTCTTCTCTAGGTTGTCTAAAAATTATTAAAAAGGTCAGAGTAGAAGTGAGGAATGTGGTTACCTTGAACCAAATTCATCATCAAATCAGTCTTTTTTTTAATAATATCCATGTTACCTGTACTCTCTTACGGCGCGGAAATATTCACAATAAAAAAAAAGTAGTTAATAAGATTTACGTGACACAGATGGCTATGGAACGCCAGTTATTGGGTGTCTTTTTGAGAGACCGAATCCCAAACGCAAAAATACGTTGTAGAACAAAAACAACAGACGCTATCGAAAAAGTCGCGTCGTTAAAATAGAATTGGGCGCAGAACACGTTGCCAGATTATCAGATAACCGATGGACAAAATGTATTTTCTAGTGGAGACCAAGTCAAGAAGCAATACAGAGGTGAGAACGTCTACCAACTAGAAGTAAGTAATGACGACCTGAAGCGTGTTAGCAATAGCTGGTTTCAAGCCACACAAGAAAGAGACAGATGAAAAGAGCTGAAGGAGACCTAGATCCATCAGGGGACGCATACAGGTTGATGATGATAAAATGAAAACAGTCTAAAAAAAGGAAAAGCCGGTTATAATATAAGTACTGTCAGTTTATTATTATTTATGACTGCAGAATTTTACTCTTTAGGAAGTCAATCTTATATGACTGACAGCACAAAATTAAATAGCGAAAAAAGAGTCACTAGCAATCAGAGTGTTGAACTATCTGAGATTGATTTACTATATCAACAAATACTTTATTTTAAAGGACTAAGTGACCCCTAGGATATAAAATTTTAGGCACGACTGATTGGAGATTTTTCTTTCGACTTATTTCTTCTCTGCTTTATTCTAATGAACTGATGGTAAAGTTTTACACCGGCTCTTATTTTGTTTATTTTAAAACATTTTCTGAAATGTATATACATTTTCATTATAAACTTTCTAATTGTAAATACTAATTTGTAAACTTTTATAACTTTTAAAATAAGCTTGATTATATAGTAACTTCAAGTCGGAGTCAAAACTTAATCAAAGTAGCATAATATTAATTACTAAATTTATTTATCAGTTGAAAATGGGTTTAGTGAACAGAATATATAACTTGAATATAACAAAATCTATTAAATAAAAGTACAGAATAGAGTTGAGGTTTTTTTTAATTAACGTGTCTCGACGTCGAGGTCATTGACAGGATGACAGTATAATATAAGGTTATTACAAATAGAGTATTACATTTGACAATACACAATACATAATACACAATACTTATTATTTACAAATTTAACTGTTAGGCATAATTACAATTCAGAGTTTATAAAGCACTTGAATGTCTTTTAAATATTTAAACAGACTTGTATTTCTTCTATACTACCTCCCAACTGGTGTTGTTTCCTTTTAGTAGAAAGATGTGGACATTCTTTAAGTAAATGCTTCACGGTTAAAGGACTGCTGCAAAGATCGCATGTAGGTAAATCGGTAGATGCCATGAGAAAACCATGTGTAAGCTGAGTGAGTCCAATTCTTAATCTTCTTAGAATAACCTTCTGTCTTCAGAGCAAAGATGGTACTTCTAAGGAAAGTATAACTTGTTGTTTATCGTGTAAGTGACGTTGTGTTTCAATTAGCTTGTCATTTGTCATATATAGCTTTTTGAACATTTTTTTAATATCAATATGCAGCTAGATATTTGATGTAGGTATGTTCAAAGTAGAAGCTTCTTTTGCGGCTACACCTGCAGTCTCATTTTTTGCAAGGCCTACATGTGAAGGTACCCCGACAATAGTGACAATTACTCCAAGGTCCGTAAGTTTATTATATTTGTCATGTATTAAATTTACCAGATAATGATCTGAGAACATGTTTTTAGTTGCTTGTATTGATGATAAGGAGTCTGTTCAAATCGCTACATTGCGGTCAGTTAGTTATAACATACAAAAAGAGTCGACGATGCCATATAGTTGTCCAGTGTATATACTACAAACAACAGGAAGTCTGATTAGTTTTGTAGTACTGAAAGAGGAAATAACAGCACTACCCACGCCTACATCATTTTTAGGGGCATCTGTATAAAGAACTTTATGAAACTGATTTCTATTAAGTATGTCTAGGAACGATTATTAAATTTGACATTCGGAAGTTGCTTATGCAACGTAGGATGTGTAGAGATATGAGACGTTGAAGTTGCAGCAAGATCAAAACCGTCGAGAATAGAATTTATTATACAAGAGACAAGTTGAGCAGCTCTAGTGGTCTGAGTGTGATAAATGAGATTATTTGGTTAAATAAGTAGTTGGTAGACTGTATTTTGTGGATTGACTGATAAGCTAGCTGCAATGACAGAAGAAGATGCTGTCTCCTTAACCAGAATAGCAGTTTGTTAGCTTCACAGTACATGCTTTGAGCTGGGCTAGATCTGAAGACACCTAAGCAGATCCTAAGACCCGTATTGTGTACGGAGTCAAGAGCTTTTAGATGTGACTTGGAGGCAAACATATACACAAAACTACCGCAGTCCATTTTGGAGCGAATAATGGATCTGTAAACTATAAGCAATACTTCTTCATCAGCTTCTCATTGCAAATGTGCTAGACTTTTTAGGATATTAATATTTTTTAAGCAGTTGCCTTTCATTTCCTGTATGAGTATATTCCAAGTAAGTGTGGAGTCGAAGGTCAGTCCTAAGACTTTATGATGAACAATAACATCCAGTAATACTCCGTTATATGTCAAATTTGGATTATCTTTTATCGTTTTTCTGGTAAACTTCATGATTTTAGTTTTTTGAGGTGAAAAAGAAAGCCCAATATGCCTCGACCACCTTTCTATATTATCAATCGCTGTTTGCATTAGTCTACAGGTTGTTTTGATATTCTTTCCTCTGCAAAAGAGTACAAAATCATCAGTATATAATGCGTATTTAACTAGGAGATGAATATTTTTGCTTACATCCTAAAATGCCAATCTAATTAAAGTTGTGCTTATAACAGAACCTTGTGGTACTCCATTATGTTGAATACGAGAAGATGGCAGCTTTTCGTTTAAAACAACTTTAAACTAAAAACTCTGCACAAAGTAGTATATGTTTACACCAAGTCCACGTTGTTAAAGATTTTGGAGTATTACAGATTTTTGAACAGTGTCAAAGGCTCCTTCGACATCAAAAAAGGCTGCTAATAAATCTTGTTTACAGGCCATAGAGTCAGAAATATGTGATTGTAAAATTACCAAATTATGTGATGTAGAACGATGAGATCTAAAACCTGATTGTACCGGTGAAATAACTATTTTTTTTTCCAAAAATCAGACTAATCTTTTGTTTACCATTTTCTTCATTAATTTGCACAAGGTGCACTTCAGCGATATTGGCCTATATGAATTTGGTAAACTTTGTGTTTATGAACTTTGTGGTTATGAACTTTGTTAAATAATATAATATATGATTCTCGCCACCGCTTAGGAAAATTATTAGTGTTCCAAATACCGTTGTGAAATTTTAATAAAATAATAATGCATGCAAGAAGTCGACAACTTCTTTAAGAATATAAAAGGAATGTCATCTGGACCAGAGGCTGTGTTGTTACACCAATCGAGTGCCTCAGTAGTTCCTCTAAGGTAAATGGTGTGTTAATAAAGTCGATTTTTGTGCAGATTTTATTGATGAGAACTTTGTAGTTAATGTGACTGATGATATATTAGGTGAGTATTGTCTTTTGGATTTTTGTTCAAATGTATCAGCTAGTAAACTGGCAATTCGTAGTGTGTCAATGACAACGTTGTTTTGATAACTTATACTTTGTATACCGAAACTTATCTTACGACCCTATATTTGTCGTATCTTCATCCATACTTGGGCAGATGGACTGTTGGATTTTAGTGACAAAGTACATTATATTTTTTGCTTTGGCCTTTAGTTGTTTAAATTGCACAAAATTTTTGTTATTTAGAGTTATTCGGTGTCTGTTGAATGCTTCTTTGCATTGACGAATTGCGTGTTCACAATCCTTATTCCACCATGATACTTTTTTTATGTATAGGTTATAGAAGTTTTGTCAATATGTAGTTCAGCTACAGAAATAATTCAGTGGATAAGAAGGTTCAGAGATTCGTGTACATCATCAAAAAGATACACAAGTGAAAGTTTTTTTTTAGATACGAGCAGAAGCCAATCCAATCTGCATTGGCGATTCGCCATTTGGGTACATGATCATTGTTAGATTTATTCTCGCTGTTGGAAATCAGAATTGGAAAATGATTGCTATCAAAGAGACTGTCAAGGACATGCCAATTTAATAGAGATAATGACTTTGGGTCAGAAAAGCTCATGTCAATTGCGAAAAATATGCCAGAAGATATATTAAAGTATGTACTTAATCCGGTATTTAATAGGCAAGTGCTAGAACACTTTGTTACATTTTTAATGACTTTTCAATTGTTTTATCAGAACCTCACATAATATTGTCCATATAATGAATTCACCTAAAAGAAGATAAGGAGTGGTGAGTGATGAATTAGATCATACAGTTCCTATTCTGAAAGTTTGTAATTGGGTAGAAAGGTAAATGCTGCATACCGTAATTTTACTAGTGCACCAGATGAAGTCTGTAATTGCTTCAATGCCAATAGTAAGTATGTGATGTGCAGAAAACAGATTTCTGGAAACAAGTCCTTTCTTAAACAATGATAACCTTCGTAAAGTTGTCCAATTTTGGTATCTTTAAAGTTTGTCTATTGTAAACATATTAAATCTGCCTCTGTTTCTGCGATCATTTGTTAGATTCTTTCATATCTTGGACAGAATCCGTCACACTTCCATTGAAATAATTTGAAAGTAACTAAAAGAAATTAAAAGGTAGGTTTTTGGGACTTTTGTGATGTATCTGAGAGAATATTGTCGTCAGTGGATGATTGTGATACTTAAGCGTTGCTATTATCTGTAGTTAAATGCTTTTTTAATTTTGTCGTTGTTCTGGTAACTCTGCCCTTAAGAGATCTTTCTATAAAGAGGATATATCTTATATATATATATTATAGATATATATATATATATATATATACTATATATATATATCGTACAACAGGACCTGTATATCTGTAGTAATTTACAAAGCTTTAATTATTGGGTTGCCGTTAACAAATGAGTTGTCGAGGAATACAATAATCTTATCAGCTGTTAACGTATAGTCATTCGGATTTGTGTTGTAGAGATTTTGTATAATTGTCTTTGTGTTGTCTGATAGAATAGCTGCGTTTGTGGACTGCATCCTAGGCTTCTTTTTAATTAATTTTGGTTTATCAGTGCTGAAGAAGTGCTCTGGAGGCGGCATTACATCAACGTCGGATGCCTGGTCTTCAAGAGAATTTGTGTCATTAGTTGATGAATGTAGTCATTTGGCACCTGGTGCTGGTAATAATGTACTCGTTTTAAGATGTTCAGAATTTGTATCAAATATTGTAGTTGTTGACAATATTGATGATAAATTATTTGATTGCGGCAATGAGGTTGTTTGTGTAGTTGTGTTAGGACATTTGTTTGCTGTATGTCCGGGCTGTTTACAAGGGAAACACTCCATACGATTTGTGGACAAAAATATTCTATATGTGATATTCTCATGCTGTATTAAGTGACGTTTGGAGTTCGTAGTTCCCAGTAGCTGGGTTAACGTAGACTTGGCGTCTAAAACTCATAATATGCGAGTACTCATATCCTGGAATACCTGCCTTTAATAATAATATAGGTGACACCATTTGAAGTCCGAAATCTTTGAGTGCCTCTTCCATGATCTCATTAGGTATGGATGAACAGATATTTAATATCAATATTCTCTTAGCTAGAGAAATTACTCTTATTATACTCAGCTCAACGGAATTGACTGTTATAGTGAGATGCTCTAATTTTAAGCTGGTCTACAAGCTCAGTTTTTAATAAGTAGATACACACTCGGTTGTTTGAGACTTTCAATGCAAAAACATTATTGGGTTTAACGATGTTTCCAACTGCTTTAACGTAGTCCAGTAACACCAGATTGAGATGAGAATGTATGATAATTGCTTGTTTTTTTTTTGGAAAAATAGGTTGAGGTCTTGTTTTAACTGCAGCAACGTATGACGTTTGTTACGGCAGCAACGATTTTGTTACGGTTGAAGCAGTTTGTTCACTTTTGTTTTCCTTGTAGTCAAAGCCAACAGGTTTATGATTAACTGTAATTGTTGTAATTATTGGTCAGTGTCTAGATAACAACAACACACCGTGTCGTATTACTGGTTGCCTACAAAATTGGCGTAAAGCGAAAGGTGACTTAAAATGTAATAATGTTTTACCAATGAGCACAGAAAATGTTAAAGATAAACGGAATAAACAGTTCTATGGAACAATTATTGTGATATTTTAAATACTACCTTTACACTTACTCATAGGTAAGAGTAAACAGCAGTTTCCAATACCCTACACCTTTATGTTTAAATGTACAAAATTTACTAAATTTGCAATGCAAATATTCACTATTAAACTTAAATAACAAATCTCAACATACAGAATGAACTTCACACGTTTAGAGACAGTCGAGTATCAAAATTAATATTCGAAAGTTGAGGTTTAAAAGAGTTAAATAGCTGTAGTTTATTTTAATCTTTTAGTAAACTCCACGTCCAATAAAGGGGTCTTTATAAATACATTTTTCCTAAAATCTTGTTTATAGAATGACGTCATGTTTTCTACCGTTTGAAACATACATTTTCATATTTCTTTAAACTTGCCACAGCTGTCGCCTATGTTCTTGACAACTTTCGTTAACAAAAGATGACTGAGGAATTCAAAACAGCATGTAAATATTTTCCGCAAAATCAAATATTCAGGACACGAAACACAACATACCCTCTTCATTTATAATTTGTGTACCAAGAATCCCACCATATTCCGTTACCCTGTTGTATTCATACGGCGGTAACTGGGATAAGTATCTCCGGGGTTGCAGAATAAATTATTGAAGTGTTATTGGTCAGTTAGTTTATTCGTTTTAAATGTAAATTAATTAAATACGTGTTTTACAAAATTAAAATATATTTTGAATATACACTTGTTAGCGGAAGTGATACAAAACGTTCACCGATTTTACTGTCAAAGCTGTCTAAGTGAAAATTATATTATTAAAAACTAACATTAGCGCCATACAATAACGTGAAATATTTTACTTTACAAGTGAGTTAATTTTTTTTTCTTCAAACGTCAAATAATGATGACATTACTTATCTAACTTGATCCTGTCAAAGTTTGATGTATCCGCCGGCAGCAATTTTTTTCCCATTTCTTTACAGCGGGCGGAGGGAAAAATGTTGTCATGGCAACAATATGAAACATGTGACAAAGCAACAATACAAATGTCATTAACAACAATTAAACATCATTTTTATTTATATTAATATAAAAAGTACAATTAGTTAATGAGGCATTTTCAAAATTGAAACCGTGCAAAAATGTTCCCGACTCTTGATACGCATTGGTAATTGTTGATGATACTGATGGTCGAGAACAACTTTCAACAATCATTCCCGATGTTGGCGAATTATGAGGGTTTAAATTTTTTTGAGCATTGTCGTTCTTATTTCTTATTGAATCCTCTATATATCCTTCGGCAACCGTGCTTGATTTCCAGCCCCATGTCGTTTGAGGCATTCTAGATTTCCGCCTCCATCAATTAAAAGTGTTGCTGAAGTTCGTCGTAAAGAGTGACCCGTGTATGCGCTTGCATCGTTTAAATTTAAATAACTAGCTACTTTTTGGGCTACTGCGCTGATCGAATGTATTCCCATGACGCTTCGGTAACACTTTCTATTTTGGCACTTGATAAAAAATCGGTTTTCTGTGAAATTTTCAGGCCGCAGTGATGCATAATTTTTATACAGTTTAATGTAGTTTTGACCAATTATCGTAAAAGATCTAATTTGTCGTGTTTTACTGTCTGGGATTTTGATAATTATTACATTTTCTTTATTTTCAATGTCGACAGTCTTCATTTTTACCATTTCGTCGCATCGACAGGCGCCGGTAACCCCAAACAACAAACAATCTGAAATATTTTTCTAATTTAGTAGAGTGTACTACATGCTTTGCAATATAATTTTTTTTACCTTTAATCCTAAATACAACTTATCTGGCGCTTCAAACAAAAAATTTATCAAATTCGTCTTTAGTGAAAACTTTAGACTTCTTTGCAGTATATCCTTCGCTTGTTTTTTTCAGAAAGGCACGTAACATTAAAAATTTATTCCGGATACTTTATTCCGGACTTGGAGGGCACCAAACGTGCTACTGCATCATTAGCCGCGGACTCAATTTCGTTTAGGTTTTCCATTTTCGCACTAAATTTGCGCTTGCAGTTGCAACAACAATAAGCTGTCTTTAATAATTGCAAACAACTGTCAAACAACTGTAACCAGGGAGACGCAAATCCCACCGACGACTTAATTATTTTAATTTATAACATCTAGACGACTTTGATAGTTGTCACAGTTAATTTCGAGTAAAAATAGCGTATGGATTGTACTATTTATCCTGGAAAATTGCTATGTTTGAAGAAAAAATAGTATACTTTATTCGGCAAAGAAGCGACTTTTCTTGATTTGCCCTCTATTACGCGCCTCACTTCGTTCGGCGAGTAATATCGGGCGCGTCAAGAAAAGTCATGCTTCTCCGCCACATAAAGTAATATACTATTATTGAACGTGTTTCGTCATATATGGCTATTGACACGGTAAATAACGTCTGGAGTATTACATTATACATATAAGATTATTACATTATATAAGATAAATACCGTACATTACATTATATTTAAAAAAATATAGTGTTAATAATAATAACTGGTTTTTATTTTTTTTACGAACACTGTTAGAATATTTGTTATGTACTATAATAATATAATCTGCAATCTTTTAAAAAGTCAATTAGGGTACTGTACACATTTAGCGAACTAAGTATATGTTTCAGCTTACCGTTTATATTATTTGCTAGTCTATAATAGTCTATAATAACTGCACTCAACGAGGAAGTGTTCTACTGTACGGCGGTAAAAATCACAATGTTCACAAGCAGGTGGGTTTTCGGAAGGTGTTAGGTATTTGTGATTGAAGAAAGTGTCTCCTATCCGGAGTCTACGAATGATGACTTTGTCCCTCCTAGTCATTGTAGGTATCTTAAATGAGTATACAGTGGAATTGATTATGTGCAATTTTGTATTTTGTCCATTCCAATGATTTTGCCATGTTTTACGAGTGTTTTTTTTATGGTATCTGCTAGATCTTGATGAAGTTGAATTTTTTTTTGGCGTAAGTCAGAACAACTTGCTTTTCTTGCTGCGATATCTGTAGACTCATTTAAACTGATCTTCATATGGAATGGGGTACAAAGAATGGTTAGGTTAGGTTCGTGTGCTGTGGTTTTGATGATAGATGTGTTTGAACTTTTTGGACTATTGGATTTACCGAGTATATGTTGGCAATGGACTGAATTGAAGAAAGAGAATCTGTGCATATAGCTAGATATTTCGTATTAGGAGAAGTCATTTTAAGAGTTAAATATCGATAGCAATTAAAGTAAACTGTATAACTGTCTGTGTTACTTTAGTTGCTATCGATATTTAACTTCATTTTTCCTCACTAGAGGCCTCTAGTAGCATACTCTGGTAATTATTTTTACTATAATTGCCTTAGTAGTTGGTGCGTTTTAATTTGGTTTGAGTCTTCTTACAAACTCCTTCTGATGACGGGTAGACCCAGAAAACACATGTCAGGGGGTGGTAAGAGACTCAAATTAAATCGAAACGCAACCGTCATTCATTTCATTTTAAGAGCTTTAAGGATACCATATAATTCTGCAGTGTGAATACTACAAGTTGTTGCTAGTGAGTGTACAGCTAAGGTTATTTTTTCGGTACAGACAGCACAGCCCTTACTATTTTCATTTTTTGATGCGTCGGTATTAAGCATCATTCCAACAGTCTTTTACTTTATTGTATTACTCTTCGTCCCATATCCTAAAATTCTTTCAATTTAATTAGGTTTTACTCAGTTCTGGTTCTATGATATTTATTTAATGCTGTTTTGCTTTCTTGGATTGCGTTCTTATATTCAGTATTACACCAATGTACAGTTTTACGAGAAGACGATATTGTGAATGTTCCAATGTGCGGTTGATCAGCCAGTGTGATTAAACTCACTAGGGGGTCTAGTGCTATATCAGGATCTTCTGTTAGTTATAGCTGGTTGATCTTGTTTTCAGTGAAGTCTTAAAATTTCTTCCAGTTAGCTTGAGATAATTTATATTTTGAAATTTTTGCTCAGGCTTTGCTGATAAAATTAAAAATCAAGATAGGAAAGTGATTACTGTCATAAAGCAATCCATTGTAGTCCAAGTTAGAAGTAATGTTAACCTTGGGCATTAAAATCGCTCACTAAAATAAAGGGCTGAAGTTGAAAAATTAAGTTTATTAGCTCAAATTTAGTAAGGCTGTGGAAGGTGGTATGTAAATGATACAGATTGTGATTTTATTTGGACACCAAAGAGTAACAGCAATGACTTCTAGTGTAATAGTTAAGTGTACTTCTTAAAATAGTAGTCTTTAGAAGTATCTATGGATATGCCTCCACTATATCTGATATAATTTGTTCTTAAAAATTGATGTGTGTAAAAACCGTTGAGATATTTCTTGTCTGTTTGCTTGAAGTTTGTCTCTTCTAGCAAATGATGTCAGCATTCGTGTCCATAATTAGTTGTTGAATGGGTTCTAGACGGGGGTAAAACCGATCGCAGTTCTACTGGATTAAATTAGAAATAAGTATAGTATGTTTATGAAGTAGTTGCCCTTTAGAAAGATGGTCTTCTTTGAATTGTCTTGTGAGGATACTGAGATTATGCTTTGTGCGTCAGAATTATTAGAGCCTAATTCCGTTTTAACTTTTTTACTAATTCTAGTTAGTCGATTTTTCAGAGATCTCTCAGTTAGTGATTAGTAAATCTTGGAAAATATCGGATAGGAGATCTTCTATATTTTTTGTAAATGGAAGTGCTTCGCTCAGTGGGCTGGTTTTACCGTAGCAATTCTCTAAGAAAGCTATGAAGTTATTGACCGGTAACGAAAAGGAGTCTTTTGGTAGTGTTCTCTGATTGTATTCTTGGATTCCAGCCATGTTCTGCTATCATCTTAAATGGAAAAGTCCCTTTTGAGTTTCTTTTTGGCTTGATTTCCTTTTTTTTGTGGCTTGCTCTGGTACGATAAACTCTGAATCAGTTGGGTATTCTATTTCTGATGAGTCAGTTGACTTTAGTCTCTTTTCACATTTTAAAGTTATAATAATTTTGCCAGTGTTATTATCGTCTTGTGGAACTACCCGTAGTGTATTTAGACTTGCATCTTGGGAAATATCAGACTTAAGGGTAGATGTTCTGTTCGAATTTTCTGATTGATTGAAATTTGATGCTATGTGACCAGGATTTTTACAGTGCAAACAAATCATTTTGTCTGTGGGTAAAAATATTTTATGATCATTATTGTCAAATGGAATAATCAGGTATATTTGAATCTCAGAATGATTATGAGATGGCAAAAAATATATTTGACAGGCCTGCGGAAGGACGAGATATGGTTGTATTCATCTCTTGTAGGAATGAGATTGGAGAGACTAGCTGAAGTCCTATGTTTTTCAGGGAGGTTTTCTCTATTATTTCATTAAGTAATAAAGGATATATATTAGACATGATCAGCCGTTTTACTGGTGTAATTAATCTTCTGAGTGAAAGGGTATGGTTTCCGATGGTAATAGTAGGATTTGTGGAAATGAGCTGCTCAACTAGATAATGTTTTGGTTAAATAAATTCATATTTGATATCCATGAGGCGAATCCTATATTCCTTGGTCCGATAATATCTTCTATGGATTTAACGTAGTCATATAAATTTAAGTCTTCTTCTGAATGGATTACTATGGCTCGCTTCTTCTTTGGAAAGTATTTTCGCACTGATTTAACTGCTGCTGTGTAAGAAATGAAAGGATGTGGGATTATTTTCAGTTGGTGAACTCAGATTTGGGTTGCCCTCGTAGTCAAAAGCAACCCTGGAAATCTTTTTAGATTTGTCTTCCATTTGTGAATATAACGTTTAGCAACCAGTAATTACTCATCGTAATTCTGGCTGCCTATCCGACAGGTAATTGTTCCAATAATAGGTTTATGTTTATTATTGTACCGTACTAGTTATTGATAATAGAAGCAAAAAGTCGTTTACTAAATAAAGTGTTGTGAATGTTTTTATGCCAGTAAATGCAAGTAAAATTAAATTTTACTTACCAAAATATTACTGGCAGGTGCACAACACAATAACTACTTTACTCCACTGTGATTATTTCGCCATTTAGACAACAAAATATTGAAGAGGTTGTCCGACTCGAACATACACGTTCTAGCTTGATTAAACCAGTCAACAATTAACTTTAAATAAGATCACAAAAGCAACTATTTTGTTAAAATGCCGTTTTTAAATGTCCAGAAGCGTGCTCGACAACTTTACAAATACTTGAATTAAAAAACGATAAAATTCATCCGTTTATGGAAATGTTACTTCTTCTTGTAGTGCCTATCCGTTTTGGACGTTGGGACTATCATGGCGATCTGTATTTTGCAAACTGCGGCTTTGAAAAGATTTGTGGTTATTGTGTTGAACCACGTAGGTACATAGATTTTTTCGCCAGGAAATTCTTCGCCTTTTCTATTATCTATTAATCCTCCTACCAATTCGTTAGTTATAACATATTCTTCTTTCCATTCTCTTAATATAAATCTCATTTTCTCTTTCTGCTTTTCTTCGATCTGTTTCATCCAAATTTTGTTGATCTCTAATGACTTCTCTCATAGAATAAATACCATCCCTATCGATCAATCTATTTATTCCTACTTATAGTATTTTTTGGTCTTTCTTTATGAAATTTTCATCTCTAGTAATAGCGTCTGCGATGATTTTATCTTTTCCTTTTATTTATTTGTCAGTGGAAATGTCACTTGACTGACAGAGACAGTGCCGAAGAACGTTAATATACCATCCCTATCGATCAATCTATTTATTCCTAGTTGTAGTATTCTCTGGTCTTCCTTCATGAAATTTTTATCTCTAGTAACAGCGTCTGCGATGATTTTTTTTCTTTTATTTATTTGTCAGTAGAAATGTCACTAGACTAACAGAGACAGTGCCGAAGAACGTTAATCATAAAATATTTTTCGATAACTGGTTTAATAGTCCACTATTACAGATTAATTTTAAAAAAATGGATACGGTTCAATAAAACCTTGTTTCAAATTCAGGAATCCCATCTGAAAAAGAACTAAAGAAAAAAGAACGTGGTTTAATTGTAGAAAAAGTTGCCTTTGTTCAAGACCTAAACATAAGTCTAATAACTTGGTTCGATAATAAGCCAGTGTGAGCCATATATTATCAACTTACGTTGGTATTGAACTAAGAATCACAAAACGTAGTAATCTCCAAAAAGAAACAACCTACAAAGAGATTGCAAGCCCTTAAGCTGATAATGTTTATATTTGGGAGGAGTGGACTTATTAGACTCGATGCTTGGGCTTTGCAGAATCCATCTAAGATCAAGAAAATGGTATAAATAAATTTTTTTGTTTCAAATGTTGGATCTATGTGTTGTTAACGCATGGATACTCTGGCGTGGAACAAATAAACAAAATTGCTTTACGCCATTATTTGGCTTTAAAAAACGTTTCTAAACATTTATGTAAATCTGGGAACTCACTACCAAGAAAAAGAGGTTGTCCAGTAGGACAAAATGCTACTCCAACGTCTAGTCATCAAGGAACTGAAACGTCTAGTCGTCAAGAAACTCCAACTGTGTTAACCAATGGAACAACGCCAACACCAATAAAAAGAACAAGAAAAACTCCTGCAAGACATGTTGACATGCATGGATAATTTATTGTCTATCACAATTTTATGTTTTTCTTCTTCACGTGCCATCTCCTCTAAGAAGGTTGGCAATCATCATGGCAATTCGCACTTTCAACGTCGCTGCTCTAAAGAGGTCAGAAGAAGTGCAGTTAAACCAAGCTCTCAAATTATTCAACCAGGAGATGCGTTTTTTTCCGCGACTCCTTCTACCCTGTATTCTTCCTTGCATTATTAATTGCAACAAGTTATAACGCTCGCCCCTCATAACATGTCCCAGATATTGCAGTTTTCTGACTTTAACTGTATTTAAGACCTCTTTATCTTTACCCATTCTTCTCAACACCTCGACATTCGTGACTCTTTTTACCCAACTCATTCTTAATATCCTTCTGTAGACCCATAACTCAAAGGCTTTCAATCTGTCCGAAAGAGTCTGTTGAAAGAATTTCTTGCCTGTCCTATTGGATGCCTTAATCTCTTCTGTGTACTCATTATTTTCATTAATTATTGTACCAGATATTTATATTATTCAACTTTTTTAATTTGTTCTCCATGTATTGTTATGACTTCTTGGCGCTATTGAGCTTTTATAATTACCATAAATTGTGTCTTTTTTGTGTTTAGGGACAGTCCGTTTTCTTCACTGACTTCTACCACTCTGTCAACCATCTTGTCAAATCCTCAAGACATTCCGCTAATAAAATAGTGTCGGCAAACCGTATATTATTGATTGGTCGGCCATTTACTTTTATGCCCATAGTTAGTTCTTCTAGTGTTTCCTGGATTATTTCCTCTGAATACAAATTGGACAAAGTAGGAGACAGGACACAGCCCTGCCTGATGCCCCTCTTAATCTGTATTTCATTTGAAAAGACGTTTTTTTTACCACAGCAATCTGATTATAATAGATAGCGCTAATGATCCTGATGTCTCTCATATCTAAGTTTTTCTTTTCAAGTAATTCGATAAGACGGTTATATCTGACCTCATCGAAGGTTTTGTTGTAATCCAAGAAACACATATATACTGGCAGAATAACATCCATGCACCTTTGCACAAGTACATTTACAGCGAACAGCTGTATTAGTGTTACCATCATAACTCTATTCGGGATGGGTAAGAAGCCAGTTACAAATTTCTGGGTAGTTTTGTCAACTAATATCGCTCCTATGTTATTTGCGTCGTTATCATTACCAGAGTAGTATATCTTTGTTTGGCCTACCAATATATCACCTGAATTGGGCCATCTGGTTTCACTTAGTCCAAATATTTTTATGTCAAGTCTTTCTATTTCCTGAATAACATTATGGACTTTACCTGCTTGGTATATCGACTTAACATTCCACGTGCCTATCTACATACACTTTCTGTCGATTTTAGTCATCTTTTTGGACGATGTATTTTTAATAAGTATTTCACAGGGATTTCGTTTGATATCGACCTGAGAGACAATTTTATTCAACTAATGTATTTTTGTATGTCAACATTGTATTACAATATTATGTTCGTATAATGCATGCAAAACCACATATGGGTTCACAAAAAAACTTCTAGATATAGGACTAAACAGTTATTTTAAATGTACTAATGCCTTTTATATGCCTTAGTAAAAATCACAATACATAAAAATATATTGTATTTTATGTTTGTAATAATTTATGCAGTAAATTCATAACATAAACAAGGTGACTTACCGACTCATTCACCTGAAGCTGTTGGTAACTAAGGAGGATTGCTTATACCAACAATCACTCGAACGTCTCGTCTGTTATTTAGCAGTTTGCAACTTGTAATCAGGATAAATATCATTATACGGGCAGGTATTATGATCTCGAATTTAATCAATATTCTCTTAAACTTAATTTCAAATAATAATGAAATAATAACTTAACGAAAATATTTGCAAATCCATTTACTTGCAATCGTAGTATTATATTTTTTCAGTAATTATCATTATCATTTTAATCTATCTTGATATGTTAAGAATTGAATACTAAAAATTTTGTTTAGGTAGATAACTTATTTTCCTTATACTGCAATTTCCAGTTCGCCTATTGTTCCAGGAATGGGATCTAAGTACAGGCGAAGTCTTGGCATGTCCCACAAATTTTCATGAAATTTAAAGCCGTTCTACATGGTGGACAGTTTAGACATTTAATTTAAATTTGAAATATAAATTCAAGGAGACAGATGCATGAAAATTTACATTAAATAGAACAAGTGATCATAAAAATCTGTAGATTATAAAGAATTTCAAGATTTTTGTTAAGTTTCTGTAGTCATCACATAATAAAAGGAATTTTATTGATTTATTTAACATATGGCATACAATAAGAAAATATAATTTAAATATTAGTAAACCTTAAAATATAATATACTTAATTTGAGTCGTATAGTGTCAAAACTAGCTACATTCAATAAACACTGTTTTGAAAAATGGCGGGAAAACATAATAGAGACCAAGTTTTACATATTAATGAATTCAAATTTTCAGCGAATGTAGCAGACAGGCAATTAATGTTATTTAACAAAAATGATTGATGTTAGAAAATATTTTAAAGGTTATTTATATCATATTTTAATTTGGATGTAGCTACTTTTGAACTTAACTGGCGGATGTAGCCTATTTTGACAATAACTTGAGGGTAGTTTAAAACAACACCACGCAGTTTATTGAATATTAGTTTAATTTTATTATTTAAAAATAAAACAAATAAAAACATAAAACATATAAAAAAACGTAAATATATTCAGTCATTCTTAAACCTTTGCTCCTTAAACCACAAGAGAAGCAACTTTACCACTATTATCGTCACAGTCTCTTTTGTCCTCCGCTTCTTCTTGGTGATCTGCCATAGGCTGATTTAAAATATTCTTGTCAGAAAATAATGATTCTAGTTGCAATTCCATCCAGTTTTCTCCAAAGTGCTTGCTAAGTAATGCAGAAACATCACGTAATTTCAAATGCGGAAGTTGAACACTACCTGTCGGAATGGGCTCTGGATAAACCATGAAACTAACTTTTTGTTTCGATTTGCATATTGGCTTATAGTTGCCTACATCTGTACGATAAGCCACCTCTCCTTGTAGTAGAATGTTGTCACGTGTTTTGTTCTTTTTGAATAAGAATCGTTTACTCGGCTGGAACTGAAAATGCCACTGACCCGGTGGCCGCACAATATCGAAGCATCTATTCTTCCAGCCAAACACTTTATCTTTTAAAGGAATTACAGTCCCAAATTGAGCAAATATGTCTGTGTACCCCTGAGGACTTATGATTATGTTCATTTTCTTTACTTCCTTTTCTATTCGTGGTAATACACGGTCTGATGAGAGAAAAGGGTGTCCAACTATTGGAAAAATGTATTTAACTCGTGTTACACTTGTAAGAGCATTATAACACAACCAGTAACTTATCATGCCCATCATAGTGAAGTTCTTGTTTTGTCCTCCGCATGCATCTGATATAATACGAAGAACTTCTACACTGTTGGGAATTTGAAGTTTAGTTAAGCAATGATACACTGCGAAGCTGACTTCGTTTGAGCCCTTTTTATATTCGCTCTTATCATCATGGTACATGAATACATTTTCCTTTGTCTGTTTCTGTCTGAATTTCCCACAACAATGGTTAAGTTATACTTGTATAATTGCCTAGAGTAATAGACACTTTGGTCTGGTACATGAGGAAGCACTTGATTCTTTTGATGATCAAACGATATAGTCAGTAAGTTTTCACGTGACTTCTTTAATAGTGTGTAAAAATCCTTAGCCTTCAATGTATGAGCTCTTTGCTCACTCATTAACGTTACCTTCACATTAGGCTCTTTACAGTATTTTATCTGTTCCTAATAAGCAATACAGATAGAACACTCGTCAGTTCGTTGACTGTCCAAAACCAATATTAAAATTTGTTTGAAAAACATGTCTAAAGTATGAAGGTTTTAATTGCTGATCAGCCACAGCTTGTGCTTGATATATGCCACATTTTTTTTATATTGAGATCAGATTGTAAATACTGCCTGTTTACTGTCTTGCTTCTACAGTAGTGGTTTCCAATTACTTTAAACGTTTTTATAAAATCAATCACCGATTGTTTTCTTTTCGCGTATGTGTTATGTTTACAATTCCCTCCTCTTTTTTCCACGGGCATTTCTCCAGTAGCAAAATGACGTAAAACAACACCTTTGACTCGACTTTTTGATATACGTAAAGTATCCAAGAATGCCTTTTGACAGACAGGAATTTTTGGCTTAGAACTACGATTATATAAAAAATATTTAACAACCAAAGAGTCACCTCTCCTAGAATCGTTGACAATTCTTCTTCGTTTTGGTTTGGCCGCTTCCGTGTACTTTAATATGAACGAATCTTGCATTAATTTGACTGAATTTCGAGTTACATGAGCATAAAATTTATTATGAAATAAATTTTGATCGGCTAGCGTAATCTCACTACAGCGGTACGCTTTTCCCTTTTTTCCATAACTGCATGTAAGTATCTTTGGTGGACCCACGGAGCCATATCTGAAAAGAAGAAATCAGGTTGTCATTATTTGGTTTGATTATTTATACCAGAGATCATGACCCAATCCTGTAAAAAAATGCGGTAAATTTAACTATCGAATTATATTAGCCAAAATAAATCGGAACAATAAGGAACAGAAAATTTAATCAAAATTGTAGTTGCTTAACATTTTAGTTGTTTACAGCTCGCGCTGGTAAAATCGTTTGTGTAAAACCATTGTGTGTGGTCAAATCGTCGAGTAAAATTGCCACTTTTTAACCACACACAACGACCCTACTAGCACGATTTTATAAGCGTGATGAACATTGTTAACATCAAAGTGTATAGAGGCCTTAATGTTCTAACAAACTTTACCACATTTTATTTGTATAGAATTTGAGGAATCAATTAATATTTAGCATAAAAAAGATTTGTTATGATTAGACCTACCTTTGTTGTCTTAGCTTCGCACGTTTCCGTGATTCTTATAAACGGGGTCGCTTTCTTTGCTTTACTTGGCCAACAGTCGCATGACACTCCCTAGCTATTAAATTTTTACCTAATATTTGCACCTTGTAGCACGGCTCCGAAAAATATAAGAAACGTAACAAACTAACCAACTCTACAAAAGCACAATCTAAACTAACAAAAGAAGACAACCGATTGCAACAAAATTTCTTATGTTTCTTCACTTTGGGAAGCTACTGTAACCAATAGTAGCTAGATCACTTGGACAAGGTCCCTGATGTTATAAGATCGGTAAAGTAGTGTGAAGAAGTTGGAAACCAAATTAAAATGAAAGTTGAAACTGAATGCAGTTCGGCTAGCTGGGTATGCTTGAGACTGACCAGTTGATACTCAAGGTAGGGTTAGGCCTATTTGCATGCCCTTAGAAAACAGTAAGGAATAGAAAGGATGTATATTATCTAAGAAAATATAAGAAAAACCAAAACGAACTAAGAGTAAGTACTGAAAACCGGAATAGAGGAAAGAAGAATGATTTGGGCGCCAGGGAAGATGTTGACTGGACTCTTAGTCTAACAAACACTTCACCTAGTGACTTTATTGCTGTTGTTAAATATGTTATCTATAACTAGATATAACTTATAAAAAAAAGGAAAAAAAATAGGTGGTTTAATAAAACAGAGTATTACCGATAACCCAATTTAATAACTATAAAATAGAAACCTATAAACCCCGTAATGTACAAATTAACTTAATACCCTATATAAAAATCCCCTTAACAAAGTTCTATATACCTTTTCTAATTTTGAATACCCTTATAATATACAATATATTTACATTCAATAGTTTACTAGGAAAGTATCAACTTATTTTGTTAAGTTTTATTTATTAATTAACGCCAAATCTGATGACAACCAATGTTTCTATATATTTGAACAACTATAACCCCTCCCTATATTTATTACAATGTATCAGTTTGACAAGTTCTACGTTGATTCAAATCAGATCACCTGTAGATATATCTAAATTGGTCTGTCCAGAAAGGAACAGATCCAATATGAATTGGTGATATTACCAGTAGGGTTGTAGAAATACAAAATGGACCTTTGTGCACAAATGACCTTACAAAATTGTATTAAAATCCACCCCTACCCTGTTATAACTAATACATATGTATATATTTAAAATATTTGATGACAAAAAATGAGCAAATGATATTGAGAAAAAAAATTAAATGTTATATAAATAATGATATGAAAATATTAATTAAGAAAATTGACTAAAATGATTATTAAGGTTTTTTTTTGTTCGTTCACTGATTAAAGTTTACACAAAATTTAAGGTAAATTATTTTAAAAAAATAGTCTGACACAATTAAAAAAAACCTGACTACTTCCCAACAGAGAAGATTCTTCTTCTGGACGCCTTACGTCACTGGGACTCGTAAAGGTGAAAGCTATATAAGCACACTCTCCTAGTAGTTAAACTAAACAGCTATTCCGGTAATCGGGAAAAACCAAAAACTTCAACCAAACTATATGGACTTCATTATCTCAAATTCAAAATAATCTTGAATTGACTTTATATTCGTTTTTTACTCCAGCGACTAAAAATAAAATCAAAGAAAGCTCTCATTAGCTTTATTCTGAGTTGATAAACAAAAAGGCGGTTAGGACAAGAAAAACTAGCCCGAATAATGATAATTAGTGAAGGTTTGTACACTTTTTTGTGACCTTGGAAAATTAATTGAAAACTATGGATTTATAAAAATAATGTTGGGATTTAACTATGAAGATTTCAAGGAAAAATTAAAATTTAACATATCTTAACGAATATATTATAGGCCAAGAGTAATGCAGGATCTCCTTACATTACCGAATTGCTTGGATATTAATGAGAACGTGTACTTAGGAGAATTTCTAACAGAAAGAATTCTGAACGTGATTTACTGATATAATTAGGGTAAAATTATTGTATAAATGATTAATATGAAATTAAGAATGGTTTAAAAAAATGATTTAGTTTAATTAAAATGAAACTCACCCAACGCAACACTATTTCACTATTTAAACTAAAATCTTCTTATCCCAAAAATTCTAATATTAAAACAAAAAACGCCTTCTGTAACTTAAATAGTGGATCTCTGAATAAATTAAAATGTTGTCCTGTTAACTTAAAAACCACGTGCGTTGGTCGCTGGAATTAATCAATCCTCTGTCCCGATCAAAGGCTGGATATAAAGTGAGTTATTATACTTTAAAAATCGTTGGTTTCCGTCAGCTCCAAGGTAAACGGAAGCGGTAGGTAAGCAGTTTGACCAATGGATAAAAATTGATAATACCATTATGTATAGTTGGTTGCATACCTTACAGGCAGAATTAAGTTGTTTTCAAGTTTTCAGTAACGATAAAGTACTCTTATCGTTACACGATCGGATCAACACGTGTCAGCACATGCTCGACCAGCGAAAGAAGTTGGGATTGATAACCTAGCTTGGATATAATCGCCTTTGCAACTAACTGCGATCTATCCAATTTGGATATAGTCAGGTTTGCAAGTAACCTCAAAGTTTAGAATATATTTTATAATAAATGTCGGCTGTTTTGGTAAGAATAATTTTCTATAAATATAGAAAGGTACTTCAATCGAAAAAGACTTTATTCAGTTAGTGAGGAATACGGCCTGAGCCTCAACTTCAAGAAGACAAAGTGGATGCTGATAAGCAAAAAGCAACAACCTGCTCGACAATTACGGATAAGTAACATATTAATTGACCATGTAGAGTCTTATGTGTACCTTGGCACCAACGTAAATGCAAAATGGGAACAGACCATAGAAATTAAGGCGAGAATAGAACGAGCTAGAGCAGCATTTAGCAATATGAAAAAGCTCCTCATAAGCAAGGATTTGTCTCTTCCCCTAAAACTACGTATAGTTAAATGCTACATTTTTCCGATCTTGCTGTATGGCGTGGAGGCCTGGACGCTGACGGAGACGCTAACGAGAAAACTAGAAGCATTCGAAATGTGGGTGTACCGACGCATTCTTCGTATATCCTGGACCGAATATGTCACCAACATAGAGGTACTCCAAAGAATCGGAAAGGAGAAAGAAATCGTGAATACAATTAAACAAAGAAAGCTTGAATATCTAGGCCACATATTGAGACACGATAAGTACCGTCTGCTACAACTGATTGTCCAGGGAAAAATAGATAGTAAGCGAGCTCCAGGCAGGAGAAGACACTCGTGGCTCCAAAATCTGCGGAAGTGGTTCGGGCTCACATCGGTCGAACTATTCAGAAGCGCCGCAAACAAGATCAAAATTGCCATGTTAATAGCCAACGTTCGCAACGGACAGAGCACTTGAAGAAGAAGAAGACTTCAATCGCGCGACACTACACTTAGTCAATTTTTAATTGAAGTGGGATGTAGCTGGTTTTGAAACTACATGACTCATTTAATAATGTAAGTCAAGATAGAAGGAAGACGGGTCAGGTCGAAGAAAACGTCATAGCATAACATGCTAAGTGATTATTACTAAGAACTTAACATATTAGGGTTGTGTTCTGTTTAGAAGTTGAGTCATCTAGTGCATTGTCAGGCAGGAGGCTAAGAGAAAGACTGGGATCTTTATCATGGAGCAACAAGTTAAATTGGATATAAGAAGACTTAATGAACTTTGAAAGAAAAGCAGCTGACAAAATATTATTATTATTATGTTGTGTTAAGTTGTAAATCTACGTTAATATTTGTAAACCTACCTTAACATTAGTGACATGTCAAATAGAAGAAGCCAGGCAGTGAAATAGAAGGACAGACATTGACGGTCGAGAGACTGGTCTTATGGATCTTTAGAGATAATTATGTATTAGTATTAGTTTGTCTTGTAATAAATAAAATATACAGCAGTGGCGGCTCGTGGCTTAAGAGACAAGGTCGGCAAGGTATTTTTTGTCTCCTCAGATAGGTATACCCTCTAATAAAGACTTCAATCATCATAGGAGATTTTTTATTTTCTTGTTTATTGTTTTTTTTTTTCTATAAATTTAGAACCTAAATATGTTTATAAATTAGCTCTAGTCTACGTTGTTTGGAAGTAGCAAAATGGGTTATAACGTCATCTCTTGTTTCATGGTCTTGACATTCTCTCTTGTTTCATGGTATTTCGACAATAAGTTTTGATTCTTTTGAGGCAAGATAAATCTCTTTCATTTGAAGCAGACGTTGGTGGTAATGAGAGAATTAATGACAGTAATTTATTAATTTCGGTAACAGTTTGTTGTAATGAATTGCAGTATATAAAATTATACATATGTTGTAACTTATCCCATCTTTCGAAAATACTTGGATCAGCATATAAAACTATTAATTCATTTTCTAATTTTATTTTATTAAAGAATGATGGATAATTTTTAATTAACCTGTCTAATAAATATCTTGGAAATTCTTTGGCGTAACTTTTAAATTTTGAATCGTCAAAGAGGTCAAAAATTTGCAAATCTTCAAAATTCGAAAAACGAGTATCTATTTGCATAATAATAGTATCTAAAATTTTAAAATATACTCGTTTTTCGAGATCTGTTTCTGTGTCATGCCTTTGTCTTTTTTTGGTGGTTCGGAAATATCAAGCGAGTCCAAAACGTCACTGCGTATATACTGGAAATTACTATCATTACAAAAATCTCTGAGATTTTGCTCCAGTCTTGTTATTCTATTTTTGAAATGAATAATGTCAGTTAACTAATTTTGAACAACATTGAATATCAATATTGTTCTGAAGCTATTTTCTTGTGGCATTGTAAATTAATTACTATTTATAACTCCCAGTTATAAATAGTAATGAATTGAATATCAAATCGGTTTGGGTAAACACTTTCTTAAAAATATTTAAAAGTATGTTAAAGGAGTAATCATTTAATAAAGTTTTCAAACCGATTGCTTCACGGATCGAGATATCATCACTTTCAAAATCGTCAGATTCAATAATAAAATCAAAAACTTCCAAAAGCTATTTACGAATATCTGCTACAGTGAAAACTAAGCGAGATTTAAAATTCCATCGCGTCTGACAAACTGTTGGCATTTTTTTCGAAACAAACTGTTCTAAAACATTAGTCCGTTTAGGCGAGCTTGAGAAAAATGAAGCAAAGCTTAAACTGGCAAAAAAAGACGACATTCTTTAATTTTTTTACATGTATCTTGCAAAACTAAATTCATTCTATGCGCATGACAATGAGTAAATAAAGCTTGCGGTGCAATAGTTTTAACTTTTGCCTGGTGACCATTTAATTCACCAGACATCACGGCAGCGCCGTCATAAGTTTGCCTACCAATTTATTTTTGATATCAAAAAATTTTAATCTGTCCTTTAAAACACCAAAAATATGTTCTGCCTTATGGCTTTTACTCACGTCTGTATCATCTACTTCTATTGAAAAGCAAATGGTTTCCTGAATCTCAGATTCAATAACGTTACTTAAAATGTAACTAATTGATTATATTAATTCATTCTGGATTGTTTTAGATACACCGCTAAATGTCTTCGAATCAGAAAGTAAATTAGAAAATTCCAAATCGTATTTCTTAAACATTTTTATTAGTTCTCTATAATTACCTTGATTTAACGAATGCTCCGATTCATCCTGTCCCTTAAAAGATAATTCCTGACAACTTAAAAAAATTACAATATCAATTAAACGACGTAAAACTGCGTGATTATTTTTTACAATTGCGTCATGTTTATTAGCATTTTCACGTTGGGCATTATCTAATGAAACACAGATATTTTGTTTTCCAAATAAATCTAATTTAATGAAATATCATGTTTGTGTAAAGCCCTAAATAATTTCTTTAAATTATCGTAACCAGATTCACACCACAGATTTTGATGTTTGCCCTTATTTGTCGAAAATAAAATGCAAGGCCAACAGAAAAGTTTGTTTTTTATTTCACTCCCGGTATGCCATGAGTACTTGCTGTACCAATTATCTGAAAATGATCTATTACTTCCCTTACCCGCACTAATATTTATAAGCCGGGACATTTTAGGCAAAGGACGCCCCTTATTTTTAATAACAATTTGTTCTTCGTATGGAATAGATGAAAATCCATTAAGCAAAATATAATTTACAATATCAGACTTATCAATACTTACAGTTTCTCCCATGGCTTGCATTTTTAGGTTAATTTACCTGAATTTGTTTACACTTTAATTAAAAAAAAAACTTCTAGTATGTCAAAAAACCCTTTAACCTTTAACTATTTACGGCAGACGTAACGTATCACAGTATTACTTTAGAAAATAAAAATAAATCACAAAAAGAAAGACTAGTTCGCGTATTGAATATCACTTCACAGGAACGTAGATTCCTTGTGGACTTCACTTTACTACATATATGAAATAACATTTCGTCCCAGGCTCGCAATGTACAGTTCGCGACCAATTACCAATCCAAATGAAACATCGGCAAATTTAAATTCGTCGTACTTGGTAATTAAGTTCATATGGAAAGAAATCTATATTTGGTTGCGAATCAACCAATATTCCGTTGATTTTACAAGTAAAGTCAAGGTTGGGATCGGCTAGCCGAAAAAACAAAACGTGTCTTTTTAAGAATTCATAGGCGGATGAATGTCTCCGATATCGAATAATCTATTTGAAAAGTGTCTACGCAGGGATCACTTAACGCTCAGATTGGACGAATTCTTTTAAAAACCATGAATAAAATTTAGTCTGGTCGAATTCTTTTAAAAACCCATGAACAAAATTTAGTGTTTATTATCTCACAATTATTTATTGAAATACTGATTAAATTAAATATTAAAAAAGTCTATAATATCTATAAAGATGTGGGTCGGCACTGCCGCCACTGATATACAGAAATAAGTCGTCTATTATAAAAAAAACTTACAGAGTAGAACAAAAAATTATTATTCCTAACTTGTCTGTAGATTTTATAAAATAAAAAGGACAGAACTCTGCCAGAAATTGTATTTATTTCAATTGACATCAAACCCTGTATAAACTGTAAATACATTATTGAAAAATATCATCAGAGACTCCCAGCCCACATCTTTCTACCTTTCCATCTACTTTTGGTTTTATAATATTGTATATACATACATAACAAGAAGTTCCGGAGTGGCTTCTTATAAAACTTTTTAATAAATACTAACCGTTTCAACGAGAGCATGACATTTCCTGTTTTATTCAAAACTTAAGGTAAAGTTTATGCTCTCCTTTCTCAAAGAAAAGAAATATTAAAGGCAACTTTAGCATTTAAACGTTTATTATTCTGTATTCGTTCGAGGCATCACCCAAATTTCCTCTTCTTTTTAGACACAGGCCTTTCAGGTTAAGCACACGGCCCAAATTTATGACTCAAAGATTAACCGAGAATACGGACGACTCATACTAATTCTACTTCAATTTGTTTTACTTAGCACAACTAAAAAGGGTCCATTATGGATAATGTTATTGAAGTTCTGTTAGAACTCTTAATAAAGAAAGTGCAAAAAATATCGTAAAACGGTGACAATTGCAGCACATTTTCGTCTTTATTTTATCTTAGATCTCAATTATTTAAAAGAATGCAGTGTAGGAACAAATCGTAACAGAAATTTAGAAATTTTGCTTGAATGTATATAACTAGACTTCGGCAAATATGCATATTGCATATTTTGCATATTGTGCATATTGTATGCAAATATTTCATATTTTGGCATATTTGTATAAAAGTTTGCATAAAGTGCATAAAAGTTCAGATTTTTATACTGTATTTGAAAATTTTTAAACATACCAATTTATTTCAATTCTTGTATAAAATTTTGTAGTCATTTTAATCAAGAAATGATCTAAGTACGTAATCTCTACAGGTACAAAACATTTACAATTTCAAAGAAATCATCAATTTAAGTAGCCCTCAACATTCTTAGAAAGTCTCGGTCACTGAGGCATTCAGTTATTGGATAATCGCTAAGGGTTCGCTCATTTGCATTTTATGATCTAATCCCCAAATCTATCTACAATTTATTGTATCTTAACAGCAGGTAAACCGCTAATAGTTTTGTTCCTAATTTAGGGATTTTCCAAAATCTCCCAGTTTATTGAATTAGGTACCTAAACATTTCTAATTTGATGCTCAGATTTGTAAATCATTTTTGTTTTGATATTCAAAGCGTAAACACTCGTTGTGCGTAACAAAAAGGAAGATTGTGATTTTATAATGCCTAAAACAACCAGTGCTTCAACTTGGATTAAACCTTATAAAGAACTGTCTATGGATATGGGAAAAATCTACTGTTCAGTCTGTGGCAAAATTGTAAGTATCTAATATTTTCTATTAAATATCTAATATTTCATACATACAGGGTGTTTCCAAATGACACTTACAACGTTTGACTGTAGATACTTCTCGAAAAATTGAACAAAACGATATAGTTAATGAGGGGTCAAACTTATTTACTTTTCGAGATACAGGGTGTTAAAATTAAAAAAAATTAAATTCTTTTAGTTAATAACAACAATAACTTTAAAACCAATAAACGTATTTACTTGAAATTTAGTACTCCTAGGTTGTTTTTAAATGAAAAATAGCTTCCTTTAGTGAGAAAAAATTGTCCATGGTACAATACAATGGTGTGTATTTAGAAAAATTTTTCACCTTTACTTTTTTTATGAAGTCAGCTATTCTAAAACACAATTATTTTTATTGTAATTGAATTAACACAAAAAAAAACTTTTGTTGAATTTTAAAATAAGTTATATGATGTACTAATGGTTAGTAACAAAAACTAATTTGTGGATTAATACTGCATTTAAAACACTTAGCGAGTGTTTTTTTTTCCAGACCAGTTATTTGATTAACCAAAAACACTTGTATATTTTTATATTTTAAAGGTTGGGTTAAAATAAAGGTTTTTATTTTTATTTATAGATAGCATGTGAGAAGAAATTTCAGATAGACCAACATGTGAGAACTGCTTCACACATTGCAAAAAAAGGAAAAATAGGACGAAAACATCAAACTTCAATGGCTAAATGTTTCCAATCTACTTCAAAAAAATTAGATGAGCAAGAAACTTTTAATGAAGACTTGTGTCGCGCATTAGTGTTTGCAAACATACCGCTTTCAAAATTAGCAAATGTAAATTTTAGTTCGTTTCTAAAAAAATATTGCAAACTTAATGTTCCAAGTGATCGGTCTCTAAGAAGAAATAATGTGAACGGGCTATACTCGTCGGTGTTAATTAATATTAAGGAAGAAATTGCAGATAATTATTTTTACATATCTGTAGACGAAACCACTGATTCCTCAGGAAAGTATATTGCTCATTTATTGATTGGTGTTCTTAAAGAAGATACCTTACCAAAATCTCATCTTATTTCATGCCAGCAACTTGAGAAAACAAATGCTTTAACAATTTCGCGTTTTATACAAGAAACATTAGCAACTTTTTTTCTTCCGACAACTATTCCTTCTAATAAATTACTGCTTATTTTATCGGATGCTGCTCCTTATATGGTGAAAGCAGGACAAAATTTAAAAATATTTTTCCCAGATTTAATACATATTACTTGTGTAGCGCATGGATTAAACAGAGTTGCAGAGGAAATACGAAAAAAGTTTCCTCTTGTAAATACCATGATATCCAGTGTCAAAAAAGTATTTCTTAAATCTCCTATAAGAATTCAACTTTATAAAGAAATGCTACCTAACATTCCTCTTCCACCACAACCTATTTTAACGCGATGGGGAACATGGTTAGAAGCAGCTAATTTTTATGCAGATCATTTTGTTAAAATAAAGAACATAATTGATACGTTAACAGATGAAAGTTCCCAATCTCTTTTGGATTCTAAACAAACTTTTCAAAGTAACTTGCTTCAACAAGAACTTTCATTTATAAAATCAAATTTTAGTTTTGTTCAAAAAACAATTACTCAGTTAGAATCACCAAAACTGTCATTGTTCGAAAGTACAGCATTAATAAAAGAATTTGCGTCATGTTGTCGGAACGTTAGAGGTAATATTGGAAAAGATATTTTAAAAAAATTTGAAGCTACTATGGAAAAAAATAAAGGTTACCATATTCTTTCTGAAGTAGTCAGTGTTCTAGCTCGAAATATTTCGGAAACAATTAATTTAGAACCAAATGTTTTGGTTAGTTTGAAAAATGCTCCCGTTACATCAGTTGATGTTGAACGAAGTTTTTCCATATATAAATATATGTACTCAGACAGAAGCCACAAGTTTTTGTTAGAAAATTTTGAACACCACTTGGTCATTTATTGTTACATAATTCTAAATAAGTTTATTCATACTTAAAAATGATGTAGTTACTTAAAATAAATGTAAATCTTAATGAATAGTATGAAATATTTAGTTATGTATCATCAGGGATAGCTACAATTAGTTTACATGAAAATTGACAATCTGTTATAAATAAGTTATGTTACTTACAATTTTGAGAATAGTGCCGTAAAAGCTGGTCAAAGTTATAAAAATTTTTTTGTGAAAAATTGTATAAGTTTTTTTCACAAAAAGAAAAAAACAGTAAAAACATGTAATGTAAATTCACTGAGAGTGGTACAAAGACACCTGTTGATAACAACTGAGGTTCAGTTGATAACAATCAGTTGTTCAGTTGATAACAATCAGACACTTCGTCTCAGGACCATTTTACTCATGTAGAGTCATACGCCGCCATGTTACCTATCCAACGGTAACTTAACCATCACAAATTATAAATACTAATAATGTAGAACAACTTCAAATTTTAAACATTTAAAGGGTTTTTACCCATATATTTTGGTGGCTACTAGCATGTACAACCGTTTGCACTGATGATGGATTGTTTAATCCGAAAACGTTTTGCAATGTGTTTGTGATAGCCCGTTTGGGGCATTTTTATATACCTTTTATAAAGGATTTTAACCAAAATTTTTTTTTGTGATATATGGTATACAGCCAGCTACAGGAACTTAGTTTCCTCGTGGAATTTTACATTTTCATTTGTTAATGATGTCAGAGAGTTGATTTTACCGAAAGATTATGATCTAATTTCATTAGATGTCATATCGTTATTTACTAACATACCAATAGATCTGGTCTGTAATGTAATACAGTCAAAATGAAATCGCATCCAAAATTATACAACCATTTCTAAGGATAGTTTTTTAACACTTCTGATTTATGTTTTTGAGAACACCTATTTTAGTTTTAATGATAAATTCTATCGACAAATATTTGGAGCTCCTATGGGTAGTCCACTCAGTCCCATAATAGCAACCATTATTTTGGACCATTTGCTGGATGTCATTATTCCACAATTACCTTTCCCTTTACCCTTCATTAAAAAATTTGTAGACGATCTTATATGTTCTGTTCCTACTTCACAAATTCAGAATACTTTGAACATTTTCAATAACTTTAACAAACATATTCAATTTACTTTAGAGACTGAAAATGATTGTTCGATATCATTTTTGGACACCACATTAATAAGAACTGAACAAAACAAAATATTGATAGATTGGTATCAAAAGCCAACACACTCTGGAAGATATTTAAACCTTTTCTCAAATCATCCCACTCATCAAAATTTTAATATAGTGATTGCAATAAAGAATAGGGTACGGCATATTAGTGATGAAAAATTCATAAACAGAAACTTAAATTTGCTTTTAAACATTTTTGAAAATAATGGATACCCAAAACATCTCCTTAAAAAATTGATTTTTAACTCAGACATTTTTGACGGTCCCACTGATATCGGAGCAGTACAAACAATCCAATAAAAAAAGTTACCATTAATAAAACAGTTAACACCTTCTGTGACTAGTTTATTTAAACAATTTACTAACATCAAAATTGTCTAATATAATGTATTAGAAAACGGACAACTGTTTTCTAAAGTAAAAGACAAGACACCGACTGTAAATAAAACTAATGTCATCTACAAACTGCCTTGTTTGGATTGCCAGAGCTGTTATGTTTTCCAAACTTCTCAATGGCTAAAACAAACGGGTCACACAACACAAAAGTGACTGCACAAAAAAGAAGAATACATGTGCGGCAGTTGACCATTACCTAAAAACTGGGCATCAATTTGACTACTCAAATGTCAGGGTTCTACAACAAGAGAACAATTACAAAAAAAGATTGTTTTTAGAAATGTGTCACATTAATAAAAAAAAATATGCATTTAATTATAAGGCAGATACGGGACAGTTGAGCAATATCTACTGTAATATTCTTAGTATGTTCAAATATTTTTTCTTTTTACAATTATATTTTAAATCACCCTGTATATTTTTAATGTGTAATTTTATTGTGTTTTTATTGTTTCTTGGTTGTTTTTGTTTTCTGTTTATTATATTTTTTGTTGTATTTAATTACTAGTGACTAGATGCTTTTAGCTAATACTGTCAGTACTGTTTTGAATATATTATGTTCAACATTTTTGAATATTTTAACTCTTAATCTGTAAGTAAATTAATTGTTTATTATCACTTGATATGTATATAAAATTTTAACCATATTTTAGTTGTCTCCTGAAGAAGCTGACAAAAATCAGCGAAATATAGAGTAATAAAAGAAAAAAGAGTTTTTTTTAATAACAGACCGCATACCTGATACTCCAATACAATAGATAAAATTGTTATATATATATATATATATATATATATATATATATATATATATATGTATATATATATATATATATATATATATATATATATAAATATATATAGGTATATATATAATATATATATATATATATATATATATATAGTGTATTTTAAAAATATAATTATGTCTTAATTGCCTATGATGCCCTTAACGTTAGAAATAACATTTATTTTTTATCAATTTTTCCAATTTCCACTTTATTTTATTTTATTCCCATCAAAAACCAAGCAAATACGAGGTACAAATCCTTGCGTTAACAAAAACAACCCTAAGTTTTCCTTTTTATGTTACAGCGAGTGTTACAAAAGTTTTTTATCACCCATTCCTGACTTAATAAACTTTTTTTAGGAATACTCAAAGTGTAATTGGAAAAGTCGAATAACCAGTCTAATTGGTCCGTCGTATGGCTGTTGCCGAGAATTCTTGTTTTCACATATACGTGATAGAGAAAAGAGAATGGCAATTACATTTGGAATAGGCACCAAATTAAGACAGAGAAAAATCAAACAATGGAAAGATACAAGTTTGTTCGGCAAATGATGTAATTTGGAGAAATGTTCTTACAAAATTACAACGGCTTTAATTTTCAGAGATTTTTATCGAAAAATATATAAATTATTATAAGGACGACCTATTAACTTTAGTAAACTACAGATACTTGTAATTTACCATAAAATCAAGATTGAAAATATTTTATTTATGTTTCGGTATCCAGCTTGTAAATTGTTTTCAACACACAAAGTTTTTGAACGGTAACACAAATTATTTTGAGTTGCATTGGACGTACAACTCTTTATCAATTCAGTCTTTAGTTTTATTTGTCACTTAAAATAATAATTCGTGTGTGTGTAGGAGTATGTGTGAGTTTGTGGGGTTTGTGTATGGAAAGCCATTTTCAACTGTTCGGCAACATTTGTAGCGAAAAATTAAATTGTTGGAATAACGATTTCCCATAATTTCTTTTACAAGCAAAGTTAAAAATAAAGAACCAACTTATAGACAGAGTTGAGAAATTTCATTATCCTAGAGCTACTTTTATTTACTAACAGTTAGTGAAACTGCAACGAAGTAGTGAATATACGAGTAGCAATAGCTAGAAATACTTTTACCAGATGCAATATCTACTTTGGTAGCACAGAACTCTTTTGGGTCTCCGTATTTGTACCCTAAAATGCTAGTAAAAGGTCTCATATCTGGGCCAAATATTAAGAGGCGACAAATATTTTAAAATAATTTTAATTGGCCAAATTAAAGGTCGGATTGAACCAGGTCGCAAACGACACTCATAATTTAGAGATGTAAGAAACTGATGCGACACACCTGATATCAGTACCATAATAAGAAGAGTAGAACAAGGATCTATAATACCTAATCTAACCAGCATAAATTTCTAAACGCTGAATGATGTACGGCACTGAAAAAAGAAGTAGAAGAGAAAGAACTATAGTCTACATAAATCAAACCCTAACCAACAGATATTTAAACTATCAGTCAAACCACAACATAAATATCAAAATGGAAAGTATTAAATCACTATAGGATAGAGTCCAAAACACCTGCTTCAACTAAAAAGTATGTCAATAAAAAAATCTGCTCCACAAATTTTTTTTATCCAGTGTCATCTTCTTCTTCGCGTACCATATCAGAATTATTCACGTTGGCAATCACCATTGCAAAGGCTTCTCGATCTTCTGCAATATGGAATTATTGTCCTACATTTGGTATTTGAGTCCATTCACGATTGTTTTTTAACCAAGAAACTTGTTTTCTTTCTACACCTCTACGGTCCTCTATTTTGCCTTTAAGGATCAGTTGTAATATTATATATCGACTTCCCCTTACTATATGTCCCAGATAAGACTTTTTCCATGTTTAACAGTCTTTAGCACTTCTTTTACTGACGCCCCTTAGTACTTCTTAATTATTTTTCCTTGCTGTCCAAGGTATCTTGTCAGTGTCATCTATAAACAAAAAATTTTACAATATGAAGAAACAAAAGATTAAGAAGAGCTTAGAATGTAAAAAAGGTAAAAAAGTTTTATCACAAAAATTTAAAAGAATAGGAAAAAAGTACAACATTGTGTCCAAAAGTAAAACAACCATTATAAAATATCTTGTGAATAGAACAATTTTTATTTGAGGGAAACTTCAAGATTCGTACTCTCGGTGATAGTTTCCGTGATATTTTAAAACGGCCTCTCTTCACCAAGTCTACGCCGAATACCTACCTACTAAACCAGTTCCTCCTCTGTCATCCAGCGATCGGGAAGTATCCTTCAGAACATAAAAAAGGTTTTTTTAAGGGACCCTGTTCAAGGTAGCACGTTGAAGACCCTCATTGCTCCCAGTACGACATCACTCCCAGACAGAACTTTGCTACTTCCTCACAGTCTAACTCACATAGTCTAACTTATACAGTATAACTCACTTTTCTACTTTCAAGTTTCAGCATCTTTCCGTCTCACATTTGCCGTATGTCCAGCTGTCTTGCTTTCTCTTATTTTTTCTTGATCACTGCTAGGATATAGTTTTGTACACTAGTCCAACCTGCTTTATTTTTAATCATTCTCTCAATAATTTCTCTCCCTGTACAAAAACTCACAAGTGTCTCACTTTCCATTCTGTTTCTTTCTGCTACTCATCTGTTGCACTCTAACATCGTATGTGTCACATTGTCTGAGTGTCCGCAGTATAGACATTCATTTGTGTTAGCCTTTCCAAACCTTTAGACGTAGGCCCTAAAATATCCGCTTCATTCTTTACGTTTCGAATCCGGTATTTAAGCACTGTTATCATCCCGCGCCACTACCAGCACATCGAGGCGATCCACGAATGTGAAGGGAGTTGTACCCTCTCCGTATTCACAGTTTTTAACCCCTCATATGCCAGGTTCCATAGCGGCGGGCCCTAGACAGATCTCTTTGGGACCCCGGCTGTCAGGTCGACGATCATGCGCTTCTCCACCATAATCCTTCTCTCAAATTGATACTCCGCCACCACAGGAAACCAGGACATTCTCTCTCCTCTATTGTCTTTATTACTACGTTTAACTGCAGCGTATTGTACGCAATGTACAAAAACTAAATTGACTTGCAGATATAACCACCAAACCTCTTAATCATGTCATCTATGCATTTTCGCAGCATCCTTTCATATAGCTTACTGATGCACGGAAAGAGACAGATGGTGCAATACTTTTACCCAGTTTTGGTAAAGGGTACGACCCGCTCAGCTCCATCGTCCCTTAATGCTTCCATACTATCTGCCATAAGTATTTCGTAAGGAGGATACACATGGAACTTCCATGTCTTATCCTGTTCCACCCAAGTTTTTTTTCTCCAGTTTTTTACCCAAATATTTTATCTGTATATTTATTTCAAAGTGCTTTGATGTCCAAATTGCACCAATATGACATCCTGTTGACATCTTGATTACCTATCTTACTTCCTTTCATATCTTTTTATAATGACTCTCTCCAGGTTTTTCACCGTCCTGATTAGCCCTGCGTCATACTCACTCTCCATTTAATCATCTCCTCGTGTACTTTTCAATCATTCCTATTGCCACATCTGCCCCGACGTCTTTGGACTTAATTTCATATATTAGCAGCTTTAATTTTTAGATTTGTACGGCAGACCTCCCAGTCATAATCACAACCAGCCTCTTTCCTTCACCGCTGTTGGATTTGGCTTTGCCGTCACCAGTACAACTAATAAACTGAATGTAAATAAATGTATTTTAACAATTAATATTGGCTATGAGCACGTGTGCTTGGTTGTATAGTAATTTCCAGCCACTTCCAGTCTGCTGAAATATACCAACTTCGCAAAAAAAATAATTACTAAAGTTACTAGATAGTTATGACTTGAATTAGCGAATTGAGAGCAAACCATAGACAAATAGTCCAAGATAGACTGATCGTTGCAATACCAGCTCATTACCCCAGTGCGACAGTGAGAGAAAACTGACGCAAAGCAGTCCTTGTATCTCTTCCTAATTTGTCAGATTTATCGATCACGTGAGTTAAATGACCAATAAGAAGGTCACGTGGTCGATAAACCCGGGCCATTGGACAGAGATGCAGGGACTGCTTTCCATAAGTTTTCTCTGTCGAACTGGGGGAACGCGACTGTATTGCAGCAGTCAGTATATCTTGTATTATATGTCTATAGATATAACGAAGTGTAACATAACCTAACCAAAAGCGAAAATGACATGCACTATTAGACAGGTTAAAAATTACGTTTCTGTTTGTCAACCATTTTCCATCCTCTCCTGAATAAAGGTCTCTCCCAATTGCTTGCATCTTTTTCTATCTTGAGCCAATCTAATCCACTGTTTGCCTGCCACAGATCTTATGTCATCTACCCATCTTTTTTTAGGTCTTAGTTCCACTATTCTTCGTTCTACGTCTTATCTCGGTGTTTCTAATGTTGTCTCTCAGTGATATTTCAAGCATGCTTCGTTCCATTGCTCTTTGCATTGTTTCTAATTTTTTAGCAGATTTTTTGGTAAGGGCTGCTGTCTCCAAGCCGTAGGTACAAACTGGTGGTATGCATGTGTTATACACCTTTTTGTTTAAGTTTACAGGAATGGAGGTGTTTTTTAAGATATATGCTAGTTTGCCGAAAGCGCCCCATGCCAGTTGTGTTCTTTTTTTAATTTCAGCATTTTGATTTGGTTTTTCTAGTTTGATGACATGACCTAGATATACATAATGTTTAACATTTTCTATGGTATGATTTTGTATTGTTATATTTGTCTGTCTAGCTCAGTATTTTTGTTACTGTTACTGTAGTCCATTTTTAAGCCTACCGCTCCTGAAACTGTTGTAACTAACTGTTGAAACCTAATTGTTATAACATATCATTTAGTTCTTGGATATTATCGGCTATTAAAACTATGTCATATGAGAATCTTAAGTGGTTTAAGTATGATCCGTCGACGTTGATACCCTTGTTGTTCCATTCTAGTTTTCTAAAAATGTCTTCTAGAGCAAGGGTAAATCGTTTAGGCGAGATGGTGTCTCCTTGTCTTACTCCCCGTTGTAGTCTTATGGGATTAATTGTTGTGCTTTCGTCCAGCTTTATCTGCATGGTGGCATTTTCATATATGTTTTTAATTATGTTAATGTATCTTGAATCTATACGTGCATTTTCTAGAGATTCAAGCACTGCCCATAATTCGATGTAATCGAATGATTTATGGAAATCGACGAACGACATATGAATTGGAACATTATACTCGGTGCATTTTTCTATTAGTGTTCTTACGGTGTGCAAGTCTTAGTGGTCTATGGTACTAAAATGTTTTCTGAATCCAGCCTGCTCGATAGGTTAATAGAAATCGAGCTTATGTGAGGCGGTTGGTTATCATTTTAGTTAGAAATTTATACTGATGTGATAGCAAGGATATTGGTCGGTAATTATCGATGTTGTTTGTCTCCTTTCTTGAATAGTAGAATGTATTCGGAGTTGTACCATTCTTGAGGAATCTCTCCTTCATCAATTACTTTATTAAATAGAATATTTAATACATGTTCCACTTTTCTGCCACCAATTTTCAACAACTGTTCAATTTTATCCTTTCCGGACATTTATTCGTTTTTAGTTGATTTAGAAACCATTCTTATTTCCTAGTCGGTTATGTCGGGTATGTCTTCTGAACCGGTGTTAATTATTGTTCGTTCCGTACGTCGTTGTTGTGGTTTGTATTTACCGAGTATAATTTAGTGCAGAATTTTTCAATGGCCTCGCTTATTTGCTTTCTGTCTCGGTCGGTGACATTTTTCTCATTTTTTATTTCTATGATTTTTGTTAGGCCGCTTGAGTTTCTTGCTTTCATTACTTTCATATTGCAGTTATCTTGTATTATTTTTTTATTAGATTGTTAATATAGTTTCTATGATGGTTCCTAATTTCTTTCTTTCCTTTTTTTTTAATTTTGAAGCTGTCCGAAGTGCGATCTGTTCTTTTTGATCTTTCTTGGAGTAGTTTAATTGTATTCGATTGGAGTTTAGATATTTTTGCTATTTTCCTGCTTGAGCATATTTTCTTTATTGATGTTGTTACAGTTACTTTTATTTTATTGACTAGTCCGTTTATATCCACTTATTTCAGTGTCTTTATTGATTTAAGTGTTGTGCTTAGCTCTTTTTGGTATTCCGTTTGTTTTTGAAACAGGACATCGGTAGTTGGGAATCATTCTCGTTTAATAAGTTGTTTTCGTTCTACTCTTGTCTGTATTTATTATTTGCTCCAACCAATCTATGGTCACTCCCGGTATAGAATTTGTTTAGTACTGTCACGTCGGTGCATATGGTTTTTGTTATTAGCGAGTATGTAGTCTACTAATTCGTTCTTAGTTTTCTTGTCTGGGCTGATCCATGTCCATTCACGTTGTTAAGATTTTTTAAAGAAAGTGTTGAGACAAAATAAATTTTCCTTGTTTAAGTAGTTGTACAACATCTCATCTCTTTCGTTCCTGTTGTCCAGCCCAAAGCGGTCGGTATATTGTGTGTCGCCTTCTTCATTTGTTCCAATTTTTACATTAAAATCTCCTGTGAATATTACGATGTGTGATTTTTCTTGGTTACTTGCTTTTGTCAGATCCTCGTAAAATGATTCAGCTTCTTCGTCTGTGAGTTTCCTGTCGGTGCATATCCATGTATTATCTGTAAGCTGTATCTTCTGTTCAAAGTGATGACAATATAATGACTCTGTTCTTGATACTGCACAGCACTTCGTTACTTTATAGGGAGCTCGTTTACACACGATACACTATATATCAAAGTAGGCAACGTTGAATACTTGAATGACATATAGAAATTTGAAAAATTTTTCACATTTGTGTTAAAATTCGAGTTTACACCATGTAATTATTATAGATATATCATGGTCCAATAGTCATATTGTTGGGTCAATAGTTTCATCAGTTACTTTAATCATGTTTTATAAGTTAAGTTTACGTGAATAAAACACAAGCGACACAATTTCAAAGAACAGCTTCCTATAACCGTTCTTTACTTAACAATTTCTTGAAAGTTTTCCCAATTGACTATTATCTTAAACTAGGTCCTATCCTGCACATAGTTGCATACCAAGCAGAAATACCCTTTTAACTCTATAAAATACCGAGATGTTACTTGTACATTCTTAGCATTTCCAGGTCATATTCCGCCTTACAATAAAAACACAAAAACAAGCTCATCTTTATTGCACTCGAGCATAAAGAATTTTCTTTTAAATTACCTCTTTTGGTATACGCTTTGGTTTGATTGCTAAATTCAACGATCCGTAACGATGTAATCGTATGAAGAACATAAATATAAACTTCCATTTTACAAATACAATAAAATGATTTTTGAACAAAATTATGGCTGTATCTTGAACGGAATTGATGTAACTACGGAGTCGGCTAAAAAATAACAGTGCTGATATCTAAATCCCGAAATAACTACTCATGCAAGATATATTTAGATTATTTTTCATATTACGTAATTGTGACTGTCGTTAACTCCTGTTTATATATATATATATATATATATTATATATTATATATATATATATATATATATATATATATATATTTCAAAGTACAAAATATAATAATTCAAATAATTCAACTAATAAACTATAAAAGATATTTCGAAGAAATGAAAGTCCATTATCCTGGATTGCCTGTAGTAAACAAAATTTAAAGATATGCATAAATTATTTTCTTTGTAAAATATATTCGAGTGACGTGAGTGAGCTTAGTGAAATCGTGAACAATGCGGGCGGGTTTTTCAAAATAGACCTGTACGTCGATAAACAGTGAATAAGACAATAAAAAAGAAATATTTAGAAAATATAATTCTCCGTTAGTTTTTAAGAATGTGTAGAAACCGATTAGCATGTTAATAGTTTTTACGAAATGTATAATTGTAGGTAAAATTGTTGTTTGTTATCTAAATGGTAGATGGGGATAAGTGTGACGAACTCTGTTGGAGGAGATTGAAAAAAGTGGGATAGGTATGTAGGAATGAGAGTTTAGCTAGATTTTTTGAGGGAGAAAAGATAATCAGTTGTTTTTCCAAGGGTGCAAGGCGAACAGTCGTTTTTCTTTGGTGGGTCCCCAGAGCTAGTAAGCAGTAGAAGTAAATGTTTGTGAGTTTTCGTGAAGTAAGTGTATCTGACAGAAGCTGATCCAGTAAAATATTGTAAGTTATATTTTTCTACTTATATTCCACGAGTCGCTGTTCAGGCCAGAACGAGAGATTCAGTTTATCGAGAGGAGAAGAGGCTAACATCATTTGAACGATACGTGTATTTGAAGGAGATCATTAAAGACGATAGGCTCGCAATAATTTGTTGTAAGATTGCTGATTACCTAGGAGACTACTAAGAATAGATAGTGCAGGCTACAAGGAACAAGGATTTGGACAACTCATCATCAGAGAGACAACTCATCGTTTTACCATTCGTCAGTTTTTATTTATTAACAACACATTTTTTTAACAATTGCCTTAAAAAAGACAGGAATATTTTGATCAGGAGATTTAGAACAACAATTTTGATTTGAAATTTTAATTTATATTGTATATACCAATAATTTTTGAAGGTTCATGTACATAGAACAAAATTTTGATAATCATTATATGAGATATATATTTTTATGTACTCCTTCTAAATGCTCTTCGTGAGGGAGTCCTGGGTAATCGAACTCCAACATGGTACTCTATGCGATTAAAAATTCAAGCTAGCGTTAGTCGCTTTATTTCTGTTGTCTTCATGTAACTTATCCGCGAAACTAAAATTGCTTACTTGGGTCTTAAGTTTCCGCTCTAGACTAGGCATAGTTCAGGGACGTGGTGTTCAAGGGGTTGGGCCCTACGTGCCTGGGTTTTTATGGTTATTGTTAATATTTTTTTGTTGGCTTTCGCCGATTTTTGTTAGTAATTTTTATAATTTTTTGGTGGCCGAAAGCTACGAACTATCCGTTTTTGTGTGTTGTTGTTGTTGTTTTTTTTTTCTTATTTTCCTTCCTGTACTTTTCGTTTTCTCTCTGGTATTTTTATTTATTTCCTCTCTGATTTTATTTTTTTTACTCCGCTGTTTGTTGTTTTTTGTCTTTTGTACTTTTGTACTAACAATGAACAAGAAAGAACAAAGAATTGCATTTATAAAATACCTTGTGAATGCGATCAGTTTTATTGAGGTAAAACATCAAAGCCATTAAATGTTAGAATAAGTGAACATCAATCTTATAATAAAAATAGAGAATTTGATAGATCTCAAATATGTAAACACACATGGGACAATGAACATAGGGTTTAATGAAATGATCAATACGGATGGTAAAAAGAGAAAAATTAAAGAAGCGGCTCTAATTATGCTAAATGAGACCAATTATGTGACATATTGAAAGAGGAAGTTATGAAACGGAAAATACCAGTATTAGTAAGTCAGTAACATATAGAGGATACATAATTTATGTTTTTTAAATACCATACATATAAAATAAATATTTGGTGTTTATTGAAGGTAAACGAAATGCACGACCAAATACTAACTATATCGGGATAGTAATTATGAGGTTTTTACTTGGTTTTTCCCTCATAATTTACTAGAGAATCACTAACAGAATTTTACTGTCATCATGGCATGTGTTTGTCTTTTAAAGACGAATTACATGCTATGATTTTTTTTTGACTGATATTCTCAAGTTAAAGTTGATTTCATGTAATCGAATGAACTCTCTTATAAGTAAGGTCGACCAGGAGTGCAACTCAACAATATTGGCAATATCATTTTAAAGACGTTCTACTCTAAAATATATAATATATGCCTGAATTGTCAATATAAATGAGTCAGATAAAATTAAATTGTTACAAGAATTTTTTACTAATTAACAAAAAAACAAAATTTGTTTAATTTACTGATGTTTGTATTTTGAGAACAATTTCCGAAATGGAAATTAAAACATCAATGAACATACTTTAACCTTTAATTGTGGCTTATTCCCAAATAAATAGTAATTGTTAAATTGAATTTACAGGTTTGTAGACTACATCTATTATTATCGTAATCTTCTTTCAGTATGAACTGACATTTACGTAATAATATTTTTGTTGGCAATGGTTATTTTCTACATAGAGGCATTCAGATACAATTACCCAATATGCACAACTTTTAGAGTAACTTAATACAATGTAGAGTAAACTGTGGAACATCAGAAAATTTGAATAGAATAAACCTGATAATTTCAAGGTAATTTTGAATGCAATGCAAGGATGTATCTTGCCTTGCATCTTGTTTAACATCCGCAGCAAATACAAGAACGGGACTAATTTGTAGCTTTGCCTCAGAGCACTGTTCAAGTTAGGAAAGGATATTGCGATATAGTGCTTTCAAAGAGACTACAGGAAAATAGTAAATTCGTTTTGTAAAAGTTTATTAGCTACCGAGGTATTTAGTTACAAGACGTTGGAAATTGAGTTTGGAGGTTGATGTTCTAGGATGGGGGATATTTATTACCTTAAATAGATTTATCGTTTTTAATTCTTTACATAAAGATTAGTTATTTGTGTATGAGTATAAATATATTTTCGTGGCACTTTTACTTGGGACTTACAATACCGAACTAAAATTTGAACACCGGTATTTGATATATAAAATTTGAAATATCGGGATACCGGTATTAAAACTGGTATTATTAATAAAAGTTTACTATTTTTGATATATTTTGACTTATACCATTTTTCAAAGTAAACCACTTGCACGTCACGATTTATACAAAGTGACGTCACTTGTACTTAAAATTTCCAGAACATTAACCTTAGAGGTAAAATTTTCCTAACACAGCTAATAATAAGAAACCCATACGGAACTGCTCGATCTTTCATAGGCGTCATCATGGTGTAATAATCAGAAAAATGTAATCATCACTATATTGTAAATTTTAGAATTATTATTATTATTTCGGTTTTTTGTAGCGTTTTCCGCCTTCCGGTTTCCAGTTTCTAGCTACGTTGGTTATTCCATTCGCCAGGGTGAAGGTTTCTTTCCGACATTGCCTTCTGAATGCCGCCCAGCCAGGATTTTGTCGCCCTTCCTCTCTTCCGTCTTTCCCTTGGCGTCCATTTTAAAATTTGGTTTGGCAACCTGTCGTCGTCCATTCTTTTCAGATGACCATACCCACAGCCACCTTTACTTCTAAGCCATGAAGTAAAAAAGGCAACACCGCATTCTATGACGTCGGTAGTCCGATAATCAGCTGTAAGGTCTACCAGAAAATTAAATTAATTTGAATTTTAGGAAACTGATATTTTGAAAACTTCAATTCATTACAGAAATATTTTTAGGGAAATTAAATTAATAAAACCCCATATATACTTAATAAATATATATATATATATATATAATATATATAATATATATATATAAAGTTTTATTATTATTAAGGTTATATTATCAATAAAATAATCACTAGAGTAAAAGTTTAATGCACTTAAAATACTGTGTCAAACAGTTAATCTTACAATCAAATGCAGTCAAGAATCTCTAGAAATTTTAAATATTAAGTACTTAAGCATATAAATAACACAATACATTAACACGACATTCAAAAAGATTATTAAAATACAAAAGATATAAAATTTGTTAAGTAAAAACTTAGTGTAACTATTATGATTAAAAAATTCATCCTAAGAAATCAGACACAATATAAATATGGTTCTAAATTATTCTAATTCAAAATTAAATATTTTACTATTTACTTATAACTTTTGTTGAAGTTTCATACTTAGGTATACGAAAGTAGCTTTATATACGAATAGGTTTATTGTCATATACACCAAGTTAAAAGAGGTATACATGAAAAATGTGTTGAATGTAACATACCATTTATAACTTGTATATCGATTTAAAATAGCTTATATTCTCCAAAGGTTTTTGAATGTAATACCCAAATTTGTTGTCACTTATCTAAAAAGCAGATCTATATCGAGAAAGTAAGTTCTCTAATTGTGACCATCTTGTTAATTTACTATATTGTAAAATCCATTTCAAATCATTACTACTTAATCTATTATTACCTACATTGACGATTACACTAAAATTACTGCTAACTATTACACTACTTATTACACAAATATTATCACACTCGTGTCCCAACTGATTAATGTTTAATACATAGAAATATACACAGTCACTTGTAATTTTACTTGTTCAGTTTTTCAATGGAATATTATTGTCTAAGTCTCTTAAAAATGATTCAAAGGAATCTATTAAATCATTGTCTAAGAATTCTGTTATCTCTTGTTACCTCTTCTTATGCAAAAAGTTTCTTCTGTCTTCGGGATTTCATCTTTCTTTAGTACGATGAACAGTTACATATGATGGTACTTCGGGAAATATATTAGGAACTGCATTTTCTTTTAATTTGGGAAATATTAACTTTTCAATGTGTACATTTCCATCTTTATCTTCTCATTGTGCAGTCCGCTGAATATCATCTTCATGAAAATATTTGGCACATACTACGGAAGATTTGGTAATTGTATAGTGGGAATCTTTGGGAAAGGAAAACGTACTATATACCTGTTTCGTTTTTAAAGTACTGGCATAATTGGTTTTGCAACCAGGTACAATGCTAGGGCATCTGTAACAAAAAACAAAAGTATTATTATTGTTGATTTTAGTTAACATATTTTGTAACAAGAAGCAAAAGTATTATTATTTTCAGTTTGTTTTGTAGGTTATATTTATACTTGCCTTTTAAATTGTCGTTAAGAATCTTCTAAACTTCTAAGAATCTCTAAGAATATTTTCTAATTGATTTAAACACAATTTACAAATAAAACATTCGAATAAAGTTTAAAAAACACTAAATTCAAGAAACTTTACAAGCCTTCCTATATGAAATGTTAAACAAAACAAACCACGGTCGGACTACCACGCGTTGTTGCCAAATTTCTAGTTCATGGCTTGAAAGTAAAGGTGGCTGTGGCATACCAGATCAGTTGTCTCCTTTGAATTTCGTCAATGATGGTTGACTTGACTCCCATTATATTTCTGATATGGTTATTTTGTATTCTATCAAGCCTTGATTTTCTAGTTGATCTTCTTCAGAAATCCATTTCCAATGCAAGTAGGCGTCGCTCAAGGGATTTAGTAAGTTGCCATGTTTCGCATCCATAGAGCACTATACTTTTAAAGGTGGAGTTAAAGAGGAGATGCTTGTTTTGATTTGATCAAAGACATTTTAGAATTATATTGATTAAATAACCAAAAACATTTGTTATTATTAATAATATAAATTTTATGAAATAACTCTTTAAGTCTAATATTCCACAAAGTATTGTGGAATACTACACAATACACTAATATATAAAACAATACACTAGAGTGGAGCACTTACTCGTAGATTGTAGTTATTGTAGATTTTATAGACTATCACAAAACATAAACGATAATCTTAAGCAGATACTTAGTTCATCAAATGTGTTTAGTGCTATTATTGAAAAATAATATGATCAAAATCAGAATACCTTTCTAAGGTATTGATCGAGCAGAATGTTGACGTCATAGCCGTTCAAGAAACACACGCATCCTCTGAACCCGACCTCCTCAAACGAGGAAAAATTCCAGGATACCGCTTGATTGGAGCTACTTATAGCAAAGTCTACGGCACTGCAACGTATGTACGCAAAGAAATACAAGACGTGTGCCTTGATGAGTCTAGCTGTAAAAATGATATATTCGTGATCTCTATAACAATAAACGGGATGAATATCATAAACGTTTATAAACCTCCTAAAGCTAGATGGTCACAAAATGTAATCAAAGTCGGGAACAACCACCGCACGGTCTATTTAGGAGATTTCAATAGCCATCACACTCTATGGGGATATGATGATAATGACGACAATGGAGAAAGACTAGTGGAATGGGCTGAGAATAACAACTTACACCTTGTCTATAGCCCTAAAGGTAAGCACACATTCTTCTCAAGAAGATGGCACAAAGGATATAACCCCGATCTTTGCTGGGTTTCGAGCAACTCACAGATACGACCACTACCTAGTTCCCGAACCGTGCTCCACGACTTCCCTCACAGCCAGCATCATCCCATCATAATCGACATAGGAGTACAGATTCCTATCGTTGAATCCACACCAAGACCACGCTGGAACTTTAACAAAGCAAACTGGCCGGAATACACCAAAAGACTTGACGATTGCATCCGTTTTATTGATCCGAAAGCCAAGAACTACCACCGTTTTGTAAGCTTAGTACTTTTCATAGCCAAAAAACATATACCCCCGTGGTTTTCGAAAGGAGTACATCCCAGGCTGGACAGAAGAAAGTCAACGACTGTATGAAGAATTTGTGGATTCCGAAGATCCTGAGATTGCTGATAGTCTACTGACTTCTCTGGACTCAACCCGACTTAATAAATGGAAAACAACAGTAGAGCATATTGATTTTTCACGATCAAGAAGAAGGCATGGGGATTGCTACGTAGACTAGGTGGAGCCGTTAGAGAGAAACGCTTGAACAAGAACAGTATTGATCCGAAAAGGATAGCTAACAGAATAGTTGAAGTATCGCGTGCCCCTCTGACAAAATCCATACGACGTCTACAAAAAAATCTCTAAAAGAACTTAAGACAAACACTCCTCCTACTTCAGAGTTTTCAAGATGCTTCTCTCTGAACGAAATAAACGATGGCCTCAGTCAAATTAAAAAAGGCAAAGCGGCAGGTTTCGATGGAATGTATCGTGAGTTCCTAATTCACTGTGGTCCAAAAACGCGACGCTGGCTCAAAGACTTTTTTAGTGACATAATGAAGACATCTGTACTACCTCCAGAGTTCAAAAGAACCAAAGTTATTGCAATTTTAAAACCTGGAAAGGACGGTGAACTACCCGAAAACTATCGACCCATTGCCCTCCTCAGTTGCTGCTACAAACTACTAGAGCGACTTATATATAACAGGATATACCCCATCACCGACACTGTGATACCAGTCGAACAGGCCGGATTTAGAAGCGGGCGTAGCTGTAGTGATCAAGTACTGTCCTTAACGACATTTATTGAAGCCGGTTTCGAAAAACGGGAAAAAACAGCCGTAACGTTTATAGATCTGACGGCTGCATATGACACTGTGTGGAGAGAAGGCCTGATCTACAAGCTAATGAAGGTCATACCATGCCTGAAAACCTGCCAACTAATCAATAACCTCCTAACCAACAGACTGTTTCAAGTATATATAAACGATACAAAGAGCAATGTCAGAAAGCTAAATAATGGCCTCCCACAGGGTTCAGTGCTTGCTAGACTATTATTTAACATTTACACAGCCAATCTTCCAGAGACAAAATCAAAAAAATTTGCTTACGCAGATGACCTGGCTATCGCATTTCAAAACCAAGCCAAAGATGTTGGAGAAAGGGCGCTTACCGAAGACTTAAGGGTTCTCTGCGACTACTTTAAACAATGGCGACTTCGCCCTAATACAAACAAAACTGAGACAAGCCTCTTCCATCTCACAAATCAGCTTTCGAATGACACCCTTAGCATCACCTTCAATGGCGAGACTTTGAAACATAATAACAACCCTAAATACCTGGGTGTAACGCTCGACAGATCACTGACGTTCAAAACCCATCTTACGAATGTAGCTGCCAAAGTGAGAACCAGTAACGACATAATAACAAATGCGGAACGACATGGGGTGCCACTGCGGATACACTTCGAATCTCCTCACTGGCCCTGGTGTATTCTGTCGCTGAATACTGCGCACCGGTATGGCTAAATAGCGCTCATGTCAACAAGATTGACGTTCAACTAAATTACACTATGAGAGTAATATCTGGTACTATTAAATCAACTCCACTAAGATGGCTTCCAATTCTGAGCAATATAGCACCTCCAGATATTCGACGAACGGCAGCACTTGTCAGAGAATATCAGAAAATCATGGCAAATAATCGTCTGCCAATTCACCAGTATATTCCGCACGCCGCACGAGACCAACAAAGACTGAAGTCCAGACGACCCCCTGTCCAATCCGTTCAAGGAATGGGTGATAGCTACAATAAGCAAGAGCAGTGGACGAAAAGATGGATGCCAACAACAGAGCCAGACGTCATCAAAATAACAAGTACGTCGATCGGCTTCACTGGATCAAACCTGCCACGCCCTATATGGACAAAATTAAATCGCATACGCACGGGTCATGGCAAATGTGCCGATTCTCTATACCGATGGGGTCATGCAGAAAGCCCACAATGTGATTGTGGATCCCCAGAGACAGACCATCCAACACATCATTGCGGATTGCCCAATCCGCAGATACAGCGGAGACCTTCAAGATTTTGCAGAATGTTCTCCTGGTGCAATTGGATGGCTGTGCAATTTGGACATTAATATTTAATATTTAACTTAGGTTACAATTCCAATTTGAACATAATTATTATCTAAATATTACGTTTATCGTATTGTAATTATCCATACGCTAAATAAATAAATAAAATTGACATTTTAAAAGATTGCAGATTATATCATGTTATACAATAAATATCGTAAAAAAATATTGTTATAATTGATGGATTCGACCGTTACTTGATGAAAATTCATTTTATGTAACATAAAACACTGAAAACTTTGTTTTCAAAACTTCCACAAAATTTTATGGAAATTTGAAAACAAAGTTTTCAGTGTTTTATTGTTACATATTGTTATAATGTTTGTTAAAAAACAAATATTGTAATAGATCATAGTGATTTGTGATGTAAACAACTGGATTTAGATAACTCTAATGTGACTTACTGAATTTAACTTAAATGTAATACAACAGAAGTTTTTGTACCCGTATCAATGACCCCTATCAATCTTAATTGTTTTCATCTTAATGACATCTTAATTTGAATACAACTAAAAGTTACGATTAAGTAAACTACCTATTAAGTTACTAAATGATTACAATTATCTTTGAATAACTTAGGTTAAACACAACAGTTTGATATCTATTCTCCTTGCGTTTTGGGATTTAATACATTAACTTGGTTTCAAGAGCATTTCGATTAGCAAGGGCAACTATAAGCAAAGCAAATTAACACGTAAACAGAAATCCACAAGGAAACTAAGTTCCTGTAGCTGGCTGTATACCATGTATCACAAAAAAATTTTTATTTAAAATCCTTTATAAAAGGTGAAGACTAGAGGGGAAAAACGCTGTAATTCAATTTTTATCGATTTTTTAATGAATACATTTTTCGATACTTGGATACACGTAGTACAATCCACAAATATCAAACAAAATGAAAGTGCAATAAGTCAAACGTTACAAACGAATAAAATAATGCTGTACAATGGAAGCGCGCTGTAAGTAAAGGTTTAACTAGGCAACAATACTTTAAACAACATAATTTACAACGGAAAACTCACAGTCAGTGTTCGCATTCATACAAGTTGTTTATTTTAGAATCATTATTATCATAATCACAGTTTGGTTTTTTAACGTTTACTAAGTTTAAACTGTTGTTTATTAATCTATAAAGTGATGACAGTGAAATTGAAGAGGCTTTACAGTCAAAAACTACAAGAAAATGAAAAAGTTTTGGGCGAACACGTGATGTAGCTAGGTTGCTAAAACTACAAACTCACGAAATAGGCGAAGACTTCCGTTGCAAACTTTATCAGTGTGTTGAAAATATATTTTAATTCTATGCTGAATTGGGACGAGCAAAATTTGTATTTGAGTGGTTTAATATCCATACTTCCTGTAACTTCAAAGAAGGCCAAGAAAAGACGAAGAGAATTGCAACGTAAGAGATGGCTCTTTTTATTACAGCATTCGCCTTGCGAATCATAAGGGGCATACATCACCTGCATAAGTAGTTCAGGTTTGTCAAAAAGCTTTTGTTGCTCTTTATGGCATATCAACAAGAAGACTACAAACTATACAAAAAGCCCTAAAACATGATACAACTGCCAAGGACAATAGACGTAAACATGGCTCAAGACTTAAATGTCTGAAGAAACTATGCAGTTAATTTTAAATCATATAAAATCATTCAAAGGGCGCACGAGTCACTACAGCCTAAAAAATCTAGCAGAAAGTACCTTCCAGGGGAACTTAACATTAAAAAGATGTACAAAATGTTCTTTGAGAAACATCACAATAGAGCAGTGTGCTATGAAGTATATAGAAAAACGTTCAGCACACGCTTTAATATATTGCCGACACTTGCAGTATTCGTGATGCTTCCAAAATAAAAATAAGGGAATGTAAAGACGAACAATTAATTAATAAACTTAATACAGGGCAGAAGCTTCACTTGCTGAAAGCACAGACATTTTACAAACGAAAAACAAAAGCTAAACTACGAGCAAGGACCTCAAGAGAATTTGAAGTCATAGCCATGGACTATAATAAAAACCTTTCAATGCCCAATATTACGAGTAACGACGTGTATCATAAAAGATAGTTGTCTTTCTACTCCATTAATATCCATCGACTTAGTGATAATGATGTTATTATGTACTCGTACCCTAAGACAGTAGCTCGAAAGGGTGCCAATGAAGTTTGCTCATTTCTGTATGACTATGTAACAATCCAGCTTCCTCCTGAAGGTCGTAACTTAGTGATTTTCTGTGATTCGTGTGGACGCCAAAATAAAAATTAGACGGTATTCCGGATTCTACATTATTTAGTCTATAAAATAAACAGATTTGACTCTATTTTAGTGACCTTTCCATAAGAGGTCACTCATACATGCAGACGAATAAAGATTTTGGTATCGTTAACCAAAAAAGTGCAGCAGAAACCCAGAAGATTGGGAAGCAGTGTTACGATTGGCTCGTCAAAAACCTGCGCCTTATAAAGTAGAAGTGGTTGATAACTACTTGGTGCGTAGCTAGGGCACTTTTCTTGCTCCTATGTCTCCTACAAAACCTACTGAGTCATTGTCCATTCCAATGGCAAAATATAAAGATCTCCAAGTTTTAGAAAAATTTTGTTCAGAAAAAGGAAGAATGTATTTTGATCAGCTAAAAAACATGACTTATTTTTTATCTTAAGAATTTCACAATGCTATTCATATAACAGATAATATTAATGTTTTTACCTTTAGTTAAGATAAACAAGTCTGGTTCTGTTAATTTTTTTTTCGTTGAATTAATATTATATAATGTTAATTACAGCGTTTTTGCCTTTTCCTCCAAACCTTTGGTTGTTTTTTTTTTTAATTTCTCTTGGTACCTACTGTTCACGACAATTTTAGTTTTATAATAATATACTATGTATATATGATTTGTTAAATACTCAATACAACAGTGTTTTAGCGTGTTTATTTATGAATTATGAAGTTTTGAATCTAAAAATCGCGTTTTCCAAAAATTTAAAAAATTAACTTACAGCTTTTCCCCTGTAGTCTTCAGGTATATAATAAAATACCCAAAGGGGCTATATCACAATTACAGAAGGTTTGTGGACTGTAAATTCCATCATCAGTGTAACCTGAAAGTATATAACCACTTTAATTAAAAAGAAATGTTGACTAAGGTTAATGTAAAATGTGGTTAATACTTTCTAAGTATAGATGTTTTGAGCCACTAAAATTTATAGGTAAAAACCCGTTAAATGTTGTTGGTTTAAATTTTTGTTACATTATATGTTCTTAAAAGTTACTGTTGATAGCAACTGAATAAAATGACAATATTAATATGTTAGGACGGATATCGGAACAAAGTAGTCAGGCAACTTACGGTAGTTGTCTAAATATGACAGAAGCCGGCAATATTTAAAATTGAATAAGGTAAAATTATAATATTATAACATTAAAAACCATCAATGTTGTAGTTTGTAATGTGAATTTGTCCTATGTTTATGTTATGAACATTGAAAAAATTGTTTTATAAATTAATGTAGATAGATGGTAATGGTGAAATTTTGTAGGTATTGATAGGCAACCAACTATACATAAGTTTGAATTTATTGGCTCTTAAAGATTTTAACAAAAGGCCCTTTATATTATGCATCATTTGGTACCTAGAAAATGGAAAAATAGACATATGTAGGAAGATGGGTTCTATAAACTTTATTGTTAAGGAGTGATATAGTAAAGTGCTGTTGAGATGAAATTTAAATATGATAAAATGTTTTTGTGATGTAATGTTCATGTAGTACTTACTTATAACTTAAGCACGGCTGGTAAATATAAAAGATTTTTTAAGTTATAAGTTCATGAACATAAATTACTGATTCGGTATGAAGAATAAAGATGGTAAGTTGTTTTTGTGTGTTGACAAGTATGCAAGACAAACAGAAAATTTATGGCTGAAAGATGATTTTGTAATGTATTGTTCATACATTGCTCAGGTTATAACTTAAGAAAAAGGCCCTATATCGCACTAATAATACAATAGTGTCGCAACTAAAAATGTTTCGAAATTGAGATAACACTATAGTCAGACGTAAAATTCAATTCCCTATAGGTCAATAAAACTGGCGTTTTAATAGCGCAATAAATGAATAAGAGATGGCGCCATAAAACGTTATTCATGATTGAAATACTGTTGTCACCCCCGTCACAATATGTCGTCAATGCACGTGTTGCTTTGCTCATCATTTTGAGTTTCCACGTTATTGCTGAATCAGGTATGCAATTTCCATAGCTAACTTAACCAAAACGTTGTTGATTTTCTGGTTATTACACTATTACTGATTTACACCAGCCCTTTTTAAATTACTATTTTTACTAATGACACTATTATGGGTTCAGTTCAATATTTTTTATGTTCTACATTATTGTTACATCATTACTTTAAATCATTTTTGTTGTTGTTTGTAAAACATTTATTAATTATTGTCTATTTGTCTATCACCGTATAGTAATAACTCATTTTAAAATGTGTAGCAGTGTTATTAAGAAAGCTTACCAACTACTTTATTTTATAAATTTAGAGTTACTACACTCTTCGTGATATTCTTGCATCAAGTACCTATACACTTAATATAATAATATTATTTGATTCATTTTTAGGTTCAACACCTCAGTAGTGGGCGATTACTTGCAACAAATGCTGAGGATTGCGAGCAGGAAATCTCTTCACCGTCATTATTGTCACTGGAGGGTACAAATAATAAACCTGGTGCCTAAATAGAAAACAGTGACCTTGCGAAAGTACAACCACCACCCTTACCTTTACCATTTACGAGTTATTAAGTACTTCAAGAAATTGATCTAAACAGTGAAACAGCGAATAAGATTGGAAGTTATACTCTGTAATTTATAGACAAAATTATACAGACTACCCCTGGTAGAGAACTGGACTTAATATTTTATTCTGATAATTGTTTCGGAAAGCACTTGGAACTAGAGAAGCAATTTTCGCTCTCCAGGTGCTTATACAACGGTGTAGAGACGTTGATAAAGACGTGTATCTGTGCTTTGTAGATTTTAGAAAAGCATTTGACAATGTCAATCATGAACAATTGATAGGTATTCTGCGAAAGACAGGTATTGACGACAAGGACATTCGAATTGTGGCAAACCTATACTGGGGTCAAACAGCAAGAGCAAAAATTGGCAACGAACTCACTGAAAGCGTGCAGATCAAAAGAGGTGTCCGTCAGGGGTGTATATTATCCCCACTCCTATTCAATATGTATTCCGAGGAAATATTTAACAAATGTATGGAAAATGCAAATGAGGGCATTAAAATAAACGGCGAGTTAACGAACAATATAAGATACGCCGACGACACGGTGATCCTTGCCAGTACCATAGACGAATTACAACAAGTAATGGAAAGACTTTATTCAGTTAGTGAGGAATACGGCCTGAGCCTCAACTTCAAGAAGACAAAGTAGATGCTGATAAGCAAAAAGCAACAACCTGCTCGACAATTACGGATAAGTAACATATTAATTGACCATGTAGAGTCTTATGTGTACCTTGGCACCAACGTAAATGCAAAATGGGAACAGACCATAGAAATTAAGGCGAGAATAGAACGAGCTAGAGCAGCATTTAGCAATATGAAAAAGCTCCTCATAAGCAAGGATTTGTCTCTTCCCCTAAAACTACGTATAGTTAAATGCTACATTTTTCCGATCTTGCTGTATGGCGTGGAGGCCTGGACGCTGACGGAGACGCTAACGAGAAAACTAGAAGCATTCGAAATGTGGGTGTACCGACGCATTCTTCGTATATCCTGGACCGAACATGTCACCAACATAGAGGTACTCCAAAGAATCGGAAAGGAGAAAGAAATCGTGAATACAATTAAACAAAGAAAGCTTGAATATCTAGGCCACATATTGAGACACGATAAGTACCGTCTGCTACAATTGATTGTCCAGGGAAAAATAGACAGTAAGCGAGGGCCAGGCAGGAGAAGACACTCGTGGCTCCACAATCTGCGGAAGTGGTTCGGGCTCACATCGGTCGAACTATTCAGAAGCGCCGCAAACAAGATCAAAATTGCCATGTTAATAGCCAACGTTCGCAACGGACAGGGCACTTGAAGAAGAAGAATTGTTGCGGGCAGCAAAAAAAATAAATACATCCTCACAGCATATACGTATGCAGTACAGAAAATTAATGTCAAAAGCATAACCCATAAATTTCTGATTTGCAGTCACTCTCAAAACGAGAGTGACAATATGCACAGCGTCATAGAAAAGCAAGGAAAGCGTTTTTTAAATCTGGTCCAGTGTATATCGCACAACAATATGGCATTCATTCAGATAGCTAAAAAGACAGGCAAACCGTATAGCGTGACTGATTTGACTAAGTAAAAATTTCACAATCTGAAATTACTTCAAGAAGAGTGGGGTAACAATTTTAATGCCAATGAGAAAAAAGACAAAATAAAATGGCACAGCATTAAGATGTTTCGTGTTGAAAACGAAGATCCATTTATTTTCTTTTATAAGAACTCTTACGAAAATGAAGATTACCAAAAAGTTTTCGTACGTACATAGCTTACGACGAACTGAAAACCAGACTTCGTTAGTTGCTATCGTGTTGAAACTTACTATAGGGTTTGACCCATTAAAAATTAAAATTGTAATCAGTAATAATTGAATTTTAGACTGATTTAAACTAAGTTTAAATAATTTGTTTTTTTTAGTATGTCCTTTTAATTAACTACGAATTACTTAAATATGATTAGATTTTGTGTTCTTTTTTTGGAAGGTTTATTTTGTTAAATATATAGATACAAAATGTTCAAGAATACTGTATTATGTAAACTGTATCTGAATTTATTTGATTATAATATAAACGTATTTAAAAACAGTCTTGATTAGTAAGAAACAGATTGAAAAAAATAGTAAATCAAATTGCATTAGGTAACACAAAATATTTCATTAATAATGTCATAACTAAAAATAATATTTCATTTCGAACATTTTGCTTAGAGCAATAGAGTGTTAACACAAAATTGTCAAATAGCTTTACTGTTAGTATTTTTATTTAACTAATAGCACAAAGAAACTTCCTTTAATATTAATTAGAATCATATTATGCATTAATTGTTTTCTTACCTGCACTAGGAAATGATAAATGAGTTTTTCGTTGATTCTAAAAAATCATCTTTTTTGAGTTACGAACTATTGTATTATTAGTGCGATATGTTAAAAGGAACATTTGGTACCTGAGAAATATAAAAAAAATATAACTCATCCCTTTTACTTCGCCATTTTACCAATTTCACTGGTAAATTAAACATCTTAACTTTTAAGAACCTATAATGTAACAAAAATTTAAATTAACAACATTTAACGGGTTTGTATCCATATATTTTAATGGCTCAAAACATGTATACTTAGTAAGTATTAACCACATTTTGCATTAACCTTAATCAAGATTTCAAATTCTACGTTATTTTTAATTAAAGGGTTTATATACTTTCAGAATACACTGATGATGGAATTTACATTCCGAAAACGTTCTGTAATTGTGATATAGCCCGTTTGGGTATTTTTTTAATATACCTTTGTATAAAGGATTTTAAGTAAAATAAATTTTAAATAAAAAAATTTTTGTAAACATAAATATGGTTGAAAGTTTTGTCTGTACTATGGAAGCAGATTCTTGGCGCACTGATTTGAAAAAGTTTAAAACTTGTTTGAGGTCAATATTTTTTCGTTAGAAACACATGTGCTTTTCTTTTATATCTATTAAACAACAAGATCTTAATAGTTTATCCTTTATCTTAATAAAAGTCGATCGCTACCTTCCACGCTGACAAATTCAGTCAATTACACGAGGCGTCGAAACAAAAATTACGTGTCTCATCAAGAATTCAATTCGCTTCAATAATAAATGTTTGATTAATTTTGGTCTGGGGTGTGTATTATACCTACCCATATTACGCCTAAAATATTGTTTTATAAAGATGCTTGTAATCCCCCACAGGAAGGGAACGTGTTTTTCAATACTACAACAAGATGGTGTACATGAGATATGCATGTTTCTTCACTTGATTGATGTTAACACATGGCAGCGTAATTTGAGAGGGTGGATTAGGTGAGGGTGAGAAGTATACCTGTATTCGTATAAAAAGTGGAAGATCATTGTGAAAAATTATTCATTGAGACACGTCAATTATTCTTGCTAAAAGGGTTCAATCATTTGCTATTACTTATGCTAATATAAGCTGGCTAAATAAGACACCGTAACAGAATAATAGACTCAATATACAGGGTGTTTTAAAAAGGTATGTCATAAATTAAATCACGTGTTTCAGGGACAAAAATAAATTGATTAAATGCAACTTACCTTAGTACAAAAGTGTACACAAAAAAAGTTACTGTTCTTTTAAGTTACAAAATAAAAATTGTTTTTTGCGTTATCTTCTAAACTACTTGACATTTTGTAATAAAAATGGACACGTTACTTTTCTGTTCTGAAAGCATTTTTCATAAAAAAGAAACAACAAAATCTAAGCGCACAGAAAAATTTTAAGGAGGTTTGCAGCCCTAAATCCCTCCAAACTTTTGAGTACGTTCACATCAAATAAACTTTGTGGTATCATTAGTTTAACTCATTATTTTTAAATATTTTTTCCTCTTATCACTTTTTCCAAAAAACAGTTTTTATTGAGTTACGGCCCTTTTAACAAGTACAAAAAATGTCTATAACCTCTATAAATATGATATTACAATAAATGATTAAAATGACCCACATTTCAATACCCATTCGGTATCGTTTTAATAAGGAAAACCGAATGTGCTGAAAAATTATATTTTTCTGACGAAATTGATTTGCAGCTTTAATTATTCTAACCCTCAATTGTTATTCGTCCTCTATTATTACAGAATAAACTTTCTCTTTCATAAACCCCCAAAAGCAAAAGTCCATGGTGTTAAGACCTGGACTTCTGGGTGGCCAAGAAATAGGTGCATCACGACCCCTTCCATTCCACCGACCAGGATACTGCCAGCAAAGGCCTCTTAGATTCTTATCCATAATTCCTGCCCAAACATTAACTTTGAAAGCCCTTTGGTGATGAGTCGTTTTTTTTTAAGAGTATTTTCGTTGGCCAAAATGTGCTTGTTATGATGGTTTATTATTTAAATTCTATTGTAGCTGGCCTCGTCGGTAAACAAAATATTACTAATAAAATTAAATTTCGAGTGTTTTGCATTAACAACCAATCGCAAAATCCAATTCTTTTAGAATAATTTTCAACTAATAACTCTTGAACCGTTGTGGTGATAGGGTTTAAACAGCTGATCCTTCAAACGCCTCCAAACTCTTACGTAAATAACATTTAGTTAAGCAGCTATTACCCTTGTACTTGTTTCAGGGACTTCTTCAATGATTTCTAAAATATCTTCATCACTTGCATCCATTATTTGACGACCACTATTGCCAGCAACTAGCGGTTGGAATGTACCTGTGTCCCGTAAACGACGATCAATGGTCAGAAATAATCGTCTATCGGGTATATTTCGATTGGGGTATTTAACTGTATAACGCCTTGCGCTGCTGCACTATTTCCTTGACAATCACCTACAATATTCCCGATATTTTATTGAAATCATAATTTAATCATGATCCAATTTACACAAAGGTAAATGGATTATTGCCATTAACTGAACTTTGTAGGTCATTGTAATATCAAAATTTTTAATATTATTCTTATTGGCACAATAAATGATTAAGAATGAGTAAGAATAAAATACTGAAAACTTTGTTTTCAAATTTGCACAAAATTTATTTTAACCTCTTAAACTATAGCTGTTTCGGCTGATTGTCTTTCTCAATTGATCCATTTTTGGCATGAGTTTACACTTTATAGTCTCTAATGAAATAGGTTGACCAGGGGAGAACTGTTTGTCTTAAGATGATCATTCAGAATTATATCTGTGTTTTTAGATTTGTTGATTTCCATAGATTATAACAAGGATAGCTTAAGGCCTTTATTTTGAATGTGAAGAATTTTAAATTCATCATTAAAAGAATGATTGTGATCTAGAAGGTGAAGTGAGTATGTAGAATCTGTTTTTCTATTATTAAAAGCCCTTTTATGTTCTGCTATTCGTTTAATTAAGTTTCTACCAGTTTGACCGATGTAAGTTTTTGGGCAGTCGCCACATTTAAGTTTGTACACACCACTGTGTAATTGTTTTGTTTGGCTCTTGTTGTTTTTGATATATTGCCTAGGTTGTTATTTTTTTCGGAAAGCTAATGTTATTCCTTTCTTTTTTATATATTTGGCTAATTTTGTTGATGTAATCCAGCAAAAGGTACTGGGTTTTTTGTCTGGTGGTGGAAATACTAATTTCAGGGCTTTCTTGTGTAGTTTTTGATTTAACATTTTATTAGTTGTTTGTTTGTTGTATCGGTTATTTACTGCTATTTTCTTGATGATATTTAATACTGTCTCAAAGTTGTATTTTGTCATCGGAATTTCTGTAAATCTATGTAACATACTATGATATGCTGCCAGTTTATGTTGTGTTGGGTGGGATGATGAATTGTGTATAGTCATGTCAGTGTGGGTAGGTTTATGAAATATGGAGAAGTCATGTTTGTTTTTAAGTCTGATAATTTTTCAAAGCTCCTTCATATAAGCCTTCAAAAAAAACTGTTAGACATTATTTTAGAATACACTAAAGTTTCACCTAAATTTACCATAAAAAATACAATAGAACTAGTTAATATAATACAACATATTCAATTACCCAACAACTTCAGATTAATTTCATTTGACGTAAAAAATCTTTTTCCTAGTATCCCTCCTACAAAAATTTTTATTCTAGTCCAAAAACCTTTTAGACCAAAATAGTACAAATCCAATAATTACATCTGAAATTTTACATCATCTTGAAGTTTGAATAAACCAGGACTACTTTGAGTTTAATAATCAAATATATATAAATAACAGTGCAGGACTAATAATGGGCAATCCTCTAAGCCCATTGCTATCAGATATTTTTATGGGTTATTTAGAGACAAAGACTTCAAAACATCCCGTATTTAAACAGACCTACTGGTATATTTTACAGGAAACTAACAGGTAACTCGATAAATTTTTATCATATATTAATTCACTTCATAGTCATATTGAATTTACAATGGAAACAGAACAAAATCATTCCATAATTTTTTTAGATTTAAAAACTGTCAGGCCTAAAAACAAAAATGACTTCTCCATATTTCATAAACCTACCTATACTGACAAGACTATACACATTCATCATCCCATCCAACATAACATAAACTGGCAGCCTATCATAGTATGTTACATATATTAACAGAAATTCCGATGTCAAAATACAACTTTGAAACAGAACCAAATATTATCAAGCAAATAGCACTAAACAACGGATACAACGAACAAACAATTAATAAAATGTTAAATTAAAAACTACACAAAAAAGCCCTAAAATTAGTATTTCCACCACCAGAGAAAAAACCTAGTACCTTCTACTCGATTACATATACAGGCAAAATATCAACAAAAATAGCCAAACACATAAAAAAGAAAGAATAACACCAGCTTTCTGGACAAATGACAACCTAGGCAAATATATCAAAAACAACAAGAGCAAAAATAAAAAACACTTAGGTAGAAACTGGTAGAAACTTTAATAAACGAATAGAACAACATAATAGTGCTTTCAATAATAGAACAACAGATTCCACATACGCACTACATCTTCTAAATCACAATCATTCTTTTAATGACAAATTTAAAATTCTTCACATTTAAAATAAAGGCCTTAAGCTATCCTTGTTAGAATCTATGGAAATCAACAAATTAAAAAACACAGATATAATTCTGAATGATAAACTTGAGACAAACAGTTCTCCCTGCTCAACCTATTTCATTAGAGACTATAAAGTGTATACACATGCCAAAAATAGATCACTTGAGAAAGGCAATCAACCGAAACAGCTGTAGTGATAAGAGGTTAAAATAAATTTTGTGGAAGTTTAAAAACAAAGTTTTCAGTATTTTATTGTTACATAAAATGAATTTCCATCAAGTTACGGTCGAATCCATCAATTAGTTAATAAATGATAGCTTCAAATTATTGACTATTATGGCCAACTAGGAAAAAACTTCTTCTTCTTCAAGTGCCCTATCCGTTGCGAACGTTGGCTATTAACATGGCAATTCTGATCTTGTTTGCGGCACTTCTGAATAGTTCGATCGATGTGAGCCCGAACCACTTCCGCAGATTTTGGAGCCACGAGTGTCTTCTCCTGCCTGGCCCTCGCTTACTGTCTATTTTAGGAACTGGTTTTACGAAAATTTGATAGGAGACAAAAAAGTTTTAAAAATATTGTGTTAAATTAATGATGCCACAAAATTGATTTGATTTGAACGTAATCAAAAGTTTGGGGGGATTTAGGGCTGCACATCCCCTTAAAATTTTTCTGTGCGCTTAGATTGTGTTGTTTCTTTTTTATGAAAAATGCTTTCAGAACAAGAAAGTGACGTGTACATTTTAGACTACATTATAATGCGCTCCCTAACTTTCGCGTGATTGGTTGATGGGTGGGTCCCAATTTAAAAATTGGCGGGTTTCATGTTTTTTAAAATGACAATAAAATTGAGGTATTGTGGCACAGTATATCGCTAAACAATTTATTAGCAATATATTGTGGTATTTGTACAAAGCAGATGATATTCACATCTTAGGATTAAGCTGACTAGTACAGTTTTATTAGAAATTAAAATTTATTTTTCTTTTGACATTATGTAGGTAAAATTAAATTCAGACATTGTGTTTATTTAATTTTGATATGATAGTGATGCTTTTTTTTTATTAGATATATAGAAATTGATTTAATTTTTTTGTTTAGGTAATTTTTTATTAAGATTCTTTTATTAAAATTATTAAGATAGAGGTTCCTCTTATTATTTTTATTTCTAGAACATTCATTACCATTATTATTCTCATTAGCTTTCTCTATGTGGAATCGGCTTCTCTAAATATTTTCCTCTAAACTGTTCTGTTCTCTTCCAGGGACTAAGTACCTCTCCGCTTTTTGTATGAGATTATGGTTTTTCAGAAACATGTAATTTCTGTTCATCTCCTTAGACCAGCTATGATGTATGGTACTGAATGTAGGGCAGTAAAAAAGGGGATGAACAGAAATTACATGTTTCTGAAAAACCATAATCTCATACAAAAAGCGGAGAGGTACTTAGTCCCTGGAAGAGAACCGAAAAGTTTAGAGGAAAATACTTAGAGAAGCCGATTCGACATAGAGAAAGCTAATGAGAATAATAATGGTAACGAATGTTCTAGAAATCAAAATAATAAGAGGAACCTCTAAATCTTAATAAAAAATTACCTAAACAAAAAAATTAAAACAATATCTATATATCTAATAAAAAAAGCATCACTATCATATCAAAATTAAATAAACACAATGTCTAAATTTAATTTTACCTACATAATGTCAAAAGAAAATAAATTTTAATTTCTAATAAAAACTGTACTAGTCAGCTTAATCCTAAAATGTGAATATCATCCGCTTTGTACCAATACCACAATATATTGCTAATAAATTGTTTAGCGATATACTGTGCCACAATACCTCAATTTTATTGTCATTTTAATAAACATGAAACCCGCCAATTTTTAAATTGGGACCCACCCACCAACCAATCACGCGAAAGTTAGGGAGCGCATTATAATGTAGTCTGTACATTTTTATTACAAAATGTCACGTAATTTAGGAGATAGTGCAAAAAAACAATTTTTATTTTGTAACTTCAAAGGGCTGTGTGTACACTTTTGTACTAAGGTAAGTTGGATTCAATCAATTTATTTTTATCTCCGAAATGCGTGATTTAATTTATGATATACCTTGTATAATTGATTTATTGTTATTTTCATTAAAAAAAATATACTAAACAATGATAGCGACATTAAGTATTTAGATATATGAAATATATGAAAGTTTGTGTTACATATAAATTTTCAAGTACATATTTATTTAAACTAATAAAAAAAGCTCTTGCAGATCTTTATAAATGTGTTCTCTGCTAATATATTTGATCTCGAAAGAGCACATTATAAAATTGGAAGCTTTTTGAAGTTTATTCAATAAAAATCTATTTTTCTGTTTTGTGTATTCGCTTTTAAAGATATAAACTTATACTCAAAGACTGTGAAACATCAAAAAGTAAAAGTTTTTGTTCAACCAGGCGTGTTATGTGTTGAAATGTCGGCTAAATGACAACTTGCTATGAGAGGCATCACTCTAATGGTTCTGTTTTGTTACTCATACACCGACACAACTTTTTGCCGCATTTCTTGTTAGCATTCTCCTCGGCTTTCGTCATTTATTTTCTTGGCTTTCAGATAAGAACGCGAAAAAACTTTTCGGCTTTTGTTTAGGGAGAAGGAGTTTGCTGCTTACTGTATTTAACTGACGGCGTGATAAAAAAGGAAACGGGATGTTAAGATATTAAGTAATCATCTTGGTGATGATTTTTAGGGTCATATCCATTACATTAAAAAGAAAAGTTTAAGAAACACTTTATTAAAAATGTTCTAGCTTAAAAAAAGTTGTTTGACTTTTCAGTGTCATAAAATTCAAGGAATATTTCAAATTATTAAAAAATATATTTTATGTCATACTAGGTCATCATTGTGTTTTTAGTTACCAACTACATAATAGTAGGTATTACTTTATGCCCGTGCGGGAATAAAGTGGACATTAATAAAATTTATTATTACAGTTACAAAATAAGGAACTAAATTATTATAATTACATAGCATAATTTAGTAGAATTCACATGAAACTGGCAGTTCTGGGAAGATCCGGTGCTAGATAATTTGATATTTTCACTTTTTGGGTTTGATAGCCACATTATGTTCATTTATGGTCATATGAAGCGTGCATTTCCAAAACATTGTAAATGCCAAAAACAAAATTTTACAGGAGACTGAAAAAATACATTTTATGCAAAAACAAACATGTGGTGGACAGTAAAATAATATTATTCAATTGTATGAAGTTGATAAAATGCCCGTCTCCTGTTGTCTTTGAATTTATCATTAGTTGGTACTTTGAAAAGAAACAATCCATATATTCCACAAGAAATGCTGCCTTCGCTACAGCGTGAGCCTGAATCGTCATTACACAGATTCAGTGCAGATATTGTTACTATTTGTTCATATATACCAAAAAAGAAAAAAAGCGTTATCTTGCTGTCAACAATGCATGACAACGATAATGTAAGTGGCCCAAAAAATAAAACCTAAAATAATTCAGTTCTATAATACAACTAAAGGAGGTGTAGACAACATGGACAAAATGGTTTCTCATTATTCCACTAAACGCAAACTTTGCGTTGGCCAGTAGCCTTCTTTTACAGTATCTTAGACGTAGCTTGCCTAGCAACCTATATAATTTATATAGAGAATAATCCACAGAGTTCTACTGAAACCAGTAAGCGTAAAATTTTACAAGACTTAGGGAAAACAACTAGTGATGCCTGGAATTTCTGCTAGATCTAAAGTACCAAATGTATACCGAAATTTTTCATCAAGGTCAGGAATTGAGTGTATGTTAGGAAAACCTCTACCTACAGATTCAAGTAATACTGCAGAGTCATTATTCACTTCGCAATTCCACTGGACGCCTCAAAATTGTTGGAAACTGCTACATTTGTATGTCTTTAGTGAAAAAGCGGCTAAGAAAGACACGAAAATCATATAATGTTTGTAATCGTCCACTATGTAACGAACACTCAGTAAATATAAGTAAGTGTGGACAATATGTGTTAAAATGTAACTTTTATTTACGTTTCCATATCAGTTTTATTATAAAAAAAAACTAGACAGAGCTTCATAATTTATTAAACATTATTGTTACCCGGGTGCCATGGGTGTGGACGTAATGGTGTAAAAACTTTGACAGGTAATTTTAATATATTATATGAACTTTTTTCTTTGGTTTTTATTATTAATCTCTTCGTTCTGAATAATTTTAGGAATAACTAGAAGCTCGAATAAAAATATTTATATATCGTCAATGATTCAGATAAAACAATTACCTAGGATACCCAGGTACCTGGTTATAGACACAAAGGTTAAGGACGAACAATCATTATTCGTTGTTAGGCGTCAATCATCAAATCATTAGAACCAGGAGTACCGTGTAAATGGCTTTTGAAAATCTTTCTTCAGTAAAACGGTTGTTTATTTTTCTTTTTAATTTAATTTTTACACATTTAATTTTTCTTTTTTCCAGCACAATGATCATTAAAAATAATGTTGTCACTTAAATTATTTTTGCCATGTCGCATTGTTTAAAACTAGCACCATATTTTTCCACTCGTAGCACAACACCATGCATTTATTATTTTTTATCATTTACATAAAGTTTCAGCATTTATATTTATAAATTAGAGTTTAAACGTTCACATTCATAAATTGCAAAGTAATGTCGTTTACATTCCGCATGGGGATTTGTATAATCCAAATGAAAACTTTAAATGACAAATTACTATCGTCACACTCTCAAACATATGGTCATTATACGTACATTTCCATAATTCTCGCAAACGTTACATTAGAATCGTGGATAATGCACAAGGGAATAGTTTTCTCTTGCAGAAGACTGACAATGGTAATTTCCATAAAAGTACGTGATCGGGGTTTAAAAATGCCTTTTACTTCATTCGAGCTAATGAACGCATAAAGTATTTCAGCGTTGCTGCAGGGTCTACTTAAATACTGAATTTATTTAAAACAAACATAAGGGGCAAACATATTTTCAATATATATTTTACTTTAATGCGATGAATGCTTTTTCAATTAATATTCGCATTACGGACTTACCTAAAATATGCATACTTTTGTCATTCATATTTAGTATTAAGACAGTACAGTTCGGCTGCTCCATGCCAAAACATAGTAACTGACATAAAATTCGAAACTGCGTTTTTTGCATGTATGTACATACTGTGATATTGCGTATTTTTAGAGCCGACATATGTAGTATTAATCTTGACTGGTTTTAAAGATATAGCTTACTCAAAACACAGTATCTACACTGCTAGTTCCATTTTCCCATGTCAAAACACCGTAAGTGGTTTATTTCGTTTCAAAACACAGTAAATAGCAGTTGTTGTGTTTTGGCGTCTGTAATGTTGACCATTAGGTTTATGCAAATACACAGTATATACAACAGCAGCTTCGCAGTCAGGTCTCAGGATGATAGTGTCAACAATGTGGGGGTAAGAGTTTCATTTCAGTATCTCGTAGCTTGCAACTAGAGACGTTTTGTGTGTTTTGAAAAGTTTATTGTTTAAATTGCGCCATTTAGTATGACATCCCGTTGAAAAGTAATAGTGGCTATGTGTATAGACAAAACAACTTATTTTTACAAACAAATTATACTTATTTTCTTCTTCTTCTTCTTCTTCTTTGTGTGCCGTGCTTGTATTCAAGAGTTGGCTATCGTCATATTGACAAGCTGATGAAATAATTCTCGGTGGACAGCTAGATGAAACAGTTGCTCGACCGTTCGACCTGCCCATTGTCTAATGTTCCGCAGCCAGGATAGTTGTTTTTTTTTCGGCCCAACGTTTCCCTTCGATTTTGCACTGAATTATTAACCGGATTAAGCGATATTTAGGTCCTCTCAGTATATGACCAAAGTATTGGACCTTTCTCATTTTGATGATGTTCTTTCAATCAATGCTCGCTCTTTGTGCACAGTCTCTAGCACACGTTCATTAGATATGTGTGCTGTCCACGGGATTCTGAGCATGCGACGGTAACAACATAACTCAAACGCTTCTAATTTGTTACAATTTTTTACTTTTGTTGTCCAGGTTCACATCCGTAGAGTAAAGTGGACCAAACGTAGCACTTCAATACTCTTAGACGTGTGGTCAACGACAGACTTCTACTGCATAATACAGAACGCCAGTTAAGAAAGTTTTTCCGTTCGAGTTCTATTCTGGTCGAAATTTCCCTCGTCACTTTGAACCCTGCAGTCAATCCAGCTACCCAGATATCTAAAGTGTTCCACCCTTTCCAGGATTTTTATATCTAATCTTGTAACGACTATTTTGCTTACCACAGGGTAAGAATATGGGGGACAAGATTGGGCAAACAAAATAATCGAAACAAGTGCATACGACACTCAGTTGGTTGTTGGAGAGCTGGGTCGTGGATAAGTTGAAGATATTGGGGGTTGGATTGGGGCGACTACAAAAAAAGAAATAAAGGGTACTTATACAAATCTCTTGGGACAAACAGAATGAAAATAAACGGAAACACCTCAAGAAATTTAATATAGGGCGCCACTTGAGGTGCCCAATTATACCTATTACAACCACTAGTTGTAACTAGGGAAATAATTGTATAACATCAAAAATATAGAAAAAAATATCTTTTTCAAATAAAACTCAAAATAGATCAGAGAAACAAATTGAACGTTTATTCTTGTCTCAAACAAAACAGATCAAAAATACATATTATAAAAGAAACATATCATATAACATAATACAAATAACAAAAACTTACATGTTCTTTGTTTACTATATTATGGTCAATTAGATTATCAAAAATTAAGGATCCTTCTTAATGAAAACATATAAATTTAACCTTATATATGAAATATCGTTTCTACATAATAATCAAATTAAAATTGTCATAACAAAAAAAACAAATTAAGCTTGCTGTCAGGTATCACATTTAATTTTGATGACAAAGAATGAAAGCAATTGTTACTTTAGCCAAAAAATATCTGTCTTTACTTTGAAAAATTAATATATTGAATTGTTACCTTAATGTTTTTTTTTATACAAACACTTTGAAACTCTACATCTCTGGGGAAGCTACTCGGACAAAACTTTCAAAACTGGAAGGCAGCAACCATCAGGAACTAGTTCTACACTCCAGGACAAAACGATTGAAACAGGAACTTAGTGGAAGAAATAAGCCGACTACGGGGACATCCTATATCATACTTCTTAGAAGCTTCCGGTATTTATTCAAATCTGATAGTATTATCATTAACCGGTCCTAAGACATTTCAAAAGAAATTGAATCCTCTTTGATTCAAAAATGGCCCCAACATTTCACATCCGCAAAAAGCGTCTACCACCATTTCAAAATAGGTTCTTGGACTCACATTGTAGCACGTCTGCTCCGCTTCAAATCTAATCGTCGACCTATTGTCACATGTCTGCCCTGTTTGAATCTCTCAGTCGACTCTACATTGTAGCACGTCTGCCCTGCTTGGAACTTAAATGTCGACTCTATTGTCACATGTCTGCCCTGTTTGAAATCTCTAAGTCGACCCTTCTTGCTTCGTTACATTTTACCAGAATCTAGCCAAAAATTTCCCTTCCGTCTTGCAGCCTGTCGCCGACCCACTTAAAACCAAAACAAATATTCCCTCTTCTTATCGACAAAAAAAAACAACTTTTAAATGTTCCTTTATTGCCTAAACAAACAAATATTCTTTTTTTTTGACCCTCGTCTAATAACGAAAAACAACTTTAATATTAGGGGAATTATGTTTATTGCGTTTTTAAACGAAGAAAACAAATAAAACCTTTTTTTATCAGGGGGCATCATAAATTTACATAATACAAATTAACAAAATACGTACGTATTTTAAACTTGAGTTTTACCTGACTTGTAACAAAAGGTTCGATATTTGAATCTAAACACAGACAAAAAACATCTATATTTACTTTTGAATCGGTAGAAATATACGCATTTAAAAATCTCGTCAAAAAAAACTTGAAATATTATTTCGATTGTTTTCTTTGGTAAAAACAACAGGAGCGTAACACAGAAATCTTTTCTATACACTTTAAATAAAAAAAACGCTACAATCTTAGTACTGAGTCTTCGATATTAATTTTTCCGACCACATCCATTTTGATTTTTTTTTGCGTTGATTGTAAAGTCCTTTTTCAGTGCATTCGTTGTTTACATCATTCATCAGAGTTTGAAGATCTTCTAGGCTCTCTGCCATTATTGCGATGTCATCGGCGTATCTGATGTTATTAATAATTTCACCACCGATCTTAACACCTTCGCGGCGATTATTTAACGCTATTTTGAAAAACTGGTTCAGTGTAGGCATTAAACAACATCGGTGACATAACACATCCCTGTCTGACACCACGCTTAATAGAAACTTTTTATATTTTCTTGCACTGACTAAATTAAGAAGAAGTGTTCTTAGTAATAACCTCGTTTATTTCTGTGACAATTTGTTGGCTGTGGCTATCACTCGGTGATGTAGGTAGTTCCTTACGCTTGCTAATTCAAAACTAAACATTTTTTACAGTAAGCTACAGTGAGAGTCTGTAGTAAAGCGATAAAATTTGAAGTGTGTTTAGTAGTAATATAGTTGTAGTTTTTACACGCAATTTAAGAGACTGGTTCCAGTGCACATCTAACCAATTATTTAAAGCAGCTTTAAAGATACGAATAGCAATGATAATTGCCAGACTTCGTAGCGGAGAGGGCACTTGAACAAGAAGAAGTTTTTACACAACTTTTTTTCTAGCGCTGAAGATGTAGTGAGCAATGATGATGAGATGACTGAAGATTCCGTTAGCGTAACCAATTTTAGTAACGATAGTATTATTGATCCTGATTTTACAATAGGTGATGTCCATCATAATAAAAAAGTATCACTAGCACTAACAGTTTAAACAATTCTGATTTTGAAGAAGTAGTTGCTAAAACAAAAAAAATCCACTGGATACAACTTTTTCTAAAAAGTATTTTCAATCCTTTTGCATTGCTGGAATTAATAGTAGGTAAATACATTTTAAAGTTTAATTATATATCACAAATGCGTATTTCTTTTGATCGAAGCTACTTTGGGATATTTTGCGTGTCAAATAAATAGGAATGTAACCACTATATGGTAAGATCAAAATGTTACCTACAGTATCGACCTCGGCTACTACATCAAAATGACAATCAACTAGCTCAAACAAAACCCCCGGAATCGAATCTACCTAAATACAATATTGATGCACTGCAAAACGACTCGACATCATTCTTATATAAGCTGCGACTTAGCCAAAAATTGGCAAACCTGATCTACTTCTCAGCCCAGAATACCTATAAAGAGATAATCAATAAAATCAATGAAGCAGCTTACGAAGCGCTCGGCACAATCCAAAAGAACAAAAAGAATACTCCATTGTGGTGGACAAATGACATCGCCAATGCAGTACATAACAAGAAACAAGCATATCAAAAGTGGCTGCAAACAAATGATTCAGATGATAGACGAACATATGCAAGATTAAACAGAGAAGTAAAAAACTTAGTAACTAAAGCAAAAAATATTTCCTGGGAAAGTAAATGCGAAGAACTCAACAAATATATAGGGTCAACAAGATCAAGAGAAGCATGGAAAACGGTAAAAAATCTGAGAACAAACAGAAAAGAAACGAGTAGAATAGATTTAATAGAAGAAAAATCTTGGATCGAACACTACTCACAACTTTTAACTGAAACAAGACCTCAATTCACGAACATCAGTACAACAACATATGAACTGGAATTCAGTGAAGACGATGAAATAACAGTACAGGAAGTCGAGAATGCAATACGAACTCTAAAAAATGGGAAGTCATGCGGACCACAAGGTATACCAAATGAATTATTAAAACATAGCCCACAAGTATTACGGGAATTACTGGCGTATGTCTTCACCTTATTCTATAATGGACACGACTTACCACCGGAGTGGACAAAAGCACATATTAACAACATATACAAAAAAGGAGATAGAAAGAATTGTTCAAACTATAGGGGGCTAAGTGTCATAAATTCACTCTCAAGACTGTATGGAAAAATAATAAAAAATAAAATTGAAAAAGAGATGACAGATGTAGAAGAACAGAATGGCTTTCGTGCAGGCAGATCCTGCATGGACAGTATATTCTCTCTAAAGCAAGTTATCGAAAAAAGATTAGCCCACAACCTTTCAACTCATATAGTCTTTATAGATCTGACAAAGGCATACGATAGTGTACCACTTTCAATGCTTTGGGTAGCAATGGAAAAACAAGGAATAAGCAAAAAAAATATACAAGCAGTACAACAGCTCTACAAAAATATGACGGCAAACATTAAAACTGGAAATAGATTAACTAGAGAAATTCCTATTAGTAAGGGCCTAAAGCAAGGCTGCTGCATAGCACCTACACTCTTCAAAATATATCTAAATGAGGCACTCTCACTGTGGAGAAGAAAGTGCTGCAATATGGGCATCCCAATCGGAGATGATAGATTGTACACGATACATTTCGCTGATGACCAAGCCATTCTAGCTGAAGACGAGAGTGATATAAGCTACATGCTTAGAAAACTGGAAGATGAGTACACCAAATGGGGCCTCACAATTAATATACAAAAAACTGAGTACTTAGTTGTAGGAGAACAACCAGAAAGCCTACAAATAGAAATGGGAACTATAAAACCAACAGACAATTTTAAGTACTTGGGAGTCCAAATAACATCAAAAGCAGGAAGTAGCGAAGAAATACATTCCAGGATTGGCCAAGCAAGATCAGCCACCAGACAGCTACACGGACTATTATGGAATAAAAAAATAACAAAAGAAAATAAAAGAAGAATTTATAAAACAATAATAGAAAGTATTGGACTGTATGGCGCCGAACTCTGGGAAATAAACCAAAGAAACAAATCAAAAATTAAGGCCATGGAAATGAACTACTGGAGACGATGTTGCCAGCTCACTAGACTAGATAGGGTGAGAAACGAAGATATTCGGAGAGAAATGGAAATCGATCTTGACATAATAGACACAATCGAAGCCAAAAGACTTAACTGGTATGGACACCTTCAGAGAATGCCGGAAAATAGATGGCCAAAAAAAATAGAAGAATGGACTCCGCCAACTAGAAGAAAACGAGGTAGACCAAGACGATCCTGGAGAGACGATGTCGACGATGCAATGACCGCCAGAGATCTAACAACTGAAGATTGCTTCGACAGAAAACGCTGGAAATTAGGATGCGAGAAGCGGCGCCAGCTGTAGGACGACTCGCTTGTTATATATATATATATATATATATATATATATATATTATATATATATATATAATATATATATATATATATATATATATATATATATTTATATATATATAATATATATTATATATATATATATATATATATATACTGTATATGTTTTGTTTATGCCGAGTTGGGCGAATGATTTTTAAAGACAGTTGGTTTCGGTGTTGGTCTGATTTTTTCTTCAAATTCATATGTTTTTGTTTTCATCTTTTGTCATCGAAAATAGTGAAGTTTGGTAGCAAATAGCAGTTGAAGTGCAGTTAAGGAGATTTCGAAGAGATTTTATAGAGAGCAAAGCGGCCTGGATAGTCTGGAGGAACCAGTAAAGTTGTTGTAAAAAAGTGAATTAAACTCGCATGTAATGTGTTAGTTTTGGCAAGAATAGTCACTGTTTTGTTTCATGCCGTCTTTCATCTAAGGAATTTGTAAAACGGCATTTTCAACAACTTTGAAGAATACCGACATGGTTCTATTGCGTTTGAGTTTTTAAGATACCAAGTTCTAAAGATTGCGTCCCAGTGTCCAGCTTCCACCCTCATTTTGTTTGTCTCTGGTTGTCATTCCAAAATTATTTTTGCAGTTGTTGGTGTGGCGTTGATATTTTGTATTACTGTTTATATTTGAAACTATATGTGGTGGGACAACAATATATGTGTAATTTTTTTTCATAAAAAAGAGTATTATTTCTTTTAAAATGTTTCTTACCCTTTTTTATATTTTTAAGGAAGGAAGAGCCTTTCTTTCATCCAGCAGAAAGTTTCTTCTAAGCGGCGTCCTTATTTTAAATAACTTAAGAACCTTCTTGTATTATGTTCGTCCAGATATTCATGTAAGTGCCGCTTTTAATTTTCATTTTTGGAGTTAACCCATTTAAGTTCCCTTGCAATTCACTTATCTGCGGCCCAGCTATCCAAAAAACCCTGAGTAGCCGTTTGCAAACGTTTCAGTTTGTTTTGCTTACCCTATCTTTAGCCCCGTAATTTCTGTCCCCATTTTCCAACCCCCTATAGGAATACCGTAAGTGGTAGGCAAAATAATCGTTACAATACCAAGCTCACTTCAGGATTCATTGAAAGCCAAATCACAAAGCTGAATTTATATTTATTATATGCATTAATAATATAAATAATAAAAATAAATATAAAATAATAAGCACGGATATCCATGAACTAAAATCAATGCTACAAGATTTAAATCACAAATCAAATCAAATAGGATTAAAAATGCATCTCGACAAAACAAAGATATTAAGCAACAGCCTAGAAAACATCATGATAGATAACATCAATATAAAAGAGGTAAAACAATATATATCTAGGACATGCAATTAAAAACGAAAAGAAAAATCAAACCCTAGAAATTAAAAGAAGGACACAAATATCATGGGCTGCTTTTGGTAAGTTGAGCTTCATTTTAAAAAGACATAAAAATCCCAATTCACTTAAAACGAAAAAACCTATGACACTTGTATACTACCAGTTGCAACTTATGGATTGTAAAACTATGGCAATGACAAGAAAAATGGCAGAACAATTAAGAGTAACTCAACGGGCCATGGAGAGGGCCATGTTAAATATAAGCCTCAGAGACAAAATTCCTAACACCGAAATACGTCGAAGTATCCGACATCATGGGAAAATAGCGACATTGAGATGGCAATGGGTAGCACATGTAGCAAGACAAGATACCAATAGATGGTTTCATAAAGTGACAGTCTGGAGACCTCGAGAAACAAAAAGAAGCGTGGGAAGACCTAAAAAGAGATGGATAGACGATATAACTGCTGTAGCTGGAAAGCAGTGGATAAGAATTGCAAAAGATAGGGAAGCGTGGAAGCAATTGGAGGAGGCCTATGTTCAACATTGGATAAATGAAGGCTGAAGAAGAAGATATGCTATAATACGTAATGTAATTGCTCTAACTAAAATCTCCATTCTTAGTTTAATATCTATATTTATACATACTATCACTCTTATTATTTAGTATTGTTACGATTTTAAATGTTATGGCGTATAGAACTGTAAATATTTTATGACTAATTCTTTTGTATTGATTCTCGTAATTTCTAGGTCAAAAATATACCTGACATCATTTGGGTCCCCTTCGCTAAACAAACAACAATCGAATGTTCTGGGGACGACAAGCCGATAAAAAAAACATACCAGTTTTGAGACCAGGCGCCGCTGTGTCTACATCGAGAACATCATGGTATTTTCTACACCTTTCTGTTTACAGGCTTGGAATTATATAAATAACGGAAGACTTTCATTAAGGAGTCAGTCATAAGAAGCTCGGCAACCGCGATATTTAAATGTAACGAAACGTAACAAATAAATTTGTATTTAATAGCTATTTAATAAATTAGTAATTAGTTATCGTGAGTTTTAATAAATTAGAATATAGACAATAAATTAGAATAAAGACAAATAAATTAGAACAATATAAATATATATCACAGTGGTGTCGGTGTGGGATTTGAATATAAATCAAACAGTGATTTTTGAAAAAGACTTTTGAATTCTTGAAAAGACTTTTGAACTTTTGAAAATTATTGTTCATCGGGAACATCCGCGTATTTCGGTAGTGATCGTTGTACGAAAGAACATTTAAAAAAGTACGTGTGTGCTTGACCAAAGATGCTGCTAGTAGAACTTTCAGTGAAACAGTTGCGTGAGCAACTAGAAGAACGCGATGAAGACTGCAGCGGGTCCAAGAAGATCCTCCAAGAACGACTGAAGACTGTTATCAACAAGAATGGAGACGACCCAGAGACATTCCAGTTCCAGTCAGCAGAAGAAGCCGTTTTAACGAAAATAATTGATGGAAAATTCGAGACTGTTTCCAAAAGATTCGATGAAACGTCTCAAATGATCGAAGAAACTTCTCAAATTATTAAAGAAAACAGCTAGACAAAACGACGAGAAATTTGAAAATATGTCTAGAAGATTCGACGAAGTATGTATTCAGAATAGTGAGAAGTTTGAAGAAGTCTCTAAAACATTTGATAAAGTTGAAGAGAAAATCAAACAGTTAGAGACCATGATAACTAACACGAGAGGGCTACCACCAATTAATACGGTAGTTTTAGATCCGGTAGAGATAAAAGAAGACGAGACGAAATGTAAGTTGGAAACACGGCCAAAATTTGAAGGAAGCGGAGGTTATGTTCATGTCAAAGTTCCAACTTTCGACGGAAAATCGTCATGGAACAACTACATGAAACAGTTCGAATCAGCTGCAAGAGCGAATGGATGGTCAGAAAAAGAAAAGGCTGTAAACCTGACTATAGCTCTTCGAGGAGATGCCTTAGATGTGCTCCAGACCATAGCCGTAGAGGAGACGGATGATTTCGAACAACTGAAAAAGAGGTTAAATATGCGATATGGCCACGAACACTTGGAACATGTATATCAGTCGCAGCTCAAAAATCGAAGACAAAAGAAAGATGAGGCTCTTCAAGAATATGAAGTAGATATCGCCAGATTAGCGCGATATGCTTATCCAACAGCTCCCGAAGACATGATGGAAAAGTTGGCCATTCAAACGTTTATTGATGGTCTTCGTGATCATGAAATGCAGAGAACACTACGATTAGCTCGTCACAAGACGCTGATGGATGTCTTATCTGCCGCCCTCGAATACGAGTCAGCTACGCAGGCCTCTGGCGGGTATAGCAAAGTTAGGACTGTAAAAGAGGAAGGAGATGAAGATAAACTTGACCAGCTCGTTAATATGATGAAAAGCATGACATACAAGAAAACGAAGACCATAAGATGCTGGAATTGTGGCGAAATAGGACACGTACGAAGTTCATGTAAGCATCCTAGGTACGACACAAATCAAGAACCACCATCAGGAAAACTAGAACGGGTCGGCCTTAGGGGGGCAGCTTCGACCCAGAACTTTTCCAAAGACCCTCTGATACTAATAGCTTCTTTGAAATGTCGTGAAGATAGTGTATATGTAGATGGAGAAATAAATGGTAAAAAGCATACGTTGTTGGTGGATACGGGAGCGACCAGAAGCATTATTCGCCCGACAGTTATAAACAGCAATAAGAAACTGTTACCAACGAGGTTGCGACTGCGGACCGCTACAGGTGAAAATGCCAACATTCATGGAGAAATCCAGGTACAATTAGGAATTGGAACAGAAAAGTTCGTCCATACTGTTATAGTTGCTGACATCGAAGAGGATGTTATATTAGGAATGGACGTAATGAATACGCATGGATTCCAATTGGATTTTAAGAATAAGGTAATCAAAGTTGGTAACGAGGAGGTATTTCTCCATCCACATGATGACAACACTATGCAAGCAGCCGTTAAAGAAGATACAGTCGTGCCTGCGAGAAGTGAAAACGATAATAGTAGCGCGGCTACAGGGAATTGTGGACGAAGGAACACCTGTTATGATGGAGCCTTGGAATCATGACGACGAAGTTGGCCGTGGAATCATAATTGGAAAAGAATTAGTGACTTCGGCTAAAGAAATTCCTGTGAGACTTATTAATGTCAATAACTACCCAGTGACCATCAAGAAAGAGACAAAAGTAGGAACTTGTGTACCTGTCACATCCATAATCCGTCAGACGACAACGTCTGATAATTCCAACGATAAATTTGATCAAATGGTTGCGGTTGCTGGACAGTCTCTGAATCAGATTGAGAAAAGGAAATTAAGGGAATTTCTTCGGCAGTATCGTGATATTTTCGTACCGAAAGGAGGAAAGACGGGAAGAACTACCGTTGTTAAGCATAAAATTGATACTGGTAATGCTAAGCCAATTCGTCAAACAGCTCGACGATTACCACAGGCGAAAAGAGAGGAAGCTGAAACGATTGTTCAGGAAATGAAGAAAGACGGGGTGATAGAACCTTCTACGAGCCCATGGGTCTCTCCGGTGGTCCTGGTTAAGAAGAAAGACGGAACAACGAGGTTCTGTGTGGATTACCGTTTGCTGAACAACGTTACCAAGAAAGATAGTTATCCTCTGCCTCGGATCGATGACACATTAGACACATTGGCTGGAAGTAAATTATTTTCTACTTTGGACTTGAAGTCTGGATACTGGCAGGTAGAAATGGACCCGGTAGATAAAGAAAAGACAGCCTTCACCACAGGATCTGGATTATGGCAATTCAACGTTATGCCATTTGGACTTTGTAACGCTCCTGCGACATTTGAGAGACTTATGGAAAATGTGTTGAGAGGCTTATCTTGGAAAACATGCCTAGTTTATCTAGACGACATAATCGTCTTGGGGAAGACATTTGAAGACCATCTGAAGAATTTAGAAAACGTTTTTAATCGACTTAAAGCTGCCCAATTGATGTTAAACCCAAGAAGTGCCAGCTATTTCAAGGTAAAGTCAATTATCTGGGTCATATAGTCAGTAAAGAAGGAGTGGCCGTGGATAAGGGAAAAATCGATTCTATTAAGGAATGGCCAAAACCAACTGACAAACATCAAGTGAGAAGTTTTCTGGGACTGTGTACTTACTACCGGAGGTTTATTAAGAAGTTTGCAGATATCGCTAAACCATTAACGCGACTTACAGAGGAAGCAAGAGAATACCGCTGGGATGTAGACTGCCAGAATGCCTTTGAAACCTTAAAAAAGCATTTAATCACAGCACCAATTTTAGGGTATCCACTGCCAGAAGGAGAGTTCATCTTAGATACAGATGCAAGTAATGTGGGAATTGGAGGAGTGCTGTCTCAGATTCAAGGAGGACAGGAAAGAGTCCTTGGATATTTTAGTAAAGTTCTCTCAAAACCTGAGCGAAATTATTGCGTCACGAGAAGAGAACTTCTGGCAGTAGTGAAATCAGTAGAGCACTTCTATCAATACCTCTATGGAAGAAAGTTTTTAATCCGAACCGACCATGCCGCCCTTAAGTGGTTGATGCAGTTTAAGAATCCAGAGGGTCAGATAGCCAGGTGGATCGAACGACTCCAAGAATATGATTTTAAGATTGAGCACCGGGCCGGAGTTAGCCACCGAAACGCTGATTCTCTTTCCAGAAGGCCATGCCCAGCAGAGTGTTCCCACTGCAACAAAACGGAATCCAAGGAAGCAGCAGTGCTAAGAACGACGGTGATCAACGACGACTGGACGCCTACCAAGATCAGGGAAGAACAAGAGAGAGATCCAGTATATACAGAAAATCCGAAAATGGAAAGAGGAAAACCGTCGACCACCTTGGCAAGAAATATCGAACCTAGGCTCAGTAGTTAAGACATACTGGGCCCAGTGGGACTCATTTATCATGGAAGATGGCTTGCTCAAACGAGTCCTGGAAAATGATGACGGTTCAGAGAAGAGAAGACAGTTGGTGATTCCAAAGAGCAGAATAGCCGAAGTACTTCGTCAGTTACACGACAGTCCATCAGGAGGGCATTTTGGTGTGAAGAAGACCCTTCAGCGAATTCGGGAACGGTTTTATTGGATGAACAGTTCCGACGATGTAAAAGACTGGTGTAAGAAATGTACTATTTGTGCTACGAGTAACGGGCCTTATCGAAAAAGGAGAGCTCCTATGAGACAATATAATGTTGGAAGCCCGTTTGAAAGAATAGCTTTGGACATTGCTGGGCCGTTTCCAGAAAGTGATAATGGAGGCAAGTACATGTTGGTAGTAATGGATTACTTCACTAAGTGGGTCGAGATTTACGCACTTCCAGACCAGAAGGCGGCCACCGTTGCAGATAAGTTGATCCAAGAATATATCAGCCGATTTGGAGTGCCTTTGGAGATCCATAGTGACCAAGGCAGGAACTTCGAAAGCGATTTATTCCAAGGAATATGTGATAGACTAGGTATGAAGAAAACAAGAACTACGGCTTATCATCCGCAATCGGATGGTATGGTAGAACGAATGAATAGAACAGTTGGCAAGTATTTGACAAAGATGGTGTCCGATCATCAGCGAGACTGGGACCAATATCTCCCGTTCTTCACAATGGCCTACAGATCTGCTGTTAATGAATCAACAGGCCAGACACCAGCCAGAGTCCTATTCGGACGCGAGATGCGACTACCTTGTGATCTAGAGTTTGGGTGTCGACCTGGAGAAGATGTAGCAGGTGAAGATTATGTGATCGAATTGCGAAGAAGAATGGACGATGTACACGAGTTGGTCCGTTCCATCTCCAGATCGCTAGTGACCGAATGAAGAAACGGTACGATACGCAAGCCGAAAAGGGGTGTTTTAAGAAGAACGACAAAGTCTGGCTTTATAATCCAAAAAGCGAAAAGGTTGTTCTCCCAAGTTGCAGCAGTTTTGGGAAGGTCCATACCTCATTATGGAAAAGATCAATGATGTCATTTATCGAATAAGCAAGATTCCGAGGGGAAAGCCGATGATAGTACACCATAATCGGCTGGCGTCTTTCGAAGGCGACCACGACGTAGATGAAGAAGTGGAAATAAACCAAGTCCAAGATGTGTCTGACCTCACGTTTGAGGAATTCATGGGTGCCTATGGAGGTACCGGTAAAGCAAGACATGGTGTTACCACTGAAGAAAGGCAAGATCTACTCGCGCTTCCCGATGACTACTCACTGGCCCTTACCATCCCGGCCAGTATCAAAGATGCACCAGGGTTGGCATCCGTCTTTCGAAGGAAGTTTGGTCGAGTTGCAGAACTTCAATGCCAGGTGCCAGCTCCTGGTAAAACCTTGAAACTTCAAGATGCATCACGTTACCTTTTCTACCTGGTAACAAAAGACACTGCCCGTGAGCAACCTACCTACCGAGATGTATGGGAAGCCTTACTTCAGTTGAGAGAGCACGTACTAGAGTCCGACGTGCAAAAGTTAGCCATGCCAAAGTTGGAGTGCCGCCAATTAGATTGGAGGGTTATCCGAAATATGGTGGAGGAGATGTTTAAAGACACCGAAGTCCAGGTGTTAGTCTGTTGCAATCCGCATAGTTACTGGTGCGGAGAGAAAAACCGTCCCTTGTCATTTCTATACAACTGGAAGTTGTAAAAGAGGGTCCAGTTGCCGATGTCAGCATGTCGTTCCAGTTCCAGTCCCGACAAGGTTCCAGGAGGAACCATCTTTTAAGAGGGGGGCAATGTTACGATTTTAAATGTTATGGCGTATAGAACTGTAAATATTTTATGACTAATTCTTTTGTATTGATTCTCGTAATTTCTAGGTCAAAAATATACTGACATCATTTGGGTCCCCTTCGCTAAACAAACAACAATCGAATGTTCTGGGGACGACAAGCCGATAAAAAAAACATACCAGTTTTGAGACCAGGCGCCGCTGTGTCTACATCGAGAACATCATGGTATTTTCTACACCTTTCTGTTTACAGGCTTGGAATTATATAAATAACGGAAGACTTTCATTAAGGAGTCAGTCATAAGAAGCTCGGCAACCGCGATATTTAAATGTAACGAAACGTAACAAATAAATTTGTATTTAAAGCTATTTAATAAATTAGTAATTAGTTATCGTGAGTTTTAATAAATTAGAATATAGACAATAAATTAGAATAAAGACAAATAAATTAGAACAATATAAATATATATCACAGTATCCTTTTTATGTTTAAAAGGTTTTGGCGTTCCTCAGATAGTTGCTATTTTGTGCTAATCATAATTCATGAGTTATGCTATTTTACCTCATATTTACAATCATATACGTTTTATTTATTGGGGCATTAATTAATTAACCAGCATATATGATTTTACAAAAACGAACTAATTTAAATTATTAAAAATTAAATAAGAAAATACAATTCTTATACATATATAAAACAAATTTAATTATTTTTTAATTTAATTCCTTTTTTTTTTCACATGAGGCACCATTTTTATGCAACAAAATATATAAAAGACCTTAAGTATATTTTTCATTTCTTTTTAAACTCTTAAAAATATTCAAAATGTCCTTCCTGAAACATGACAGAACCTCATTTGTTGTCATATGTGTTGCAAATATGCCTGGTGTATTTCTGATTTGCATATGTTAAAGTAGCTTTAGTTAAATTAATCGAAACTTTACAGAGAGGTAGCTTTGGCGATGCTAAGCAAAGTTCTCATGTCCCATGACTAAAAAGTCTTACAAGTCAGTTTGTAAGAAAAAGGTCAACAACTAAAACGAGGAATTTGCAGCTGGTTGCACTTATTTACTAAAATCATATATATTTTACTTATTTTTTTGTTCCTTGTTGTATGTAGACTTTAAAGTCAGTTTCTTCTTCAATATTAGCCTTCTAAATTGTTTTAAAATTGTCGCACCATCTTTTTCATGGTCTGTCAATACTTCCTCGTTCATTTGATAACTTATCTCGTGGTATTACATACTATTTTGTCCTCTGTTATTTTACTAATGTGTTCGTTCCACTACTCTTTTTGCTTCTCTCCTTATCAAACACACTTTTGATATCTACACAGGATCTTTCCTATCTGAATTTTGTTGTTCATCTGATAAAGTTGTTAATTTTGTTGGTTAGGACTTTTATGGTAAGCTTAAGTGCGGTGTTCAGTAGATTTACACCTCTATAATTGTCTTCTTTATATCTTTTCTTGAACATTGGTATAATTATGCTGTTTCTTCCTATGTGTCTGTTATCTTGAATTGTAAAATTAGTTTTTGTATAAGTTTAGTTATCTCTGGGGTTTATACTTTCTCCTTCGTGTTTTAATTCAGGTACCTTATTGTGTTGATTAATATTTTTCTTTGCTTTAAACAGTTCCGTCAGGTATCTTTCCTATTTTTTTATATTCGTATAATTTACCAATATTTATTATTCAAATTAAATTAAAACAGACAATTTGCACCTCTTTAGCTCACAAAACAATTGATTTTTTGAGTGTTGGTGCAATAAGAACTTTTCGTCAGTACGAAACTGACCATGACTGATTATGACCAAACTTTCCTTCCTGCAAAATTTTAGCCAATTCAACTAAAAAAAAAAACTAAAAATAAAAAAGAAAGAATTACACCACAAACGTAAAAGTCGAGAGTCTGCAGAACGAATCAACAAAACTTCTGTACGCAAAAGAGAGTCAAAGATAAACTCGACAAACGTGCACATCGTAGAAAGTGTTGGAATCGAAGAAAGAAGCTGGGCGAAAAATTAAAGCAAGCATCCTAGATTCAGCAAAAGAAGCTGTAGGAGAAAGGAAAATTCTTAAAAATAAATATTTCCAAAAGCGGAAAACTCCGTGGTTTCTGCGCAGAAGTGAAAGAAAAAATGCAAAGAAAAAAGAAAGCTTACTTAAGATACATGTCTAACAAAACACTACAAGAATACAACAATTACAAAAAGATAAGAAAAACAAAACAATAGCACTAGTAAGAAAAATTAAAACGAACACTGGGAAACGCTTCTCAAAAGAAATGGAACACGACTTTTACGGTCTACAAAAGGAAATATATGCGTTTCATAAGAGGCCAAAGATCAGAGATGAAAGACTTAATCGAACCGAAACACATAGATAACGACACATGGATTGAATACCTAAAGAAGCTTTATAATGATGAACAGCAAATGATGTTAGAACCAGAAACACCAGAAATCATTACAAACGAGGAAGTCGAGATAACCGTACAAAAGTAAAACAAACTTTAGAAAAACTGAAGAACAGAAAAACTGCAGGTAAAGATGGAAATTCCAAATGAATTATTGAAATATGGTGGAGAAGCATTAACAGAACAGCTAACAGCACTAATTAACAAAATTATCAAACATAATAAAATACCTAAAGAGTAGAAGAAAAGCGAGCTTATCCTACTATACAAAAAAGGAGATAAAAAACCAACCTGAAAACTACAGAGGTATCAACTTATTAAATACCACTTTGAAGCTTACAACCAAAATATTGCAAGACCAAATAAATCAGAGAATTACCTTAGCGGATGAACAGCAGGGTTTTTGCACAAAAAGATCGTGCACAGATGCAGTATTCATCATAAAACAGATTACCGAGAAAGCACTAGAGTATAACAGACCAGCATTCATATGTCTAATAGACCTGAAGAAAGCGTTCGATAAAGTAAAGCTTAAAGATGTAATTCACCTTCTTTATGATAGAGAAATTCCACTAGATGTTATAAAAACAATAGAGAACATTTACCAGAACAACAATATGGAAGTCAGAATAGATGACCAGCTTACAGATCCAATAGATATGGGCAATGGAATAAGACAAGGAGACTCGCTTACTCCAACGCTATTCAATCTAATCATGGATGAAATCATCAATACTATTAATAAAGGAAGAGGATACAAAATGGGGAACAAAGAAATCAGAATACTCTGCGATGCAGATGATGCGGCCCTAATTGCATCCAATGAAGACGATCTACAAAGACTAACCCATAGATTCAACGCATGGGCAAAGGACTTTAATATGGTGATCTCTACACAGAAAACTAAAACAATTGTAATCAGTAAAGAACCAATTAGATGTAAATTGGAAATCGACGGTATCAGCATTGAGCAAGTAATGGAGACAAATTACCAAGGAATTACACTGTCTAGCTACGGAGATATGGAGAAGGAAGTGAAAAATCAAGTACAAAAGGCTAATAAAATAGCAGGTTGTCTTAATAACACGATATGGCGTAATCCCCACATTAATACCGACGTGAAATCAAGAATCTACAAAGCAACAATAAGACCAATAATGACATACACTTCAGAGACAAGACCGGATACCTCCAAAACTCAGCAACTACTAGAAACAGCGGAGATGCGTTTACTGAGGAAAATTACAGGAAACACACTGAGGGATCGAATGAGGAGTGAAGAGATCAGAAGAAAATGCAATATACTAGAAATAAATGAGTGGACACTGAACAGAAAAAAGGAATGGAACGAACACATAAACAGAATGGAAGAGACCCGATTAGTCAGAATACCGAGGGACAAATCACCAAAAGGTAGAAGAAGTATCGGGCGACCACGCAAAAGATGGAGTGATAACCTCCAATAGAGGCATTAATCGACATTGAACAAGTATTTTGCTTATAAAAAAGAAGAAGAGAAGAACTAAAATTACTTTTAAATAAGCGAAGTGAAGGGGTTCTTTTTAATCAGGAAAAATAGTCGATAAGTATCGTACTTACGATTTAAAAAAAAGTCGGTATATTTGTCATTTATAAAAATAAAAATATTTAAACCGAACTCGAGACGTCTTGAGTTAAATATAAAAATTTATTAAAATTATAAAATCAATTTTGTTTTGTTAATTTACATGTTCTCTAATTACAATAAAAAAATTTTATTATACTGATTTTTATTGCGAATATTTTGGTATTTACTGCGAATATGTTTGTAAATTTGCTCGATGACCGAGTTATAGGTCATAGTTATCTTTTTGGGGCTTCGCCGCTCGCCTATTACCTGTCCGCCAATGTTAAAATATGATCGGCACCCCATCGTAAAAAACGTATTAAAGGCGTAGGGTTTTTTTCGCTTCAATCTGAATACTTCATTATCATATCTCATATCTTTTTCAATTTTAAATATAACAGTTTTAAGTTTAATTTAATATATACTTACTTAATTTCCGTTTGCCGATTAACTTTTCGATGTATCCATCTCGGAAATTAAGTCAAAATCAAACAAATTGCTGGCATGCTGTTCATTTTTGAATAAAAAGGCAATTCCGATACGAGTAAAGGGCAGATATAATTTAAGAGAAAAACACCAAAAAGGCGGTCAATGTCAGTGTGTTTGACGTTTATACAAAAAAACGATATCCTATATGTGTTATGCCAATACCACTCATAATTTATTTTGAATATATGATTATTTTTCAATATTGATGTGATGGATATAAACATCAAGTATATTAATTATATACAGAGTGTCGCAAAAGTCTGAAAACGGCCAATTATCTCGTAAATTGCTATTTATAATTATACAAAATTTGATGGTACACCTGTTTTGGGATACGCAGATTCAATATTTGATATTTGAAACGTTGCCAGATTTGCCGTTTCTCTTATATTATTAGTAACTTTGGTTTTTCAAATTTATTACCCTGTATATTCACTCATTATTGGAATCTCCTTTTCAATACGAGTTCAACCATATGTAACACTTATGATTTTATGTAGTCTGGAAGGTCTTAAATATATAAAACAGAAGTCTGGCAACGCCTAATTGTCTCAATAATTTTTTTAATATCAACTATTTTTAACTACATTAAAACGTAAGAATTGATAGATTAGAACATTTTTTAACATAATGGTTACTTTAGCAAGTGTTCAACATGTCCCATTTGTGAGTTGACAGTACCCTAATCGATGGTAGAATGTGTCTATCATATTTTTCCATGATTGTCTGGAAATTATTTGAGATTCATCAATATTTCGTTGCCTTATTTATTAAAAATAATCTTTAGGATTGAAATCAGGTGAACGTAGAGACCATTCAATTTACTCGTCTGACCTATCCATCGTCCGCGAAATATCTCTTCTAAACAATGTCAAGCATTTACGTTATCTGACGCATCTGACGGTAAATTTCCTTTGATAAAAATGGCGTAACTAACTGAATACCAACTATAACCTGATTATACATTTAATTTTTCTGTAGGCTCAGTGGTAAAGAGCGGCATACCTTTAAAACTAAAGGTCGTGAGTTCGAATCCCATGCTGGGTAGAGGATTTTGACGTTTATTAAAAATTAATGAATGAAAATAATTTCTAGTCCATGTGCGATAGGATACTCACATGGAGGGACCGCAGACGTTCAGGATACAATTAGGTCTTTAGCAAAGACAATGGACGTCGACTATTTGCTAAGTATCAAGAAATTACTCTACACATACACACAACTACCTAGGTACTGACTGTACCATGCCAAGATCATAGTTGTCGAGGCATTAACTCAATAAAAAAAAAAATTGTTGTCTTTGAGTATGGTTTTCACGCATTTAGTGTGGATTACCGTCACTCCATATACAGGGCCACCAAGTGGAAATTTTTCACAAACAATAGATGTAGGAAAATTCTGGACTCTGGACCAAAATTGATGCCAATGTAGCCGATTAACGAAAATTGATAAAAATCTAAGAGTTCTCCCTTGTAAGACTTTTGCCAAATTTTAAAGTACAAAAAATTTTTTTTTGATGTTTTGGTACATGCACTTGGTCCAATTTATTACAAACATGTGGTTATTCTGATTCTCTAACCCCAATTTGCCTGAAAAGAGGAAAAATCGAATTAAAAAATTCTACGGTTGGACATCCAAGTGGCAATTTCTCTCACGAACCGTTATAGGTAGGAAAATTCCAAGTATGGCAGAAGAACCAGCGGCCAATTTTATGTAAGAAATGTTCACTCGCTTGACTCTCGGACCAAAATTGATGCCAATATAGTCGATTAACAAAATTTTATAAAAATCAAAGGGTCCCCGCTTGGAAGATTTTTGCCAAATTTTAAAGTAAAAAAAATTTTTTTAATGTTTTGGTACATGCACTTGGTCCAGCTTATTACAAACATGTGTCTTATTCTGATCCTCTAACCCCAATTTGCCGGAAAAGAGGAAAAATCGAATTAAAAAATTCTACAGTTTTTCAGCAAATACAGACATCCAAGTGGCAATTTTTCTCACGAACCGTTATATGTAGGAAAATGCTGAGGATGGCGGAAGAACGAGCAGCCAATTTTATGTAAGAAATGTCCATTCACTTGACTCTTGGATCAAAATTGACGCCAATATAGCCGATTAACGAAATTTGATAAAAATCCAAGGGTCTCCCTTGAAAGATTTTTGCCAAATTTTAAATTAAATTTTTTTTTATGTTTTGGTACATCCTCTTAGTCCAGCTTTTTACAAACATGTGTTTTATTCTGATCCTTAACCCAATTTGCCGAAAAGAGGAAAAATCGAATTCAAAAATTCTACAGATTTTCAGCAAATACCGACATACAAGTGGAATTTTTTTCTCACAAACCGTTAGATGTAGGAAAATTCTGAGTATGGCAGATGAACGAGCGGCTAATTTTATGTAAGAAATATCCACTCGTTTGACTCTCGGACCAAAATTGACGCCAATATAGCCGATTAACGAAATTTGATAAAAATCAAAGTGTCCTCCCTGGAAAATTTTTGCCAAATTTTAAATTAAAAAAAAATTGATGTTTTGGTACATGCACTTGGTCCAGCTTATTCAAAACATGTGTTTTTTTATCCTCTAACCCCAGTTTACCGGAAAAGAGGAAAAATAATAAAATAAAAATAAGTTTTCACCATACTTCTTCAAGACCTTGGCGAAAAAATGCAAGTGGCACAGGGAGAATTAAATGTTCAATATATACCTTAGACACAAAGTATAAAATCGAAAAGTTAGAAGAAAAATTGTGTCAGGACGCAGTTACAAGAATTACAACACTGAAATGGAAATATGCAGGCAATGTTGCTAGATACAAAGATGAAGCACGAACTTAGAAAATTTTAAATGAAGCCCTAAACACTAAGCTTATAGTAATCTAGGATTTCCTACAACAATATGGTCGGACGACATCAAGCGTATTACAGCGTGACTAGATTTGAGTTGCTCAAGACCAGAAGCAAACAACTTTAATTAAGCAATTAATTTGGCCATACTTTGCAAATACAACAGAAGGTCAGGAACCTACTGTAAGAACTGTCCTGCTAGATAATGTATTGTTGCCGTGTCCTGCACAGTAGTACGAGCCACCTACTGTATATCAGTCTCGTAGATTCAAAACCCGACACGTCACAATTCTTTCAAAACCTTTTTTATTAGATATAAGAATTTGAAATGCATAAACCTACAAGTTCATTATACATTTATCAAGCAAAATCCCGACATATCCGATAATTAAAGGCTCCCAAAAATATACCTTAGATGCAAATAACGACAGGTCCATTCTCGTTTTAAATGCAAAAGCCAACACTTCCAATCCGCCAATAGACGCGTAGTATTTTACTCGCCACCTAATTTCGGTTGACAACGTGTTAGCCAAGCAGATCAGTTTAGTTTATGCTTTTAAATAGGTTGTTTGCAATGTGTGTAATAAATTGCTAAAATAATGAATTAATTGGCATCTTTTAATACTGTTGGACAGTTTATTTAATGTAAAACAGTGTGATGTGACAAAGGCTCGATACATCTCATCTGCACATGAACGATATAAGAAACTTTCATTTTGCTTTTTATTAAAAATAGTAAAAAAGGAGACTTGGCATGACTACACTTTTTCATCGAGTTGCTGTAAAAACTCTAATAATAAAATCGGGCGACAGTTTGCAAATCTTACAAAGAAAATTAAGGAAATTGCTGGTGTTTCAAGAAAAAAAAAGGCACTGGTATACATAATGACCAAAATGAACTAATAACGGACTTCTAGCGATATACTTAATACTTGGAAAATGTTACACAGCCAATTTGTTCAATGATGACAGAACACAAGAACCACCACAACTGGGAGACCATTTGTATGGCCCAAGTATTTTGAAAGCTGAAATTTTACACCCTATTCAAACTATTTAATAGACTGAAACCTAGACATTATTGTAAAGCTCTTTAACGACATCTACGATACGGGCCAGATTCCAAAAGATTGGCTTCACTCTACATTTATCGCCCTTACCAAAAACACCACGTGCGAACTTCTGCAAGGACCACTGACTAATAAGCCTAATGAGTCACTGTTTTAAAACTTTTCCTGAGAATACTTCACACTAGATTGTTTAAGAAATATGAAGAGGTCAGTGGATGAGTCCAGTTTGGTTTCAAAAATAGACTTGGCACGAGAGAAAGCGATCTTTAGTATGCAAACATTAATAACAGAATTGTTTAGATCAAAGAAAGGATATTTTTGTCTATTTCATCGATTACGAAAAAGCATTCGATAATTTAAAAAACACGAATTGATGATAAAATACCTACAAGAGTTGGGATTGGATGCCAAGGATATAAGAATTATCACCAATCTGTATTGGAATCAGACAGCAACAGTACGTCTTTAAAATTTCAACGAAACAAAAGATTTCTCCATTAAAAAAGGAGTAAGGCAAGGTTGTATACTGTCTCAATGCCGTTCAATTTTTACGTAGAAAAAGCCTTCGCAGAGCAGTGGAGACTCAATAAGGGTATTAAAGTTAACGGCATATTTATTAATAACATCAGGTATGCTGATGATACAGCATAGTCGCAGATAACATCGAAGATCTTAATGACCTTTAAATGATTTAACTCTTGCAAGTGAAGCTCGGGGTTTGAAAATAAATATCAAGAAGACAAAAACAATGATTATAAGTAGAAAATGATTACCCCAACGCAAAGATATATGTTCTGGAGAAGAAATCGAACAGGTCGGGCAATTCAAATACTTGGGTTGTTTGCTAAACGAGGGTTGGGACCCGAGAATGAAATAAAGAGCTGAGTTGAACAAGCCAGAAATGTTTTTTGGAGGCTTCGTAAGTTTCTGACTGATCGCAAATTGACTTCAACCTCCGATACAAGATGCTTAAGTGTTACGTGTGGCCTGTTCTCCTGTACGGAATTGGAAGCATGGACGTTAAAGGCCAGTTCTTAACAAACTTGTTTGCAATTGTAGGTTACCTGTGTCGAAATGCTCTTAGAATATCTGGACGGACAGAATCAGAAATGAGGAAGTACTCAGAAGAGCGGGTTTACAGGATAGGGAACTTTATAGTTATATAAAAACTAAAAAAGACTGAATACTTGTTGCACATATTACGAGGAGAAAAGATATACTTTTCATCAACTGATACTCGAAGAGAAGATAGAGGATAGGAGAAGTTATTTAATCCTAAATATTTAACATCTCTTACGAGACATTGACTCACATATCCCGGTAAGCACAAAGGAAACGAGACAGCCAACAAAAATAAACCAAAATCTTGTAATTTTACTACAAATTGAAGAGAAGTGACAAGGCCTAATTGTTCTGTATGTCGAACAGCTTTCCAAGGTATTCTGGGAATTAAAAAAGATAGAATTTTATACATTATGAAAAAACTACAAAAGCATTCACTCTATCCTTGCGAAGGATATGGGCGAATATCGGAATTAGACAAAAGAACGAAGGTAAAAAACAATCTATACAAACAAATTCACCGATTCCCTAATAATGTGCGGAATCTCACTATTGCCGTTCAAAAACATCAGAATTTATTTGCCTGCAGAATCTCAAGTTTCTCAAAATTATGGAGAATATACAACGACAAAAATGGCCAAAAAACGAAGTCTTTAAAGTCAATGAATGTTTCTTTAGAAATGATTTTAACAAAAATTTTAAACGTTGGCTTTGGAACTCCAAAGGACTTATTTGTGTTCAACTTGTTTACAGTACAAATCCAGCATAAAAGATGAGACTGGACGAAGCAAAAAACCAGTCTGGAGGCACAACGTCTCCACAAAGTAAGAAGTGAGAGTTTCTTATAGACTTCTTCAAGAAGAAATAGACGACATGGTCACATTTTCATTTGATTGTCAGAAGAAATTTGGCATTACAAAAACTTCCGGATCAGTCGGCTTATTTTAGTATGCAACTTAATTTTTATCACCTAACTGTAGTTTGTGGATCTTCAAAAAGTTAATTAACTCCAGAAGATGTTACGTCATATGTTTGGACGGAGTTGGACCATCATAGAAGTTCAAACGAAATATTGTCGTTCTTGCACCACTTCCTTTCAAATTTTAATTTTGTGGATATTGTACGTGTTCTTCGGCTTATGGGTGTGGAGCACAGAATAAAAATTCCACGGTTATCACCATGCTGAGCTATTGGCTTAAGTTTGAAGCTTCAAGACATATAAAGGAAATTGGGATAGTGTTTCCCATTGTGGGGCATTCTTATATTCCCCCTGATCGTGTGTTTTGACAAATTGAAAGAATTTATAAAAAACACACGGTAATTGTTCATTCTGATGAATGTGTAAAGTTAATCAAAAAGTTTGCCACTGTTGTTTTCAGAGCTGGTACTGGGTGTTGCAATTAAGGACTGGCAGGCTGAAACTCAAAAAGTAATAAAACAACCAGGCTATTGGCATTTTAAGTTCCAACCGTCAAAGAGAGTAATTATTACAAGAGGACAAACAGTACCACTTATAAGGGGTGAGGTATTTTACCAAACTGATTTATGC